>JBBGZY010000638.1:0-502500 GCA_037952925.1 Lithobates clamitans
GGCATGTAATTACAATTTTTGCTCTAATATTTCACAGCAGGGCCTGTTCCTGCGCTCAACAAGAGAGTCTGTGATGGGTTACAGTGTTGTGGCACCACCACCACTGCCTAAGGCCCAATTTTTCTGCCACTGTTTAACAGGGGCACGTAATTACAATTTTTGATCTAATATTTCACAGCAGGGCCCATCCCTGCGCTCAACAAGAGCATCTGTATGGCTTTACAGTGTTGTTCCACCACCACCCCGCCTAAGGCCCAATTTTTCTGCCCCTGTTTAATAGTGCCATGTAATTACAATTTTTACTCTAATATTCCACAGCAGGGCCCGTTCCTGCGCTCAAGAGTATCTGTGAGGCTTTACAGTGTTGTGCCACCACCACCGCCTAAAGCCCAATTTTTCTGCCCCTGTTTAACAGGGGCATGTAATTACATTTCTTGATGCAATATTTCACAGCTGGGCCCATTCCAGCACCCACCAAGAGTAACTGTGAGGGCTTACAGTGTTCTGGTACCACCAACACCTAAAGCCCAATTTTCCGCAGAGTGTATAGCACAGACCGTATAGTATATACAGGCGGTCCCCTATTTTCAAACATCCGACTTACAAATGACTCCTACTTACAAACGGAGGGAGGCAACAGGAAGTGAGAGGAAATCTACCCCTAGGAAGTGAAAAATTTCTCCTGTAAGATTTAATATGGGAAAAAGGTGTCTCCACTGATGCTTCATCACCAATCCTAGTTTCCTTAATAACCCAAAATTTTCAAAATCCAATTGTCATTGGGACAGAAAGTGAGGTAAAATCTTCTGAACAAGGGCACAGACATCAAAATAAATGTTACAGGGGTGATAACCCTTCCCTATGTTATCCAAAAAGCTTAAAAATAGATTTTTTTTGGCTGGAGCTACACTTTAAAAATGTACCTGTTCCAAATTACAAACAGATTCAACAAACCTACTGTCCCTATCTTGTTTGTAACTGGGGGACTGCCTGTATACTGCTGTTCAGAGTATATAGTTTTAAATTAACTTTTATTCCTTTTGAAATGTCATTTTGTGTAGGGACTGTTCTAAACATGAAAAACATGCGCCACTTTACAGGCATACTATAGTCACCCCCCAGGCATGATATTTAAAGGAATGTTTCACTTTAAGCATTATTAAAATCACTGCTCCCGAAAAAACGTCTGTTTTAAAACTTTTTTTTGCATTGATACATGTCCCCGGGTCCCCAAACACTTTTTATTACAATAACTTGCATTAGCCTTTAAAATTAGCACTTTTGATTTTTCACATTCGAGTCCCATAGACTTTAACGGTGTTCGCACAAATTTTTTGCCTGTTCACGTGTTCTGCTGCAAATCGAACCGGGGGAGTGTTTGGCTCATCCCTATAAATAACTATAATAACCAATAAGTGAAGAGTGATTCATAAAGTAGAGTCTCTGAAAAATGGCAAATAAAACAGGTTCTATGACGGTAGAGATCCAGAAAGATGGAAAAGATTCTTAGAGCTTCCACCACCAATGGAAAGAGATGGAAAGAGATGGAGCTCTCTGTATGGCAATCAACCGAATGGACCTCCTGTTGTAGCGAGGTCACACACGCCTGCAGATATAACCCTCTGCGGGGTCTGAGACGGGTCTTGGCTCCAAGGTGTGTAGGTAGACTCGGGACGTCCTCCTCGATATATGGCTACCATCTGCCCCCCTTCCTCGAAAGCGCAATCTCCCAAGTAAGCATGGAGCATATAGAAGAACAAAGGCTCCAATAGTGCGTTCTCGTTTTTCAAAAAAGCTGATTTTTTGTATAAAATCTCTGGTTGGATGTTACAAACATCATAAAAAACACTTGCTGACAATAAAGTTCAAAACACCTGCACTTCCAGGGTCACGTGGGGTGTGATGACATCAGCGCGTAGCTCCGCCCGCAATGTTTCGTCATACGTGACGTCTCGTTTTCACATGACGGCCATATCAAAAAGTGAAAAGACACTTTCACTTTCACCTAGCGGCCATCTTACAGCCTAAATATATGAACTCTCTTCACACACAGGAAGCCTAACCTCAATGTGACTTCCGGGTATGTCTACCTATTTTATTCACCATAACAAAGGGTATTCTATTTCTAAATTCACATAGAAGGCAATAACGGTAATAAATTTAGTTGAAAATCATACTAAAAAAACTGGCATTAATAACCTATTTACGTTAAAATACACAATAATAACATAATGTTAGCCTATCGTC
Organism: Lithobates clamitans; assembly: GCA_037952925.1. Taxonomy (NCBI): domain Eukaryota; kingdom Metazoa; phylum Chordata; class Amphibia; order Anura; family Ranidae; genus Lithobates; species Lithobates clamitans. The sequence goes on from JBBGZY010000638.1 coordinate 2,248, forward strand.
ACTTTGAGATAAGGACTTCTAGTTGACATAAAGTACATTACTGTAAATCCAAGGAAAATACATGTAAACATAAAAGATGCGATACATATAAAGTAACATAGTTAAAAATAAATAAAACCATAAAAAATTATATATAAATGTACAAATGTACATATTAGGAATTGTCAATAAATGCATTGATTTCAATGTCAGCATTCAGGTCCAAAGGTCTAAGACATTTGACGCGGTATATCCAACTAATTTCGAGTTAGGAAATGGCACATCTCTTTGGCCCACCTCTCCAATGTGATTTGAGTTTATCGATAGTAAAAACCCTAGGGGTACATTGTTTATAGCTATGTACCGCCAAGTAATGCCTGGAAACTGGGTGACCTTTAAAACCTCTCCTTATATTTCCAATATGCTCATTCAATCTTACTTGGAGTGGTTGTACCGTATGCCCTATGTATTGTAATTCCGCAAGGACAAGTTAGGGGGTAAATGAAATTCCTGAGAAATGCTATTAAAGACGAATGTAGTAGTTTCCCTGTCTCAAATGCTATTAATACTACATACAGCACATCTTTTGCATTTATGATATCGTACCAGGTTCTGGAAGAACATTAATTTATTAGTTGGGGGGTCACAAGCACCAGGGGCTAGTGAGTCTTTTTAAGGAGGGAACTCCTCTGAAAACTACTTGTGGTTGGTCTGAAAGGATAGGGCCCAATACTTGGTTATTTTTCAATACATGCCAATGCTTGTGCACCAATTTCTTGATCAGAAAGTGTTGATGGGAGTAACCAGTGACAAAAGGCCAAGCAAAGTTGTTTTGCTCACTGTTAATTTTGGGTTTCTCAACCAAAAGTTGATTTCTATCCAGTTGCTCCACTTCAATTACTCTCTGCTCTAGGATTTGGGCAGAATAACCTTTTTCCAAAAACCTATTGGTTAGAACGTTGGCTTGCACCTTAAAATCTTCCGTCCCAGTACAGTCAATATATGCGCCCTCAGGCGCATATTGACTTTTTGGGACAGAGTCTAGCCATGACTGATGGTGACAGCTGTCACGGGGAATGAAGGCATTCCTATCTGTAGGTTTGAAGTAAGTTGAAGTGAGAAACTGACCCCCCTCAACCCATATTTGTAGATCCAGAAAATTAATAGTGTACTGGTCTGCCTTGTATTTAAATTCTATAACCCCATTGTTATTGTTCAAAAATTCTATGAAAGTGTGTAGAGACTCCCTCGTACCATTCCATAGGAGGAGGATGTCATCAATATCACCTAGCCCATAAGACCAATTCTGGTGTACGGTTGGCAAAGACAACGTCATCCTCCCATTTACCCATAAATAGATTAGCTAGGCTGGGGCAAATTTTGCCCCCATAGCCACGCCTCTATTTTTTAGGTAGTATTTATTGTTAAACCAGACTTGATTTGATTGTAGCCGTATTAGTGCAATTGTGACAGAGAAAATTGAGTACTGTCTGTGCTCTGTGACTAGTATCCCCCCTGCATTCCCCCCTAGCTCTCCCTCTGTCTTATCTCACTAACTCTGCTGCTATCTTTATTACCATTGATTTGTATGTGTTTGGTTTTCTCCTATTTTTTGTTTTTTTGTTTTTGTTTTTCTTCTTCTTTAACATTCTGCTTAAAAATTTGTGAATCAGTACTGCTTGGACCTTGAAGAAGGGGACATACCCCGAAAGCTTGTCCTGAAAAATTGTTAGTGCAAATAAAAAAAGTATCACGGACAGTACTCAATTTTCTTTGTTAAACCAGAAAAAGTTATGCGCAGTGGCAAACTCTGAAAGCTCCATGATGAACCTCCTCTGTTTGGCAGGTAAGGCAGAGTCTCTATTAAGGAAATACTCAACAGATTAAATTCCCCAATGGTGAGGGATTATTGTATATAAAAAGATGTGACGTCTGCAGTGACTAACAAATATCCTTGTCTATATGAACAGTTGTTTAATAAATTGATAGTGTGTTTGCTGTCTTTGATTTATGCCGGTAATGACTTAACCAAAGGTTGGAGAAAATCGTCTATTTATTTTCCTGCCCGAGATGTAATAGAGTCTATCCCGCTGATGATGGGACGACCGGGGGGGAATGGACTGGGTTTTTGTGTATTTTGGGTAAATAATACATAATGGGAATACGTGAAGATGTTGGAACTAGGAATGCTTTCTCTTTTTTTATTGAGTATACCACAGGCATGACCCGGTCTACAATAGCTTCCAATTGTTTTCTATATGAGGGAAGTGGATCCGATGGGAGAGGGACATAGGTGTCTCTATCTCCCACTATACTATCCAGCTCTTTAAGGTAGTCACACTTATCCAGAATTCCGATACCTCCCCCTTTATCCGCCGGTCAAATAATAATTTTTGTGTTGGTAAAGTTCATCTAAACCTGACTGTAAAGACCTGGCCATTTGAACCTTTTTTACTTTAATATTCTCGAGATCTCTCAAGAGAACATCCCTAAAGACCCTAACCCAAAGTCGGTTCGAAAATGAAATTTTTTGCTGCAGAAAAGTGCTTGACTCGAGTATAAGTCGAGGGGGGCACTTTCAGCACAAAAAAATGTGCTGAAAAATTCGACTTATACTCGAGTATATACAGTAATTTCAATCCTTTATCCAGAAAAGAGGTTTCCACAGGGGAGAGGGTGATTTTACTCAAACTATAAATGCCCTGCCCACTTATTCCCTTTTGCCTTTTGTACCTTTGATCTCCTCCCCCCTCTGACACCTTTCTTTCTATGGGTCTTTGCTGGTTCTGATCTGTCCTGGGAAAACCCCAATGTTGAGAATAATTCTGACTTTCCCATGGTTGTTGTTGTTTGGGATACCAATTAGATCTAGCCCCTCTTTGTGGTAATGGAGTGGGATATTGAGTGGGCCTATCGTTCCAAGTTCCCCTTCCCTAGGTGTACAGTCATTTTCATGGTAATCCTTCCATTCTCTATATGCCTCAACTCCATACGGGTAATCTCCATCATGGAGCGGTTGGAAACGGTTAAATGTAGGTACTGAGTTGAATACTGTTCTCCTTCATATGTCCTCCTAGGAGGGCCATTCTTGCTATAGTCCTCTTGTTGGTGGACATAATTATGCTTACGATTTTTATTTTTATTTCTCCAATTAGCAGATTTGGGGGGGGGGGCCTTTTGGATCTCTCCAGTGATCTATAGGAAACTTCTAGAAGTGGGATTTTGTAGGTTTGTGGTCTTGAGGTGTCCATATGTACTTGACTGGTTACCACCTTCCTGTCGAGGTGGGGGAACAGTGACAGGCACTGTAGTTTCACCTTCTCCGGCCTTGATTTTACTCATTAAAACACTATCCCTGTCTTGTAGTCTCCTACATCCCTATTGATTTTTTCTTTTTTGTTCTATCTCTTCCTTTTCTAGTAGCTTTTTAAAGCCAATAGACCGCTCCTTATATTCTTCACTATTGAAATTGGGGGGAGAGTTTATCAATAATAAGCTTGATCTCTACATCTAAACGGGTCAGTTTACTGTTCTTTCTTTGAATTAAAAATTCCAAAAACTTAACACCCGCCTTGTTAAAATATTTGAAGCATTCTTGTAGTTCTAATTCTTCTTTTTGAGGGCTTACGTCCCATCTCAGACTCCTGGGGACCATAGCATCAGCAACATATTGTTCCAAAAAAGCTATGTCCCATTGAGTGTGAATTTCGGACACCATGGGGTTTTTTAGTCTCATGAAGAGACCTCCTAAGTGCCCTTCTGGTTCACCATTGATCTCAAATACGCCATCCTTCTTAATGACTCGTAAAGATCGGTATTCAAAAACATCCATATTGAAAATTAAATAAATCGTGAAAATTATTAAAAGTAATACATTAAAAGCAGCAGGTTTGGAAATATCTAAAATGTCAAAAAGTTATCAAAGTGGTATATCACGCTAATAATACTAATAACTATGAAGAAACCTGTGAAAAAAATCCTGTGAGAAAAAAGCAGCAACACAAACATGCGATATAATCATGTTGAAAAAGCTAATAAACTAAAATAGTCACGCTATTCAAAACTAGTGAACAAAATGTAAAACTTAAAACTTAACTCACTATAAATCACTGAAATGTAAGAATATCAGTATAGTACATATAATAACCAATAAAGTGAACAGTGATTCATAAAAAAGAGTCTCTGAAAAATGGCAAATAAAACAAGTTCTATGACGGTAGAGATCCAGAAAGATGGAAAAGATTCTTAGAGCTTCCACCACCACCAAGGGAAAGAGATGGAGCTCTCCGTATGGCAATCACCCAAAGGGATGGAGACTCTTAGCGGAAGGAGCGGACCACCTGTTGTAGCGAGGTCACACATGCCTGCAGATATAGCCCTCTGAGGGGTTTGAGATGGGTCTTGGCTCTAAGGTGTGTAGGTAGACTCGGAGCGTCCTCCTCGATATATGGCCACCGTCTGCCCCCCTCCTCGAAAGCGTAATCTCCCAAGTAAGCACAAAGCATATAAAAGAACAAAAGCTCCAATAGTGTGTTATTGTTTTTCAAAAAAAATGATTTATTGTATAAAATTGTATAAAATTGTTACAAAGATCATAAAAAACACCCACACTTCCAGGATCACATGGGGGCGTGATGACGTCAGCCCGTAGCTCTGCCTGACATGTTTCATCATATGTGACGTCTTCCAGGGGCACGGGTGAAACGCTGAGCCATCACCTTATATACACATAGAGAGACAACCAAGTCTCATTTTCACATGGCGGCCATATCAAACAGTAAAAAGACATTCAAGTCTCACTTTCACCTAGCGGCCATCTTACAGTCTAAATATATGAACTCTCTTCACACACAGGAAGCCAAACCTCAATGTGACTTCCGGGTATGTCTACCTATTTTATTAATCAAAGACAAAGGATATTCAATTTCTAAATTCATATAGAAGGCAATAACGGTAATAAATTTAGTTAAAAATCATACTAAAAAAACTGGCATTAATTAACCTATTTACGTTAAAATACCCAATACAAACATAATATTAGCCTATCGTCACTTTGATATGAGGACCTCTAGTGGACATAAAGTACATTACTGTAAATCCAAGGAAAATACATGTGAATATAAAAAATTCTTTACATATAAAGTTACATAGATAAAAATAAATAAAACCATAAAAAACTATATATAAATGTACAAATGCACATATTAGGAAAAAAAGCATTGATTTCAACGTCAGCATTCAGGCCCAAAGGTTTAAGACATTTGACGCGATATATCCAACTCATTTTGAGTTTGGAAATGGCATATCTGTTTGGCCAACCTCTCCAATGTGATTTGAGTTTATCAATAGCTATAAACGATGTACCTCTAGGGTTTTTACTATGTACCTCCAAGTAATACCTGGAAACTGGGTGACCTTTAAAACCTCTCCTTATATTTCCAATATACTAATTTAATCTTACTTGGAGTGGTCCGACCTTATGACCTATGTATTGTAATCCGCAAGGACAGGTTAGGAGGTAAATGACATGGGTGTTAGAGCATGTAATGAAGGACTTTATTTGAAATTCCTGCGGGGAAAATAATTATTTGATACCCTGCAGATTTTGTAAGTTTGCTCACTTACAAAGAAATTAGGGGGCTATAATTTTTATCATAGGTGTATTTTAAATGATAGACAGAATATCAACCAATAATCCCCCCCAAAAAAACACATGCAACAAATGTTATTAACCACTTACAGACTGGAAGATTTGCCTGCTTAATGACCAGGCAATTTTTTGCGATACGGCACTGCGTTGATTTAACTGACAATTGCGCGGTCGTTCGACACTGTACCCAAACAAAATTCACATCCTTTTTTCCCACAAATAGAGCTTTCTTTTGGTGGTACAGTGCCTTGCAAAAGTATTCACCCCCCGTGGAATTTTCCGTGTTTTATTGCCTCACAACCTGGAATTAACATGGATTGTTTGAGGATTTGCGTCATTTAATTTACAGAACATGCCCACAACTTTGAACTGCCACATGGCATGAGCTTGCACATATTACTACGGGGATTTTTGCCCATTCCTCCTTGCAAAATTGCTCCAGCTCCTTCAAGTTGGATGGTTTGCGCTTGTGAACAGCAATCTTTAAGTCTGACCACAGATTTTCTATTGGATTGAGGTCTGGGCTTTGACTAGGCCATTCCAACACATTTACATGTTCCCCTTAAACCACTCAAGTGTTGCTTTAGCAGTGTGTTTGGGGTCATTGTCCTGCTGGAAGGTGAACCACTGTCCTAGCCTCAAATCACACACAGAGTGCTACAGGTTTTGCTCAAGAATATCCCTGTATTGAGCACCATCCATCTTTCCCTCAACTCTGACCAGTTTCCCAGTCCCGACTGCTGAAAAACATCCCCACTGCTGAAAAACATCACAGCACAGCATGATGCTGTCACCACCATGTTTCACTGTGGGGATGGTGTTCTTTGGGTGATGTGTTGGATTTGCACCAGACATAGCGTTTTCATTGGTGGCCAAAAAGTTCAATTTTAGTCTCATCAGACCAGAGCACCTCCCTCCATACATTTTGGGAGTCTCCCACATGCCTTTTCGCCAACTCAAAACATGCCATTTTGTTTTTTGCTGAAAGTAATGGCTTTCTTCTGGCCACTCTGCCATAAAGCCCAAATCTATGGAGCGTACGGCTTATTATCGTCCTATGTACAGATACTCCAGTCTCTGCTGCGGAACTCTGCAGCTCCTTCAGGGTTACCTTAGGTCTCTGTGCTGCCTCTCTGATTAATGCCCTCCTTGCCTTGTCTGGGAGTTTTGGTCTTGGCAGGTTGTGCCATATTCTTTTCATTTGGTTATGATAGATTTAATGGTGCTCCTAGAGTTGAACCCTGACTTGTACTTCTCAACAATATTGTCCCTTAGTTCCTTGGTCTTCATGGCAGTGTTTGGTTAGTGGTGCCTCTTGCTTAGGTGTTGTAGCCTCTGGGGCCTTTCAAAAAGGTGTGTATATGTAATGACAGATCAAGTAACACTTAGATTGCACACAGGTGGACATCATTTCACTAATTATGTGACTCCTGAAGGTAATTGGTTGCACTAGAGCTTTTTATGGGCTTCATAACAAAGAGAGTGAATACATACACACATGCCAATTATCATTTTTTTATTTCTGAAAAATAGTTTTATATATATATTTTTCTAACTTTACTTCACCAACTTAGACTATTGAGTTCTGATCCATCACATATAATTCAGATTAAAAAAACATTGAACTAAAGGCTGTAATGTAACAAAATAGGTAAAAAAGCCAAAGGGGGTGAATACTTTTGTAAGGCACTGTATTTGATCGCCTCTGTGGTTTTTATTTTTTGCGCTATAAACAAAAAAAGAGCGACAATTTTGAAAAAAAAATAACAATATTTTTTATTTGTTTCTGTAATAAATATCCCTAAAAATGTTTTTAAAAATCAAATTTCTTCATCAGTTTTGGCCAATATATATTCTGCTACTTATGTTTGGTAAAAAAAAAAAAAAAATCGCAATAAGCGTATATTGATTGGTTCGCGCAAAAGTTATAGTGTCTACAAACTATGGGATAGATTTATGGCATTTTTATTATTTATTTATTTTTTTTTACTATTAATGGCGGTGATCAGTACTGTGATATTGCGGCGGACAGATCGGACACTTTTGACACATTTTTGGGACCCCTGACATTTATACAGCGATCAGTGCTGTAAAAATGCACTGATTACTGTATAAATGTCACTAGCAGGGAAGGGGTTAACACTAGGGGGCGATCAAGGGGTTAAATCTGTTCCCTCGTTTGTGTTTCTAACTGTGGGGGGATAGAACTGAATAGAGGAAGAGACATATCATTGTACCTAGCTAGTAGGAGCAGACGATCTGTCTCTCCCCTCTTCACAGAACAGGGATTTGTGTGTTTATACACACACGTCCCTGTTCCGGCTCTTGTGCCCACGATTACGCGTGATCGGAGGCCATTGCGACCGCTGAGCACACGCACCGGCTCCCCCGCCATGCTGCACACGCGTGCATGCACCTGCTATAGACATTTAAAGGGCCGATGTACAGATACGACGGTTCGTGGGATCGTGCCGACCTGCCGCAGTATAATAAAGGCGGCTGGTCAGCAAGTGGTTAATTGAGCTGCAGTTCAGTGAGTAAAATAAATATTTGATCCCCAAGCAAAACATGACTTAGTACTTGGAGGAGAAACCCTTGTTGGTGTAGCAAGGTCCCAGACCCCTAGAGGCCTAATGGTGACCTCCAGAGTCAGGGAGAGCTGACATCCTTCTTTGTAAAGTGGGTTACCAGGCATGGTGGGTGTAATGCAAGAAGAAATGCTGGGCGGCAGTCACTTTTTGAATGCGAACAAGAGATTTATTGTCTCTTAACAGAACTGTGGGAGAGAGGGTTAGAGCCAGGACACCCTTGAGTAAATGTAATGTTAATTGGCAGACTCTGAGACTTCTATAGGTAGACAGCTAGTTCAAAGGCACATGCTAGTATCTGGTCAAAAATATTTGCAGTTTTTGTTGGTTATCAATGTAAAATTATTACAACAACAGAGATGTAAGCCTTAAGATATTGATGTGTGTGCTGTGCCTTATCCTCCCATGATTCCTGGTTCATAAATAGAGGTGAGCTCCAGTGTGTCCAGATGCTCACCCGAATTCACATGACTGAGCCTGCCAGGACGCTGTCACTCCTAATGGGCCAATCACCTATGGCTGAGGCATTCCCTGCCCCGCAGATGGCTGCTGTGTGTATAAGGGAGGCTGCGAAGTGTAGAATGCCCCTGTTGCAGACTGCTCCATTACAGGTGATAGCCTATTGGCAGGCTTGGCCATGTAGGTTCAGATGAGCCTCCGAATACGCTAGAGCTCTTCTCTAATTATTACCACGCATAATGGGAAATTAAGGACATTCAAACACACCAGAGGTCATCTCTACCCATTGTATATATTATGTATATATTATATACAGTGGGGAAAATTATTATTTGATCCCCTACAGATTTTGTGAGTTTGTTCACTTACAAAGAAATGAAGGCCAGGACACCCTTGAGTAAATGCAATGCTAGTTGGCAGACTCCAAGACTTCTATAGGTAGACAGCTATACAGTGGAAGGCCTCCAGCCGGATAACACTTCTGTATAGGTTGGACCGCTGTCTCCTATGGCAACCAATCTTGCAACAGTCAATAAAAGGTAGTTATACATAACTCTTGGTAATACAGAACAGTCCGTTTCTTATCTCACAGTATCTCACTGTAGATCTTCACTCACTGAGCTCCCAGTCTCTCACTAGACTTCCAGATCCCAGTCGTCACTGGGCCCTCCTGAGCTCTTCCACAGCTATCCCGCTGTATGATATCCTCAAGCGTCATCCCCGCTATCCTACTGGGTCCCTGGCTTGGCGCTTGCTGAAGCTTTCCCACTTCTGTTCTTCACAGTCCCCGGTTGGTGAGAAGACTGCTCTGGTACTTGCTCAAGCTTACTTAGTCTCCAGTAGTAAGATGGATGGTGCCTTAGTGGCGACAGCTTCCCTTCTACCTTCGACCACAACTGTTTCCCTGTCGGGCTGAACCTTCTCAACATGGTTGGACTCCAATCCTGCAAACCCAACCCTATGCTGCTTCTCCTGCTCCTGGATAGGCCTCAGACAGCCTAGCAGCCAGGTGTCCCCAGGATAGGCCTTGAGCTTCCGGCCTAGCAGCCCGGGGTGACAAAACACACGTCCACCCAGACAGCCGTCCAGGTGGCACAGAACCCCGATCACCTGACTCCACCCAAATAAATAGGCTCTCCCAGCAGGCCAAGGGACTAAAAAAACCCCTGCCAATTGGCTGAGACACCCCATTCATTTTTACTCTGACCTTGCAAAGCCCCCTGTCATTCTAATATAACCAGTCACAGTGCCACCTAGTGACAGAAGAGAAAAAGGTGCAGCAATTTCAGAATTAGAGGGGAATAAATTGATCTATCAATTAGCCAGGAAAATTACCACCTGGCAAACTAAATTTACTAGCAACCCTGCCTAAACACCAGGTTGCTACATCGGCAAGCACATAGGTAAGACATTTCTTGTAGTTAGTGACCAGGTTTGCACACAACTCAGGAGGGATTTGGTCCAATCCTTTTTACAGACCTTCTCTAAATCCCTAAGGTTTTTTGGCTATGGCTTGACAAATCGAAGTTTCAGCTCCCTTCATAAATTTTATAAAGAATTAAGGCCTGGAGGCTGGCTAGGCCACTCAATGGCCTTGATATTCTTCTTCATGAGCCACTCCTTTGTTGCCTTGGTGGTATGTTCTGGGTCATTGTCATGCTGCAAGACCCATCCATTACCCATCTTCAGTGTTCTGGCTGAGGGAAGAAGGTTCTTATCCAAGATTTTACAATACAAAGCCCCATTTATTGGCCCCTCAAGGTGGCAAAGTTGGCCTGTATCTAGGGGCGGACTGATAACTCATGGGGCCCCCGGGCAATAGGAGATTATGGGGCCCCCAGGCAATCAGAGATTATGGGGCCACACAGTATACACACACACACAGTATACAATCACACAGAATACACATACATGTACACACAGTATACACAGACAGATGTAAAAAAAACACAGATTTATACATACTTTCCCTGGTTTTACTGAGGCTGGCAACCCTGATGGGGCCCCCTAGTGGCCCAGGGCCCTCGGGTAGTGCCCGAGTGGCTCAATGGTCAGTCTGCCCCTGCCTGTATCTTTAGCAGAGAAACAGCCCCAAAGCATAATGTTTCCTCCTCCGTGCTTGACAGTAGGGATGGTGTTCTTATAGTCAGCATTTTTCTTCCTCCAAACACAGCAAGTCCCCCTCCTCGAGAAGGCACATGTACAGTCATGCCAATGAACATCTAAATGATTCAGAGAAGGATTGGGAGAAAGTGCTGTGGTCAGATTAAACCAAAATTTTGCTCTTTGACATTAACTCGACTCACCAAGTTTGGGGAAAGAAATGTGTTTTTTTGGTTGATATTCTCTCTATCATTTAAAATACACCTTTGATAAAAAAAATATAGACCCTTTATTTCTTTGTAAGTGGACAAACTTTCAAAATCTGCAGGGGATCAAATAATTATTTTCCCACTGTACATACAATATTTATGGTCACTCTTAGTTTGTGACAGGTTCCATTCAAGCAACCTCATTTTCCTCCCTAAAACACTTTTTTCTTCTTTCTACAGTGTTTCCTCCCAAATGGAGTCAGAGATAAGACAGACAGTTGCAAGGGAACATGAACCATACACATTAAAGATCCCTTATAAATATGCTAACCTATTGCTCTAAGTTATTATCACCTATAATTTGAGGAAAGGTGGACCGCAGCATTTTTATTGTGACTGTAATGCCGCATACACACGGGCGGACTTTTCGATGGACTAGGTCCGGTGGACTTTGACGGACTTTACGACGGATTTTCGAATGAACGGTCTTGCCTACACACGATCAACCAAAGTCCGACGGATTTGTACGTGATGACGTACGACTGGATTAAAGTAAGGAAGTTCACAGCCAGTAGCCAATAGCTGCCCTAGCGTCTGTTTTTGTCCATCGGACTAGCATACAGACGAGCGGACTTTTCGACCAGACTCGAGTCCGTCAGAAAGATGAAAAACATGATCGAATTATCCGCCGGAGTCCGGTCCGCCGGACCAAGTCTGCCGTAAAGTCCGCTTGTGTGTACATGGCATTAGACAGATTAAGCTGTGCACAGGAAAATACCTCCCAAATACGCAGAACTTTTCTTCAGTTCTATTGCATTTCTGAAACATTCAAATATTGGTTTTAACAGTGGCTGCTTTAATAAACTGCCTTTATCTTAGGTTTATTGTTCCTTAAGGGCTCTTGCATGTGGGCGCGAGAAAAAAAAAAATAGAATGTATGAAGAACACAAACTATTCCTGTAATATAGTATTAAAACAAAATTGAAAATGCAAAATATTAAAGGACACCTGTCGTGGGAGATCAATGGAGTAGACATTGTTGACCATTGCTTTTGAAAATGCTAGTTCCTTGGCTATTATTCTGATGCTTTGACTTCTTTGCTGATCCAGAAAAAGCATATTTCTGTGTAATTCGGACACTTTCTTAGAACACATTTACAACATGCTTGTTCTGGGTCACAGGCAGGCATCTAACATTTTTAGAAAGAGTCAGGCAATGGCAGCCCATATACTTTTCTGATGACAGACATTTTAAAGAAAGTCATATGTGTCCACATCATGAGAAAAAATCACTACATCCTGCTGGAAAAATTAAATATTTGGTTTAGAGATCCATTCTTAGAAGACCAACAAGATTTATTGAGTATACCATTTTAGTGCTTTTCGAAAAGGAAATCTGTCGCAAGAGAAATATGAGAAATATTTAGGTGGCCATTACTGACCTCAATGAATGGCAAGCAATACAGCGCACAAAGAACAGATGTATTGAGAGAATGCTAAGCAACGCGTTAGTTGCCACAACTTAGTCTACAACAGGAGGCAAGACACTGGTGAGTAAGCAGAAGAGTGGGACTCGGTTTTGCTGGTTCTCTGTAAAACAAGTTTAAACAATGTTTAGTCATTTTGTGACGAACAGTACATGAACCAGTGCAATGCAGTATACAAAAAATGTTTCTAGCACTATTGTTATAACCTTTGAGTCTACTCCAGGACAAATCATAATCATGGTATATTTTTGATGCCACAACCCCTTCAATACTGTACTAAAGTACTAACAATAATTTACAAAGCCATCCATAACTCTGACCACAGCTACATCACTAACCTAGTCTTAAAATACCAACCAAGCCGCTCTCTTTGGTCCTCCCAAGACCTCCTGCTCTCTAGCTCCCTTGTCACCTCCTCCCATGCTCGCTTTCAGTATTTCTCCAGAGCTTCTCCCATCCTTTGGAACTCTCTACCCCAATCTGTCCGACTGTCCCCTAATCTATCCATCTTTAGACGATCCCTGAAAACCCTTCTCTTTAAAGAATCCTATCCTGCTTCTAACTAATACACTGTTTTACTTTCTCCATCAGCTCACCCCTACAGCTATTACCTTTTGTATCAATTGACCCTCCCTTTCAGAATGTAAGCTCTAATGAGCAGGGCCCTCTGATTCCTCTTGTAGCAAATTGTAATTTAACTGTAAATGTCTGCCTTAATTTTGTTAAGTTCTGCGCAAACTGTTGGCGCTATATAAATCCTGTATAATAATAAATAATCCTGTATAATAATACTGTTTTAAAGTCTGAACATAAATATATGATCCCCATTACTTTTACACTTTCTTTTTACAGGGGCTGTGAGGGCTTCCAGTATATTCCCTATCCTCAGTGTAATTCTGCTCTTCATGGGAGGGCTTTGCATTGCTGCCAGTGAGTTCTACAAAACCCGACACAATATCATATTAAGTGCTGGAATTTTCTTTGTGTCTGCAGGTAAAATATATCATTCTTTATACACAATTAATACTTTTCTGTTCTGATACTTTTGTTTGGTACTGTTGATACTGTTTGGGCAAAAGTGTTCTAAAGTGGTCCTAGGATGCAAAATTGTAATTTACAGGAGTTATAGGGTTTCATTGAAAATTTTGTGAAAATTAGTCAAAATTGCATGCACAACAGTTATATATTTGGCCTCTATGCTGAAAACTCAGCACTGGTTTTCATCTGGGTGCTCTCTGTACCATGCTGTACCCTACTGTAGGGTCCCCTCACAATCACCCTAAGACTCCCTGAAACCCCAACCCCCATATTTATTCTCCTTGTAACCCCATTCCTCACAATGACCCTCCCTATAACCCTATTACTTTCAATCAGTGCTTTTCACACTTGTGCGACTTGTCCTGTGACTTGGGACTGCAAAGTTGCATGACAAGTCGTACCCCATGATTTCTAATGATTAGCATTCATATCTGTGCGACTTCAAGTTGCACCGACTTCAAAGTAGTACCTGTACTACTTTGGTCTGACTTTGATGCGAGTTGTGGTCCATAGATCTCAAGTTTACACAGGCATTCCCTGAAATCACATCAAAATCACTGCAAATTCAAAAACAAAATCATGCGACTTTCAAGTCGTGGCAGTGTGAAAGGGGCCTAGGTCACTTTGTGTCGCTGCTCCCTACCCACCTCTAAGCACTGACCCTTGGTTTCACCCCTACCCAGCTCCCAGTATGGCCCCTTTTAGAGAATATAGAGCAAAGTATCATTTTGTAGTGCTAAGTAATTTGTATGAAATTTGGTAATGATAACAAGAAAAAAAGAAAATAGATCCCCCGCAGCCAGCAGCAATAGACCCCCCCCCCCCCCGGAAACAATAAACCCCCAGTAGTAACAACAGATCTCCTAGCAGCCATAATTAATAGACTCTCCAGCAGCCAGCAACAGTAGAACCCACCCTAAACAGTAAATCCCTTCCAGCAACAATTGACCCCCAGTAACAAAAGATCCTCAACCAGCAGCAATAGATTGCCAAGCAAAAATAGATCCCCTCCAGCAACAATAGATAACCGTGCAGCCAGCATCAGTAGACCCTCCGTCACACCCCAGCACCCCTTGCCATTGCATACACTCAGTGTTGGAAGTGTCCAGACCTGCACTCCCGCGCGTTCCCACTGAAAAAAAGCCCTGCTTACAATAACCCTCTTTGTAACCTCATTCCTCACACTAACCCTCCTCTGTAACCTCAACCTTTACACTAACTGTCCCTATAACTCCAACCCTCACACTAACCCTTCCTGTACCCCTAACCCTCATAAATACACTCTTTGCAACCCCATTTCTCACACTAACCTGTAACCCTATCCCTCACACTAACCCTACCTGTAACCCCAACCCTCACACTAACCCTCTCCTGTAACCCCAATCCTCACACTAACCCTCTCCTGTAACCCCAACCCTCTCACTAACCCTCTCCTGTAACCCCAACCTTCACACTAATGCTCTCTTTAACCCCAACCCTCACACTAACCCTTCCTGTACCTCTAACCCTCATAAATACAGTCTTTGCAACCCCATTTCCCACACTAACCTGTAACCCTATTCCTCACGTTTCCCTTTTTAGCTTCAGAATCTGGACCAATTTTCCACTGCGACTATTGTACGGCGGCTGCATTTATGAATCTATTTGAATACAGCCACTGTTTGGCTGAAAGTTTTCTGCAAAACTCCTTTGATTTTTCATTCAAAGGATGTCAAGCAGGAGAGGGTCGACAGGGCCAGCCACAAAGCAATAGTGGCCAGTTTAAATGGCCAATTTAACCCTCTCTCTAACGCCAAGCCTTACATTACCCTCTAAGCAACCTTACCCATCACATCACACTAACTTTCCCAGTAACCCCAACGTTCACATTAACCCATTTTTTAGCCCTACTCTCACACTGACCCTCCCTAATGAAAACTCGTATGCATACTCACATCTCCTGTGTTGAGATTTTCTGCATTGAAGACTATCCCCTCTATGCTAAAACCAGCTTAGACGTTAGCTTTTTCCTCACTTAAGGCTGAGTTCACACTTATGCAAATTGGATGCGGGTTTTCCCACATCCATTTTGCATGAAAGGAGATTGTGACCGACTCTCTATGGAGCCGGTTCACACATCTCCGGGGTGGCTGCGGAGCGGATTGCACAGGGGTCCTGTGCATCTTTGGTTCCGTTTCAGGTCCAAATTCAGGCAAAATTTCGGGCCCGATTTGTTCCTGAAACAGATAACAGGGATGCACCTAACCCCTGCTGTGAGCCATATCCTTATTAAAGCCAAGCCTAAAAAAGCTTCATGCTAAAAAATATTTTAACATGTCTGACTTTAGATCGATAAAAAATTTTAGCGATCCAGGGATATGTAAGAATATTTATTAAATAAAATTATATGTGAAAAAAATAAAATGTAAAATGTAGACCTAGGACTGGAGACTTTATCCCACTCAAAGCTCTACAAAAGCTCCGGGATCCGGAACAGGGCCTATTAGGATCTGAGAAAACAACAAAGTTTTGTCCAACAGACACAAACCCTAGAGCCACTCACCATGTGTATTTGAGAAACCTAGGTGACACATATACTCGTCCACAATCCTACCAGCAAGTGTCTCACCATAGCTTAAAAAAAAAAAAAGTTTGTCTCTTTATTATCTATCTTCATGAATGTAGCAGCATTTTATCTTATCTGACACCATCCAAAGGCAGAAAAAGACAATGGCATATATGTATGAAAGTTCCAGGTTGTAGGATACACACTTTCACTCAGGGCTTTTTGACTTAGTGCTGCACAATTCTTCATTTGTGTCTGTCCCACTGCTTAAGAAGCTGTGCTGTCAGAACATCTGAAATGTTGGATGAAATGTAATGAATGTGCTAAAATAAAATACTTCACCTTCTTTCATCAAGTGCTTTCCTTTTATACTGAGGAGCTGTGGTGGATGCAGAATAGAGGTAACTGAACAAACAGGTCTTTTTGCCAAAATAAGGTAGGAATACCAGTTAAAGCATGGCTTCAAGTAAACAGCTAAATACAACATTGAAATACATATATGTTTACTGTTTTACCTGCAAAAGGATTTGTCATTTTATTCAGCCAGTCTTGTGATTCACATACATTTCTGACACTGTACCAGGCAGTTTTTTCCCCGTTTAGCAATGCTCTTTTTGTGTTGCCTCCCTGCATCTAGCTTGCCCTTTGTACAATGAATTGGCACAATCATTTCTGTCCAATTAAAATAGAGGTGTGGCTGAACAGTATGGCCAATATGTGTAAATCAGTGGCTAAAAATGCCAATCTCATTGCAGATAAAATAGTAAACATGTATGTTATTTTTATCTTTGAATTCAGCTGACTGTCTATACTTCCACTTTTTCACAAGTTCCACATAGTTCTTACCTCAGTTGTAGGTCCCCGGTTGCCCTTTAAGTTGGTGGACATACTGATTGCCTAGTGACTGAAGGAGAGGGTTAAGCAGTAGTTTTGAGGGAGGGAAGACTTAATGCCTAGAATCATGCTTTTAGTGATGTTTCAAATTGCATTAAGAATTGCCATGTTATATAATATGTGTTCTAGTTCTGAATTATAGTTGACATCTTCTTATGGTATAATACTTTAACCTTCTTTCTCCTGTATAAATTTAACAGGTCTAAGCAACATCATTGGAATCATTGTCTACATATCAGCCAATGCAGGTGACCCTTCCAAAAGCGACTCAAAGAAAAACAGCTACTCATATGGCTGGTCTTTTTACTTTGGGGCCCTTTCCTTCATTATTGCTGAAATGGTGGGAGTGCTTGCTGTTCACATGTTCATTGACCGCCACAAACAACTGAGGGCCACAGCACGGGCCACGGACTACCTCCAGTCCTCTGCAATCACTCGCATTCCGAGCTATCGCTATCGTTATCAGAGGCGTAGCCGCTCCAGTTCCCGATCTACGGAGCCATCCCACTCCCGTGATGCCTCTCCTGTGGGCCTTAAGGGCTTCAACACCCTTCCCTCCACTGAGATCTCCATGTACACGCTGAGCCGCGACCCCCTCAAGTCGGCTGGGACCCCCACGGCCACTTATAACTCGGATAACAGCTTCCTCCAAGTTCATAACTGTATACCCAAAGATAATAAGGACTCTGCGCACACCAACACAGCCAACCGCAGGACCACCCCAGTATGAAACAGGATGGAGCAAGAAAAGAAAGACAAAGAGGGATAGAACAAAGAGGGTCAGAAAGCTAAAGTAGTGTGGTCTAGAGATCAGGATCTGTGTATCAAGTCTTTGGCTGTCATTTTAATCAACAAGTGAACTCTTTTGGTTCTAAATTAAGTTCCAAAGCTAGCCTTCCCATTTCTACACAGACACTACAACATTTAAACGGTCATTTCAAATGTTTTGGTATTCAATAGTAGCCCAGCCGTTTCTAGACTACTGTAACCAAGTAAAAATGGAAATAAGTGTAAGAAAGAAACTGCTGAAGTCATATACTAGTAACCTTCAATTTGTATTCAAATTTTTAAACCCCATAAACTAAAATCAAATTTTAACATTTCTATGGGTTTAAAATAAGAGCCAGAGCCAGGAAAGAGCATGAAGCCATCCCAGAAACTCGACATAAAGGAAAATAAGTTCTTCACTTGACCTTCAGTGAAATTTATTGTACAAAGCAATTAAACAAAGTCTGATACACAGATCTATATGGCTAGGACAGGGGGTTTCTTTCAAAAATAGCCTCAAAATGTTTCCATTAGCATAACTACACACAACTGCTTCGACACAAATATCCTAGATGGTCTATGGGATTGTCTGAAACGGAACATCTTACCAAATCAAAAAGTCATATCCAATGTCTAGAACCAGAATATGTCACTTTATATATAAGAACCACTGCCGCATCAAATATGCAGTAAACATCATAATTTAGAAACATGTGGAGGACCTTTAAAGGCTGTAATTGGTACATGCTAATATATAACATTTTGGGGTTCTATTTTTTGAAAAATGCATTCTGTCTAAACACACAGTCTTGCTTGTATGGGGATTAATAACAATAATTATAAAAATTGCCTTGCAAAACAAAAGAAACTTATGATAGTGGGTACCCATGTTTAAACATTACTATTAAAAACATTTATGCAGCATATTTACTGGGAACGTGATAACAATATATAGCCACATTGAACAACATACTGCATCACCATCGTGTATACCATCACTGTGTGCAAAGGCAAAATGGCAGAGTATGTGTGTGTGTGTGTGTATATATATATATATATATATATATATATATATATATATATATATATATATATATATATATATATATATATATACACACACACGTGCAAAGGAATTATGAAGTATAATGTTTTAATTTCTTATCTTGCTTAGAGGGTTTTCAATATTTCATGGAATTTGGTATTTTTTGTATACCTTTACCCTGTACAAGCAAACTGTAGAATTTAACCCTTTCATTATATTTATCTGGTAAGAGTGAAAGGGTTAAACAAAGGTTCGATGGTGGAATGAAAGAGACTGAAAGGGCTAGAGACCCAAACTGAGCAAGAACGTGCAAGTACAGAGAACAAAGTGCTAAAAGAAGAAGAAAAAACAGATTTCTTAAAAAAAAAGACAAAAAAAATCAAAACACATTAAAAAAAAATTCCCAAAAAGGATAGAATGAACCAAACGAAGAAAAAAATGCATGAATTCCCTCTATGTACCTGTTCATTTAACTGATTCATTTAAAAAGAAAAACGATCAAAGCAAAAGGACGAGAATACTGGGGCAAAAAAATAAATAAATGGGGAAGGGGAGAAAAAAATGTGAAGCGATTTTCAATGAACAAACATGTTTTTTCTGGGTAGGGAAAAGTGGGTAGGTCATAGGATTTGTTTTATTTAATTATACTATATTTTTGTCTGAAATTATTTAATTTATTATTATTTATTCTTTTTTTTCTTTTACAAATTCAGTAGGGGCTGCATAAGAACGGATGCAGAAAATGCCAAGCCAGGTTTTTAAACCACTTTTTTTAAACATTTGCACTGTAACAAAGATTAATAATATTCCCACATCAAAGACATTATTAAGAAATCTCAGAAAATAAAAACATATATGCTAGTCAGTTTTCCTTCAGTTGTGAAAGAAATAGAAACACATACATATAAAAGTCTATACATAGAAATATATAGGTATAACTATATCTATATATAAATGTATATATTTCTATCACTTTCTATATAAATATATGTATGTGAAAAAAAAAAATATATATATATATATATATTTATTTATTTTTCTATTATCATATAGTGTTAAGTCAGTGTATTTAATTTACAGGGAATGTATGTTTAATAAGATTTGTGACATTTATCTTACATATTGGAACATTTTTATTATATAAAAAAATATATATTTAATTTTCTTTACAAACATGAAGTAGGTTAGTGCTGCATTAAATTGTCAGCACTGGAGATGCGCTATAAGTATGGTATACATTTAAATTACTTATCCACTATACAGTGTATGTTTTACATATACAAATATTGCATCAACGCATTAGTGCAAATACATGGCAGGATTTCAAATGGAAGTTGTATGGGATACTGTTTGCAATGCAAAGAAACACAAAGATAGCAACATCCAGCTTTTCCAGCTACCAGCACAATCCTTACTAACCCACATGTTTAGGACTTATAAATAAAGTATATAAGACTGTTGCATTTTAAAAATAGTTAACAATTGAGAAAATCTTTCCTTACTACATGTGTGGTCATCCAGACAGGGAAAAGAATCTGCACAAATTATGTCATTGGTGCTCTTGGGTCTGTTAGAAATGTCATGAACCCCCTGCTGTTACAGCACTGTTCGACTACTAGAGCCCAAGTACAATAAGAAAGATGGAATCTGTTATCATATAATACAGAAGGTTTTAGATGGGATGGAGAATCTGAGAGTTTCAATCAACAAAGAAGAGCTGGTTCAAACTAAACAAACAGTGGTCGGACCTTTATATACACATATCAGGATTCCCATGGCGCATGGGCCAATACAGCAGATCAGTCACTGGAATGGGATCCACATAGGTTGCCATGTGCCATATCAAGGTCCGTCAGCTGAAGCATTTGAAAGTGAAAGGATACGTTATACCTGCCATTCCCCTGTTCAGTGAAAGCAATTCTATGTTCTTTGAACTCTTACTGGACAGGATAGGTTAGGTTAAATTAGAAGTCATGGAAGTCAGGTCCCTGTAAAAACCTGAAGCTCAATCAAAGCAGCTTTATAGAGTCTAAATGTAAATAGCAGACATCGTGTGGTGCTGGTTGATATGTAGGACTAGTAGTTTAAATGTTTAACATTTCTGATAAGTTGAGCTCAGAAAAGAGTATACGCTGTACATTAGCCATAAAATAAGTTAGCAATGACTTCTGATGTAGTCTCTGAGAACTTTCAGATACCCTGTTTCCCCAAAAATAAGACCTAGCGTGATTGTCAGTGATGGCTGCAATATAAGCCCTACCCCGCAAATAAGCCCTACCCTGTTTTCCCGAAAATAAGCCCTACCTTGAAAATAAGACCTACAAGGACTTTAACTAGGGCTTATTTGGGGGGGTAGGGCTTATATTGCAGCCATCAACGACAATCATGCTAGGTCTTATTTTCAGGGAAACAGGGTAGCAGCAGATGTGAATACATATAGCAATTTTCTAGATGTGCACTAAAGAGAAACTCTGAATAAAATAGGTATATGTTGTGTTTGATTACAACTCAGCAGAATACATGAGAAATGGCTAAAAAAAGATGAGGTTTAGTGGGAAAAATAAAAAAACGATGGTTGTATCTGTAGGTGGATCATCACAATTCTTTATGGTGATCCTTGGAAGACCAGGCCCAGCCTATTACTGACTGTATTTCTAAAATTAAATGTGTTTTAAAAGATGTGTTTCTAGGGCAATCAAGATAATGCAGGATGAGTATATACAGTGCTGTGAAAAAGTATTTTCCCCTTCCTGATTTTTTATTTTTTGCATATCTCTCAGACTTAAATGATTCAGATCATTAAATAAATTTTAATATCACACAAAGATAACACGAGTAAATCCAAGATGCAGTTTTTAAATTCTTATTTCGTTTATTAAGGGAAAAAAAGTTGTTCAAACCTGCCTGGCCCTATGTGAAAAAGTAATTGCCCCCTCCCATGCTAAATCTTGAATGAACTGTGATTGACCACAAATTTTTGAAAAGCTGAATTAAATTTCACTTGCCACACCCAGGCCTGATTACTGCCAGACCTGTTGAATCAAGAAATCACATAAATAGAAGCTGTCTGACAAAGTGAAGCACGCTAACAAATCACAAAAAGCCACATATTATGCCACAATCTAAAAAATTAAAGAACATATTAGAAACAAACATGTATCAATCTAGGAAGGGTTTCAAAGCCATTTATATGGCTTTGGAACTTTAGTAAACCACAGGGAGAGCCAATTGGAGATAACTTGGAACAGTGGTGAACCTTCCCAGGAGTAGCCGGCCTACAAAAATTACTCCAAGAGCATGACGACAACTCATCCAGGAGGTCATAAATGAACCCAGAACAACATTTAATGAACTGCAGGCCTCACTAGCCTCAGGTAAGATCAGTGTTCATGATTAAACAATAATAAAGAGACTAGGCAAAAATGGCATCCATGGGAGAGTTCCAAGGCCAAAGCCACTGCTGACCAAAAAGAACACAAAGGCTCATCCCACATTTACCAAAAAACACCTTGATTATCCCCAAGACTTTTAGGCAAATATTCTGTGGACTGATGAGAAAAATATTTTACTTTTTGGAAGGTGTGCGTTCAGTTACATCTGGCATAAAACGAATACAGCATTTCATAACAAGAATATTATACCAACAGTCAGACATGGTGGTGGTAGCATGATGGTCTGGGGCTGCTTCACAGCTTCAGGACCTGGACGACTTACCATTAATGATGGAACCATGAATTCTGAGCTCTACCAGAAAATCCTAAAGGAAAATGTCCGGCCATCAGTTAATGACCTCAAGCTCACGTACACTTGGGTTATACAGCAGAACAATGATCCGAAACACAACAGCAAGTCCACCTCCAAATGGTTCAAACAAAGCAAAATTTAGGTTTTGGAGTTGCCTAGTCAAAGTCCAGACTTAAATCCAATTGAGATGCTGTATCATGACCTTACACAGGCCGTTAATGCTGTAAAACCCTCCAACATGGCTGAATTAAAACAATTCTGCGAAGAGTGGGCCAAAATTGCTCCACAGCAATGTGAAAAACTCATTACCAGTTATCGCAAACGCTTGATTGCAGTTGTTGCCGCCAAGCGTGGCACAACAAGTTATTAGGTTTAGGATGCAATTACTTTTTCACATAAAGCCAGGCAAGTTTGAACAGCTTTTTTGCCTTAATAAATGAAACCATCATTTAAAAACTGCATTTTGTATTTACTCGGGTTATCTTTGTGTAATAATAAAATTAGTTTGATGATCTGAGTAGTTTAAGTGTGACAAATATGCAAAAAAATAAAAAATCAGAAAGGGGCAAATACTTTTTCACAGCATTGTATTTCCTATTTCTTTAGGCTTAAATTTCCTTTCCTTTTCCTTTCTAAACACCCATATGGTAACATATAAAACCCTACTGCACATGAAGGAGTAGAACATTATTTGGACCTTTACTGAAATAACATCCACATCCTGTGTCCTAATATCCATACTGGTAACTAGTGCACAACGGTCTCTCTAATGTCGGTCACCTCAAAAAGTTCCGGAAAATCACCTTTTCAGAAGACAATTTGTAAACATTGGCATTAGGTCATCTGACTTTTAGAGGTAGCACAGAGCACTGGTTACTGTAGAAATGGTACCTCCACACTTATTTTACTACTTTTAAATATAAAGCTGAACTTCCACACATTTATTTAAATATATTAATCAATAGACACAAAGAATATGAATCCACTTAGTGTGCACCAAGTGTCTTGGTAAACTTAGGTATTGCTTTGTAAAAGTAGCAATGACCTTACCGCTGTGCTCCACATAGCCTGTGCACAAAGCAAAGCTGTGGGAGGAACCCAGCAGGCCCTCCTACTACAGGATGTCTGCAGGAAACTACAGGAGGGTGCAGATACAAGCCCAGTCACACTGCACAGGGTAGAGATCAGCAGTGGTCGGTCTTTATTACAGGAAGTTCCTGCACAGAGGCAAAGATATGGAATACACAAAGCACACCAAGATTCAAGAAAAGCCTCATCCACGCTGGAGTTTTTGCTAACTTTCCTAAACTCCTTTCCTCCTGGCAGCAACGCTTTGAGTGAAAAAAAAAAAACACTTGTAAACTCATGTAGCGCGTTTAAGCACTTCAAGCGTTTGAGTGTTAATTTCATTGGCCAAAATAACAATTTTTTCTGGCCACTGAAATGAATTAACGTTCAAGCACCTAAAGCATGTAGTGATCAGGCGCATTTAGATGTGTTTACACACGTTTTGGTGCGTCAAATGTTTTTTGCCAAAAAATCTGTTGCTCCTGGACACACTGGCTGTGGGGGGGGGGGGTTCTGCTTCTAAATGCCCCTGCCTCAAAACTCTAAATGCTTGTGTTTGTGGACACATAGGCTAACAAATAATAAGCACCCCTAGGAGAAGCAGAAAAAATGTTCAGTGTGCACGAGTCTCAAGAATACACATGGCTTTTTTATTTAGACATAATTCACTTATCCTGGAGTTCAGCTTTAAAGGAGCAGGATTCGGGTTTTATTTCAGTATGTAATGGTTGGCTGACCTTTATTATAAAAGTGACTGTTTAGACAAGGGGCCCCAGTAGATTAAAAATACCTGTTTAGTTTTAAAAAATGCTGATTGCTGGAAGAGCCATACTTGTGGGCCATTTTTCGGTAGCACTGAAGTCTGGCTCAGATACTCCAATATTTGCTGACATTCCTGTCCTGGCTAGTTTAACGGAAGCTCTTTCCCCCAGTATCACAGGAGCGAGTTTTTCCCCATTTGCAAAACTGAGCATGCACAGTGCGCTCTCTCTTACCCTGGAGTAGCAGTGTGGTTTAGCCTTTAAGATACTTGCAGGAGTAGAAAAGCCACATAAACCTGTATTTTATATTATTATTACAATAATATGCATTGGCCCAAAGGAACCAATCTCACTTTTCTGACAACTGTAAACTGAAATCTAATTGGTTGCTATCTTGCTATAGATTATTACATTTGACACATAATCTTTGTTTTTGCAATGCCTTAAAAAAATTCAGACAGCATACAATGTAAATTATATCTGATGCAAAATTACAGTTTATTCTTTACTGTACTTTACAACATACAGCGTGCTATTTTGATAACTGCACAAACTCTGCTGCTCGCACAGTTACCAGCTAACGGTGTTGCACAATGTAGCCCTGACTGTATAATGCAGTGTGCTGAAAATGATGCAGTCATTGCAAATTTCTCTTCTCAAACAGACTACACGATAGCTGAGATGTTTACTGCAAGAGGTTAAATACTGCCAAACTGAGATTTATTGTTTGCAATTAGAGATATAGGATTATCAACTAACAGTTTATAGAGAAGTTATAGGGAGCAGTTATGTGGCATAGTAAGAGGAATTATATAGGAGGATTATGTGGCATAGTAAGAGGATTATCGGAAGATGTTTATACTGAGTAATAAGAGTTATAGAGACTAGAATATGAAACAATAGGATGAATTATATAACATCACACATGGATTATAATTGAAAGAATCCAACTCTGTGTGTCTGTGTGCAATTTTTATTGCTTGCTAATGTATCTATTTATCTATCTTAATGAAAGTTACACTTGAATGTCCCTTTTAAAAAAATCTGCCCCAATTTTATGTATTTTTTTACAGGGGTAGTCCATTTAAAACTGTCATTTCAGGTTTAGTGGATACCAGCAGGTTGAAACACAGTGGCTTCCTGGGGACTTTGACAGTGAGAACTCTGTGCCTGTATGTCCATATCCACCTACCTGCTGCAGCCATTGCAAGAGAGCCTGGTTCTCTATGCTGAAGTTTGCATTTATTTTACATGAGGTGCCTCCCACTTTTCCAGTGTGGAGTTCTCACTATCATATACCCTGAGATATGTAAAAAGCCAGCACGTGCTTTAGCCCATCAGTATCCACTCATTATCTGAAATACTAGTTTTGGTTGGACTGAACCTTTAATTTTTGGGGCCTCAGGGAACATGTGAAAAAAATGAAAATCAGCCCATCTCAAAATATTTTTTGTAGACTATTTATTAATTTGCTTAATGATATGAAAATTGGTTTTAACCGCCTGGCCTGGCATTGTCTGTGTTTGCCTATCTGTTTATAAACCTTGTGGTTTCCGACCCTCTCTGGGGGGCACAGGTTGAAACTATAAGCTAAAGTCCCAAAACAAACATTGGGGAAGCTAGTAGGGATTTTCTGACTACCATTTAATTTATAAGGATAATTCAACAAAACAACCTTTTTTATTTTCTTTTTGTTCTTTTTTTAATAAAACGACAACTAAAAAAAATCAGATATAAATAAATGTAAATATGTAACAGAAGTCCTGGAGAGAAGGTGGATATGGTGAATTCTTTCATTATGGGGTATTGGGATATAACATGATTGTTATTATTTATTTTTTGTCTCCGCTAAACACTGTGACATCCAAACAAGAGATGAGTTTAAAAGTTGCCCTTGCTGTACCTGTGATGTGTATACCTGTCATGGTGTAGCAATGTCTTTGAAATGGAGAGACTGCTGTTGACAGTGATGCCTGTGATGTGTATAGTGTTGTTTGTAAGGTTGAAGTGTGTGGCTAAGATAGTGTGACCATTGATGAACCTTGGGGCGTTTGCTGGGATAGACCAAAACTAGATGTCAATGGAGAACCTGCCCTGTAGCACTGTCCAAAAAAACAAGGGAAACTATTTAAAAAATATACTGACAAATCCAGGCACATTTGAAGATCTGGATTTACCCACATTGTGTAGATGCATTTGTTGGATTCATGAAGATTACCGCTGAACGTTGTAGAGGGTAAATAAACATGATGGATTCTGCTGAATCTTCAGCCGGTATGGACTAAAGACATCCATAAACAATAGATAATAGTTACCTGATGTGGCTTTCTTTGGCTAGAGCAGACGACAATCAATTGTCTATGAAGTAATACTCAACAGGCCTAAGTAAGTTTTCCCAAGAATGGTAAAAAACCTAGCTAATGTTGTCTAGGCATGGCTCCCCTACATTGCCTCAAACAGGAATGGTTGTGCAACTAGATATATAGTACCTGTTTAAGAGAGAAACTGACCCAGGATATATTGTGAGATGGTTAAAGTGATTGTAAAGGATCAAATTTTATTTTGTTAAAAGAACAACATGTTATACTTACCTGCTCTGTGCAACGGTTTTGCACAGAGCAGTCCCGATCCTCCTCTTCTTCGTTCCTCCACTGTTGCTCCTGGTTCCTTCCCCCCAGCTGTGTGCCCACCATAGCATGCTTCTTTCTACTAGAGCACTCGTACAGGCTCCATAGACACACAGCGTTCAGCTCAGCTCTTCCCTCATCCCTGGCTGTCATTGACAGTAGCAGGAGCCATTGGTCCCTGAGCCAATGAGGAGGGAGAGAGCGATGACAGGCTCTGCTCTCATGCACAGCTCTGGATCAAGATCGGGCTCAGGTAAGTATAAGGGGGGCTGGAAAGGTAATGCACTCAGATGGTTTTTTACCTTAAAAGAGAAGTATGGGGTTGGATTTTTTTCTGAATCATACTTACCTAGGTGGATGCAGCGTTGCTCCAATGCTGCAAGTGTCCCTGCCGGTGCTAACACTGGGAACCAAGCAATCTGATCGCTTGGTTCTCAGGGCTCCCTGAGCAGAGCGCTGGCGACTGTCCCCTCCCTCGCCCGCTCACTGGAGCGTTGAGCTGTGGAGGAAGAGGAAGCGGCCAGCTCAGGCTCTCAGCAGCTCGCTGAGAGGCTGAGCCGTGTGCTGGTCCAGGCATTGGGCGGATCCCGACTTCATTGCCACAATCTTGCCTGAGCCTGGACCTGCTCTATGACGTCAGCCGACAGTGAACTTGAGCCCGCTGTCTGCTGAAAACGGGTCACAGGAGTGCAGAACGAACTGCACCTCTGTGATCCACAGGAGAAGTACAGCCAAATGGGCTTTGGCTTTACTCTTTTAATGCACAGAATGCATTAAGGTAAAAAAAAGTTATGTGCACAAGTAAATGTTAGCTAATGTGTATGACCAGCTTCAGAAAAAACATCACTGCAGCGTCACCACGGATGAATTTATTGCAATACTTTTGTTCAGATTACTTGACTGGCAAATCGTATAACATTCTCTGCTTTATAAAAATGAAAATGTTACTGGCCCTAGCATTTTATATGAAGATATCTAGATGTTGTAAATCTTTTTGAAACAAGTGAATGTTTTAGCTAATGTGTGGTGAATCTTTACAAACAGACAGCTATGAGACAAGATTGTATATTGCACTTGTTATAGATGTGCCAGCCTGAACTGTATTTTTGATTTGGCTCAACATGCTTATGGACATTATTACACCGCCAATAATGATTATCACATACTGCATCAGTAAAATTTTAGCTATGGTAGCAGTATGAATACTTAAAGGGACATTCTAACCAAGACTTATTTTAAACGTGTCCTTACAGCCAAAATGTTTTTTTATTTTATTTTGTGGAAAAAGAGAGCAAGAGATAGAACTTCTGTAGGCTCTTTACATGGCTGAACATACACTTTAAATTAGGGGTCCTCAGGCATTCTTAAGAGCCCATTCACACAGGGGCAACTTTGGATCCGACTTCAAGTCGCCCCAAGTCGCCTCAAGTTGCGCTACATGAAAAAATCAATGTAAGTGAATAGATCCGTCTTAATGCACACTACTGCAGTCGCTCCGACTTCAGAAAAGGTTCCTGTACTACTTCAATCCGACTAGAAGGCGACTTGTACCCATTGATTTCAATGGAAGTTGCCTCCAAGTCTGATCACTGTTCATACTGAGGCAACTTTACAGGAAGCAGAAAGGAAACAGAAAGTACTTTACTCCACTAAACAGCCAGCCCTCTCCTTCTCACACACAGCAGATAAGCTCTGATTGGCCACTTGTAAAGTTCCCTGTCCTGGAGGCGACTTCAAGTTGTGTTGTAAGTTGCCCCAAGTCGTGCTGTGATTCATACTCAAGTTGTGTCCAAGTTGCCTCCCAAAGTCGCGCTGGAAGTCGTGTTGCCCCTGTGTGAATGGGCTCTTACAAAGGGCCAGATCACTGTTATACTTTGGTCATTAGGAGTAGGAAATTCCTTAGCATCAGTGGTCTGTGGGAGTAAATTATTCCCTAGGCTCAGTGGTTACTGGCAATAGAAAATTCGCTAGAGTTGGTGAGTGATGAAATTAAAAAAATACCTAGCACCTGTGGTTAGAAGGAGCAATGCCCCATCCCTGGAGTCAGTGGTAAAAATAGTGCCTAATTGTTGGTATCAGCGAGAGGATAGTGCCCCACCCTATCTATCAATGGAAGGAATAGTGCCCCATCACCGATGGCCCCCATTGTTGGCAGTAGAGGAAATAGTGTCTAAGTCTTGGTTTCAGAGGGAGAAATAATGCAATTGTGCCCCAAGGACTGGTTAACATCAAGCAAAAGGCAGCACCCAACCTATGGGCCTTAGTGTAGGGATCACTGTTTTCAATGTTTAGCAACTGCTGAATAGTTAAATTGCCTTATATCTCCTACATATATCTTATATATCTCAAGGGCTCCAGCAGTGAGATCTCTGTGCCTGAGTTTGGAGAATTGCGCTGCCTGTGTATCCATTACAGGAGGGTCCTGCACTCTCTGTTGGATTTTAGGTCAAATGTCTTTTTATTCAAACGTTTTAAAGAGTATATAAAGTAAAATAACAAATATAACAAGTCATACATCAAAACACTGTGTTACAGTGTATACATAGAAAGGGGCTATAAACATCATATAGCCAATAAACTAACAATACCCAGACCATAGTATGAAGGCAAAGTTTCAGTTAAAAGGGAATAGGAAAAAAAGGGGGGAGTAGACAGGGGAAGGAAGTCCTCGAAAGCAAATAAGAATACCAGAGAATTCAATGTTCTTAGATAAGGAGTTATAAAAGGAAGCTTAGACAGACATCTAAGCAAGTATTAATACATGCAATCATGCAGTATGGTTTAAAAACACTCAAAAAGGCAATGAACTCAATGTATGTAATAGCATGTTGTCTACCTACAAATGTGTTTGGTAGTGAAAGTAAAGATGCTTACTACAACATGGATAAGAATCTTTATGGGCTCACCAACAGGTCCACATAGTAAGGTATGGGTCTGAAAAGGTCTCCCTTTTGGGCTCTATTAGTATTATATTTTATGGAGGATTCAGGGGATCGAGCAGAAACAACAGAAGGTGAAAGGGCACACCCAAAATACAAGGTGGGTGGAAACAAATCCTGGAAGATTCATGTTTGTGACTTCTTCTGTAACTAAAATATCACTTTGGGTGAAATAACCTTTTAGAGTGTATGTAAACCAACATCTGTTTTCAGTATGTTTAGTGTAATGTTTAGTGTAATGTTGTATACAATTTTTGTACCACATTTTTTTTTTTTTTTATTGATTGCAAACGTTTTTGTCTAGAAAACATGCCAGTAACAGAAAAATGCAAAGCCACTGCCTCACAATTAGCAGCAGCATTGTTAGCCCATAGTGTACACTTCTTAAATTGGCCATTGGGCTTCCCACCAGGTCTATCAGAAAAAGCAGCCCAACAGTCAACAGAAGGAGGTTGATATCTCTGCTTTGAATTCCCAGTATTAACGTTAGTGATTTATCAGCATTAAACAGGAAGTGCTGTTACTGGCAGGATCTCCAGGTAAGAAATGTTTCAACAGAAATAATTTGCTTAAGAAATACAGTGAGGTAAGATGCCAAAGAGATTGAAAAAAAAGGTGTACACACCTTTAAACCACACCGTTAAACTGTTATGTGTCATAAAATAACATGAGAACAGCACTGCAACTGGCTGATGAAATGACAACCCTATTTATTTGTATTTTTCTAAGCTGCCCTGGCAGTTGGAAACCTTGTACTTCTGCAGTTAATCCTGAAATGGAACAACAATCTTGCATCACTGAACAACACAGCGCATGTAATTTCACGTTTAAAAATCAACTTTTTTTGACTAAGGAGTAAAGAACTCAAAATGATAATATAATTCAGATACTGTCCTAAAAGCATGTGGCTGGTTGCGCTAACCATCTGTCCCACACCTTTTCGTATTTAGCCGGGCATCCTCTGTGGACATAGATCAGCTTTTTGTATGGGAGGGTGGAATTCACCTCCTGTACCCAGGTTACAAATAGAGTAGGGGTTGCCTGCATCCAGTTATGTGCAATCACTTTCACGAGCAGTGAATAATGTTTCATGCAAAAAAAAAAGCTGTTAAAAATGTGTTTATATTGGGCTCTGGGAAGATAACCAGCAAGCATGCCTTGGGATCTAAGGACGGGGGTCATGTGGTCATGTGGTCATGTGGATTAAAAAGGACTGAACCACAGGACACGACCATATGAGATGAAAAAATGTACCTACTTGTTGTAAACAAAGAGGGCAAGAGGAGCTATACGACGGCTTGTAGCATGAAACATGAACTGGAGTCACATAGGCCCCCTATGTAGAATATACATCTGGGTGAGTCAGGCAGAAACTTTAGGTGAGACCAATTTCTAATTATCTAGGACGTCTTCCCACTCCACCTCTCCCACAGCACATTGTAATTTAGTTGCGTATCCTTGTATATAACTTGTGTTCCTTGTAATCATGTGGTTTCCAGTGGATTTTACATTTTCAATCCATTGTGATGTCATTCAAAATAGGATTGCATGGTGATCTTACAAGTACTTCCCAGTCCTGAAACACATCTAGATGTTGACAGAGCTTCTGTAATAATAATCATTGGACTATTTATTTATTTTATTGCCCCCCTCATTGATAGCTGCCTAAAATAAATGGCATATTGGATGGACAGCTATAGAGTGTGTGACCCCTCAACCACCCCCCCCCCCCACTCCCTGGACCACCATCCTACATGCCTTTAAGCAATAGAGGACACTTTAAGAGGATGCCTACAATATGCATTGGAATAACTATTTATTTCCAATGGCACATATATTAAATAAAATGCAGGCTTGTAAAAAAAAAAAAAAAAATATGAAAAAAGTTCTTGAAAACAAATAATTATTATGTTGTCCATTTTATAAGATCTCAATGAGGCTGGGTTCACACCATTGAGAATTGGATGCGGTATCACCGCATCCAATCCGCAATAGCAGGAGATTTTGACTGGCTCCCTATGGAGCCGGTTCACATATCTCCGCAGTGGGTCCGGTGCATTTTAGAAAAAAACGCTGTGTGTCTTTTGGTCCGTTTCAGGTTCCGAATTCAGCCCAAAATTCGGGGTAAAATCGGGCCTGAAACGGTGAACCAGGATGCACCGGACCCCTGCTGTGAGCCACATGCGGCTCATATGTGAACTGAGCCAAAGACAAATGAGGTCTTTACTCTACCCAATGCTGAGTTTCCAATTCTAGCAAAGCTGCTACTGATTATCAATCATAATGGGAATTGGGCACTGGGAATCTCCCAGAATCCCATGGGCCAGTACACTCAAATTGAACAATTCTTAGAGAAATATTCAGTTGCCGCTTTTATACAGAGGGATCAATGCTACCTCAAAATTAACTATAGATGTTTTTGTGTTTAACAGTGTGCACCAAAAAATAGTGCAAACCCCCTAAGAATGTTTATGGATTTTCATTTAAATGGTAAGCAAGAATTCGGAGTAATATTTCATTAAAGCTCATTTTCAAACTAGGACATTTTTCTGTTAACATCTTATGCACAATTGTGAACTGTTAAGGGAACAAAAAAAAAAAAAAAACACCAGCTAGCAAAAGACAGGGGAGCAGCATCTATCTCCCACAAGAAGCAGAAACATTGCAAGTTGTTGGTGCTACCTGTTTGGATAACAATGCTGGGGAATTTTCCTGACACTCAGAATTGAAATAGTGGCTTGGACAAGCTTGGAAATGTTTCAACATTACAGAGTAAATCCAGTTGGATGTGGCGAACTACAACTAGATATACTTGTTAAGCATCCTCTTCATGTTTCAACATTGGGGGAGATTTACTAAGACTGGTGCACACAGAATCTGGTAGTAACCAATTGGCTTCTAACCTAAAGCGTATGTAAACCCTTACCTTGTAAAACAACCAAGTTTAAAATAGAAATGGAAGGTGAAACATTTGTATATAGATTTAAAAAACATTATAAATACCTTTTTTCCCCTTTTTATAAGTGATCACATAGCATCTGTTCTCAACAGAGAGGTGAGGGAGGAGAAACAGCATACACTGGTCTTCGCAGTGCCAGGCTGTACAGGGGGGTGTGTGTGAGCAAGTCTGATCATTGGAGGAGAGCAGGCACAGCTAGAGAACTGACAATGCTTTGCTCCCATGCCTAGTGTAGTCAGTTTTTAAGCAGAGGGACTGGCAGGATCACCAGGAATTTCACACAAAGGAAGCAATACGAAGAGAACGGGGTAATTTTACATACAAGTACATGGTACATATTAGGAGTATGAAATGTTGGATTTGCATATTCTTTAAGCTTATTCAATTAAGCTTTGACAACAAAGCCTAGAGGCTGATTGGTTACTTTATGCACAGCTGCACCAGATTCTGTGTGCATCAGTTTGCGTAAATCTCCCTCATTGCGTGGCTGACTGTCAGTAACATATTCCTGTATGTAATAAAATGTTCCAGATTGCCAGTCTGCCATTCAGAGCAATCCATCTGGATCCACTTTTTACTCTCCTTACAAACATTGAGCATTTTTTGTTGCTGGTATAATGTATTGTGTATTTACAGTGCCTTGAAAAAGTATTCATACCCCTTGAAATTTTACACATTTTGTCATATTACAACCAAAATCATAAATGTATTTTATTGGGATTTTATGTGATAGACCAACACAAAGTGGCACATAATTGTGAAGTGGAAGGAAAGTGATAAATGGCTTTCAACATTTTTTACAAATAAATATCTGAAAAGTGTGACGTGCATTTGTATTCAGCCCCCTTTACCCTGATACCCCTAACTAAAATCTAGTGGAACCAATTAACTTCAGAAGTCACCTAGTTAGTAAATAGAGTCCATCTGTGTGTAGTTTAATCTCAGTATAAATACAGCTGTTCTGTGAAGCCCTCAGAGGTTTGTTAGAGAACCTTAGTGAACAAACAGCATCATAAAGGCCAAGGAACACACCAGACAGGTCAGGGATAAAATTGTGGAGACGTTCAAAGCAGGGTTAGGTTATAAAAAAATATGCCAAGCTTTGAACATCTCACGGAGCACTGTTCAATCCATCACTTGAAAATGGAAATGAGTATCGCACAACTGCAAACCTACCACGAAATGGCGGTTCACTTAAACTGACAGGCCGGGTACGGAGAGCATTAATCAGAGAAGCAGCAAAGAGGCCCTTGGTAACTCTGGAGAAGCTGCAGAGATCCACATCTCAGGTGGGAGAATCTTTTCACAGGATAACTATTAGTCAATTAGTCATGCACTCCACAAATCTGGCCTTTATGGAAGAGTGGCAAGAGGAAAGCCATTGTTGCAAGAAAGCCATGAGAAGTCCCATTTCCAGGTTGCGACACGCCATGTGGGGGACACAGCAAACATGTGGAAGAAGGTGCTCAGGTCAGATGAAACCAAAATTGAACTTTTTGGCCTAAAAGCAAAACTCTATGTGTGGTGGAAAACTAACACTGCACATCACCCTGAACACACCATCCCCACCGTAAAACATAGTGGTGGCAGCATCATGTTGTGGGGATGCTTTTCTTCAGCAGGAACAGGAAAGCTGGTCAGAGTTGATGGGAAGATGGATGGATACAGATAATCTTAGAAAAAAACCTTAGAGTCTGCAAAACACTTGAGACTGGGGCGGAGGTTCACCTTCCAGCAGGACAACGACCCTAAACATACAGCCAGATCTACAATGGAATAGTGTAGATCAAAGCATATGTGGTAGAATGGCCCAGTCAAAGTCCAGACCTAAATCCAATTGAGAACCTGTGTCAATACATTAAAAATTGCTGTTCACAGATGCCAGACGCTCACCATCCAATCTGACAGAGCTTGAGCTATTTTGCAAAAAAGAATGGGCAAAAATGTCACTCTCTAGATGTGCAAAGCTGGTAGAGACATCCCCAAAAAGACTTGCAGCTATAATTGCAGCGAAAGGGGGTTCTACAAAGTATTGACTCAGAGGGGCTGAATACAAATGCACGCCACACTTTTCTTTTCTTTTTTTTTTCCCAATGTATTTTATTGAAGAATGTACAATCTTTACAGTAATCATTAAACATTGAACATTGATGAAATAATTAAGAGATACAAAATGACAGAATGTCCCTGCTAGTATTGACAATCACTTCCATACTAGATTAATTGCGGGAGGGGTTAATGACCCAACTTGAACCTTTATTTGGGTTTTAAGTGCCCGATAACTGATCCTTTATGGGAAATCTATTATACTTGCAGTGGAAGTACCTATATGCGGGTCCTGTAGCGTAAGATTGGAGTAAGACATCTGTCGGCGGTATGTTGTAAATGTCCCTGGGTACATATGGACCTGGTCGGTGGGCGTTTCAAGTAGCTTCATGTGTGTCTTAAAATCATCTATTGGGTTGGGTATTTTATGAGTATGTGAAGTGGGGAGACTGTGTGCCTGAGTGGGTGTCTAGTTGGGGAGCGTAGGGAATGGAAGAGGGGAGGGGGAAAAGGGGATGTGGAAGGCTGAGGGACAGGGAAGGGAAAGGATAAGAGAAATGGAAACAGGGAGGAAAGAGGGTGTGATGTGAGGTCTCTGACTTCCCCTACCAAGTGGCATTCGGCTATGGTGATTTGAAGGGACATTGGAAGAATTTGGAGGGCAATTCCTGGTCAATGGAATAGTTAATGGTGTGACCGTTAGATCGCATGGGGGTTAGGTCCTCAGGTATAAATCTCCTTCATGTGGGCGGGTTTAGTATGACCTCGTATTCAGGTAACGTTTGGTAATGTAACCAACAGGCCCACTTTCGACTGAATTTTGTTGGCGTGTCTCGTGAGATATAAATGAGCTTTTCCATCTCTGCTAATCTGTTTATTCTGACAAACCATTCTTTGAGAGTAGGTATTTTGTTTTGCTGCATTAATCATGTGCATCATTAGTGATTTGTAATAGGTAGTGTGTGGTAAAGACGGAAGGTGTAGAAGGAATTGGCACCTCCAGCAAGTCTCAGGAATGTCGGGCTTAAATTTGTGCAACAGTACTGGGGTAGGGTACCATCTGGCCTGAATTTAAACCCATTTTCCTGCCTGGGTGGTGACGTTGGTTGAGCCCTTGTGTATGGGCACACCACACTTTTCACATATTTATTTGTTAAAAAAAAAAAAACTGTGAAAACTATTTATCATTTTCCTTTCGCTTCACATTATGTGCCACTTTGTGTTGGGCTATCACATAACATCCCAATAAAATACATTAACTTTTTTGGTTGTAACATGGCAAAATGTGGAAAATTTCAAGGGGTATGAATACTTTTTCAAGCCACTGTACAGTTCACTCAGCTGTTAGCCCATACATCTAGGGCCAAACCAGTAGCAGAGTAGGGTGACAACTTCTCTAGTATTCTAGCCATCAGTTCTTGGTGTACAGACCCAGAGAGAATAAGATGTCTCTTTCAGCAGCTCCACCCTGTTCTTTGACATTGCTCACATGTCTTTTCTTGTAGCTATGGTACTAAGGCTAGCTAGACAACTAGGGATGAAATATGGAAACATAAAGCAGTTGGCATTGGGAGCAATACATTTAAACCTTGTGCTCTAGATACTTTCAAAGTGAAATTTATTCAGTTTTAAAGTAAAAAAAAAGTATCAACAGTAGTGTAGCTCAAGAGCAGACACCACACGCTCTCTCTGTATCCCTCCTGATCGAGATTCACCTTGATATTGAAGTCCAATGAAACTACATCAGTTTCCAATAAAGACACTCTCACTGGACAGGGGGATTGCTTTCAGTGGAACTTAACCATTGAACCAGGAAAATTAACAGTAACAAAGTGAAACTAAATTAGAAAGGGGTAACTAGAACCTACAGGGCCCAGTGCAAAAAACCATGAAGGGCCCCCATGACCCCCGGCTGGGGCCCTTCCTTTCAAGCTCAGTGTCAGAATGTCAGGGCCTGGTCGCAAGTGCAACCTTTGGGAACCTGGTAGTTCTGTCACTGGTGTCAGTAGTTTTTTGTTGTTGTTATTTAATTATTTTTTACAATTATTTTCTATTTTTTACAATTATTTTAGGACCCCCATGGGGAGGCTTTGGTGAAATATCAGGGGTCTAAACAGACCTCTGCTGTTTCACCTTTGAGACAGATAAAGGAAGCCCTTAATCTCCATCTCTGCAGCCTTAGCTGAATAGAATGAATGGACAGGAATAGCTCTGTACAGAGCTTCCCATTTATTCACAAACCGAAACATAGTAAACTGTGTTTATTCTACTTTAGATATGAATGGGCAATACTGATCAGTGACTCGTTCCATTCAGAAAAGGAAGGGGCCGGTAAATGACATTTACTGGTTCTTACCCGTTCTCCATCCTGACACATCCCCTGTA
Organism: Lithobates clamitans; assembly: GCA_037952925.1. NCBI lineage: Eukaryota > Metazoa > Chordata > Amphibia > Anura > Ranidae > Lithobates > Lithobates clamitans. Next base: position 39,542 of record JBBGZY010000638.1, read on the forward strand.
GCAGCTGGCAGGACAGCGGAGGGGGGAAGCTGGCAGAGTTACTGGGGGATATGGGAAGGGGGGGCAGGGGAGCACACAGGGACTCGGGAGTAGAAGAAAGCAGAAGAAGCTGGATAGGAGGGGCAGCAGAGGTGGCATACGGGGAACTGATCCCCTCCATTTTCTTCTTGCAGCCGCTGGATGCCTGCGGGAGGGAGAAGTAGGCTTTCAGTGGTTGCAGGAGGAAAAGGAGGGGATTGGTTCCTCTATTTTCCTCCCCCATTGCCCCTCTTATCCAGCTGTACAGAGGAGCCACACTAGCCCCCTGGTGCATGGGGCCGGGTCGCAATTGCAGCCCCTGCAACCCCAGTAGTTACGCCCCTGAGAGAAGAGCGGAGAAGAGGCTTTTTCTATACATGAAAGCAATGGCAGGTATCTATTGGTGTGTCTGCTCTTGGGCAGGATGTATACTTCAAAAAGTAACACTCACAAAAATTACTTTAACTGATGTGAAGTCACAATTCCTGATGTACTTATTTATATATTGAAGCCATTAGGTCAGCATACCTCCCAACTTTCTAAGATGGAAAAGAGGGAAACAGTGTAGCATGCAGTATGTGGGCAGGGCCACACCCCTACCATGCCCCCAATCATGTGAATCACACAGTATTAATATGCAAAATATGATTGGTTAAACAGATTTCACCAGTACATTTCCTTTATACCAGATTTTCTTAATAACATATGCAATAAATTGGAGGTTGGGTGAAAGGTTTATATACTTACTTTTAATAAATAGTACATTTTTAATAGAGGCATATACATAAGGCCAAAGAGGAGGGACAACTAAGAAGGAACTGTCCTTCCAAATGAGGGACAATTGGGAGCTATGGGTCAGCATGACAGCCCAGGAACAAGAGTTAGTTCACCAATGGCAGTCCCCATTCATCTGCAAGTACAGGAAGTGTACAAGAATGATAATCCTGCACTGATGGGTCTCCAACAGGGAGGGCCTTTTGGTTTAAAAATACCTAGTGTGATTAGTGTGTGCATTGTGTGGGTCTGTGTATATGTGTGTGTGCGGTACAAAACTAAGTGGGCTCGGTGTTAGATGGACCCTGTGCTGTGTACACTTTTGTCTACCACCAAAGGAGATTTGGAAATGCACATACCGTATAGTCACTGCTGCTGTAAAGGCTTCAACTGCCTTCAAAAGGATTGGTAACATTTATCAGAAGGTTGTTATCAGAAGGCTCTCACAGCAAACATGATCAGAGGTTTCCAGTGAATTTACGTGATAACATCAATAGCAGCCATAATGATATGCTCGTTACATTGGTTTATACATACAGTAATAAATTGTAATTTAGAAAACCAAGAAAACCTTAAAGGATGGTAAATATTTGTCAGAACAGACCATACATAAGAAGAAAAAAATGTCAGTCCTAATTTCCTACCAAACTATCTATGGCAACCAAGCACTGTAGAAAACCCTATCACCGATATATTGGCTCCTAGAAGATGGCAATATCTATTAACCCTTGAAAGCAAGAAAAAAAAAACAACTATAGTGTAATAGCTGATGATACATTTCCCACAAGAGGTTAAATAATTTTTCCTGCAGTCTAGTTAAATATAACGTGTCCAATTCTATCGCTGTGTCTCCCACCTAATAAGCCCCAATGTCGCCCCAATGTCGCCCCCTGTGTCTCTGTCCTTTCTCTCTCCTTTCTCTTTCTTCTTTGCTTCTATCCTTCTTTTTTTTACTCCTCCACCCTCCCTTTCTGTCTCTATCCCCCTCCTTCTCCGTTTATCTCCCTCCTCCCCCTCCCCTTGTGCTCTGTCTCTCTCTCCCGCACTGCAGGCCTGTTTATCCCCTGCAGTCCACTATCACAGTGAGGAATGTTCTGCACCTAGCATCTCATGTCATGCAGCAGGAGCTGTGTGGGGGCAACTGAGCGTCTACCCACCTGCAGCATTCACTGCCATTAGCTCTGTGCTAACATTCACTGCAATCAGATCTATATTTGCATAGAGGCAGAATAAAACAGACTGCATACATCTATATTGTACAAATAAAAAGCCTGTAACTCACCAATTAAAAAAATTATTTCAGATAAAGTGTTCATATAGGATAAGGTATCACTGGACAGTCATTTTGGTCAGACATATTGGACCATTCTTAGTAGTTTTTCTCCTGGTGCAAATATGTGACTTTCCCCCACTAGAGAGCTTTACTTCATAACATGCAAATAGCAATTGTGTGCACAGAAAGCAGCCAAAATTCTGGAGGATGAAGACTTTGGGCCGATTTACTAAAATGTGACTCACTTTTGTGCAGGAAATTGAAAAACATGAAACTTTTCCTATACAGGATTGTATCTTTAACATGAATACAGATGCACTTTACTGCATATCACCCTGTCTCACACTTTAGTAAATCAGTTTCTTTGCATCTTAAAGCAAACTTGTGTTTTTTTAAAGCAAAGCAAAATATCATGTTTGATTTTTACACTCCTGTCAATGTCCTAGTGAACTTTTTTTGGGGGGGGTATCTCATCAATGGAGTGGAATTCGGTACTGAAGACAGCAGAAAAGGTAAAAATTTACTATTTTTTTCTATAGGGGGAGGTTTACTATAGTGACAGGGTGGCTAAGTTAATAGGTCCTGCTTGCGTACCCCTTCATCCCAGGTAATTTCATAATCCTTGGCAGCTACCAACCACCAAATCAGAGGTCTCAAAATAGGGTTGTGCTCAGAAAATGATGTTCTTCTAACTAAAGTTATGTACATCCACACTTCTTCACACTGCTTCTTTTAGGAGATGTTGTTAATTGGTCAGTGTATATGACGTGAGAGATTTGATTTAAGCTATCCATAATGTATTCATGAATACAATACAAAATCTCCAGCCAATTGTTCTCAGGGAATAGCAGGTTGATTTGGTTTAATTTTTCCAATCACTATGGTTTCACTGAGATAATGCCACCTACACACTCTCTGTCCACTGCAATGTGAGCATGCTTGAAGATGCATATGTTTGTTTAACTGTTCAGCCCACATATGAAACTGAAATCTTATTTCAAGGACGAGCTTAAAGAAGAGCTCAAAAATGGCATTTAGTTCTGTTATGTACAGTATAATTAACAGAATGGGTAATCAGATAATTGATCAGACAGAGAGTAACTGTAACTTGCAGTTTACTAAACTAGTGCAAAGTTAGAATATATAATGCACAACAAGCTCAGGATGACAAAATAACATGCATACGCTACAAAATTATGAAAACTGCAGAAACATAACTCTTCACGGCCATGTCTCTGTTACTCAATCAGGGTATTATGTGGCTGCCTAGCTTAGTCTCTGTGAGACCCTATAGGCCTATAACAACAGAGTGTTAAGAGAATCACTACTTCAGTAATACATTACAAAACATTACTACTTGCAATCATCTTCATTAACATCATCCCTTACACTGAAGTCCAGGGTAGTTCTAGTAAGACAGGTAAACAGTGCCACCCCACTGGGCCTAGAGTACTCTGGTAGCAATCGGGGAGACTCCCTTAGTAGCTGGGTCTTTTGGAGAAGTTGTGTGCTATTATGCTCTGGCTCTGCTGCCCATTTGCAATTATGACAGTGGGGGGGCCTCTCACATAGGTGCAGATCACTTGCCCAGCTATCTTTACCTTATTAGGTAAGTCTCACTGAGCTGCTGAGGGAGGGAGAAAACATATCTTCCCTGGGCATATGCAGGCACTCTGTTATACGCCACCCCACTTTAACTCACTGTCCCTGGTAAGTTTGCAGAGTATTCAATTTCATTCTGCTCAGAGCACACAGTGGTTTCCCAAACTTATATCTCTAGAAGAGCTTCAGGTGTTGAGCATGGGTTCCATCTTCCAAGATGAGAGGTACCAGTCTCTGTCCTCAGGCCCCAGAGTGGTAGCATGGACCTGAGCTGGGTGACCATTGGGCTATGTATTATTGTCAGGATGCATAGTTTTTCCTGGGAGTCTTATGCCGCGTACACACGAGCGGACTTTACGGCAGACTTTGCCCGGCAGACGGGATTTCGTCGGACAATTCGATGTGTGTGGGCTCTAGCGGACTTTGTTTTCTCAAAAGTTGGACGGACTTAGATTTGAAACATGTTTTAAATCAATCCATCGAAATCGAGTCCGGTCAAAAAGTCCGCTCGTCTGTATGCTAGTTCGACGGACAAAAAGCCACGCTAGGGCAGCTATTGGCTACTGGCTATGAACTTCCTTGTTTTAGTCCGGTCGTACGTCATCACATACGAATTCGACGGACTTTGGTGGATTGTGTGTAGGCAAGTCCGTTCATTCAGAAAGTCTGTGGTAAAGTCTGTCGAAAAGTCCGCTCGTATATACGCGGCATTAGAAGTAATGATGGAAAAGCAAGAAGCAGCCACTATTGAACCTCTGATGGTCATCTCTGTGGGTCTCCATGTGTTTGAGTGTTTTACAGTGTAGATGTCTCTATCTCTAGTATTCTTATAGTTCCACCCCTGAGCAGTCTTTAAGAAAGTGTTGGACTTCAGAGAGGCGATTACACTCACATATCTAGAAAGTTGGAGTGTGTTCAAGTTCTTCCGTGGGCACAGTGGCCAGAACTTAGTAGAGGTAGAGATAGAATTCGTTGTTCACTGCATCTTTTGACTCCTTGTAGTAGGGCATACTAATTTAACAGCTTTTACTACATATTGTTGGAGCAGTCTCTCTTAATGTGGCCCAGTTTAAAAGCCTCAGCACCACAAGTATGGTCACCTTTTCTGCCCCTGAGGTGGGTCCCGCGGTGCCCCCACCTCTCCTTCTCCAAGAGAGGGCATCTCCTTGATCTTTAGGAAGGTTTCTATGATCTTGCTGGACAGCAGCTCATCTACAGAATGTTCCTTCAGCTATCTGTCTGCATCACCCCAGCCAGGCCACCCTACTCAGCCTCTCCCCTGCTATGCCTTAAAGTTCCAGTGCATATTGTGGAATGGATTCTCCCATTCTCTGCCTTCTGCTGATGAAGTGAGCTCTAAGGTCCCCTAATGTTTGGCTATTAGCAGTTAGAACTGAACTCTAGGAAAATAAACATTTTTTACTTTTGCTGTGTAGAAAAAAGGGTGGGTGTCCCATGTGTGGATGCTGCTGGGTGGAGTAAATTTCTTACTTTCAATACAAGGCATTCCATAAATGGACAAAGGGAGGGTGTTGCAGTCATTTGCCCTTCCTCACCTCATTCATTCACAAAATGCCTTGTATTCCATGAACAGACGAAGTAGGGAACAAGCGAGCCACTACCATCACTCTACTAGAGCCTAATCTGTAAGTTTCTGGGCCAGAAATGTGGTGCTTATAGTAGTGTAATGGTTGAATGAAAATAAGTTTTACCCAATGCGGCAGCATCTGCACATGAGACACACGGCATTAGAGGTAGATTATTTTTACATAGCAAATGTAAAAAAAGTTTAAGACTTCAGCTTTAAAGAGGAACTGCAGTCTGTTCTAATAATTTGTAATAAAAACATCTTTGCCATTCTGAAGCTTCCCTCCAACCACTTTCCATTTTATTTTATATATACTGTGATTCTGTACTTGCCAAATATGCTGCAGAAATCTCCCTCCACTAAGTCTGGGTGCATCCATTTTAACTGTGGGCAGCTGAAGCTGTTGCCTGTTCACTTTCTGGATTTACACAGACACACAGAGGCACACCTCTAGCTCTTCAGCTCTCATTAGCACTCTTATGACTCATCCCCCTCCCTTCCTGGCAAACTCTCACGAGAGTGAGAGAGAGAGAGCTGTGCATGATGCCATAAGCCTAGGCTTTTTAACCAGACAAGAAACAGGAAGTTGGCTGTATAAGATATTTACTGGCAGATAAAAATGTTTTCCTATCCAAAGTTAAAACAACAAGTGCAAAAGATTTAATAGATGGAAAGTTGAAAAAATGACTGAAGATCCGCTTTAAATATCTTGTCAATATCTTGGGAGGTGCAGACTTAAAGTGGTTGTCTATGCATTAAGATAAAAAACCTTCTGTGTGCAGCAGCCCCCTTTGTTTTGAAATCCAGGGAAGCAGAGGATTGGGTAAGTAAAACTGGTTTTCCTGGTCTCTAAACCTAAATGACTGTTTAACCCTTTCAGTGCAGAGCAGCCCCACTATAAGATATGTGTAGCACACCCCATAGGGACTGCTGATGAACTTGGATCCCCCACTCCTGCACAGCCAGGCACACCAAATCTTCACAAGCACCCAGAGTCAGAGAACAGTCCATGACTTTGTTTTTGTTATTTATTTGAGAATTAATACTTGGATAGGGATAGGAGGTTATGGGATGCCCACTTGACTTCAGCAAAACTTCAGGGACATCTTGCTATATACAGCTATATACAATCTCCTTTACTTTCCTCCTGCACAACTTGCTTGCTCCATCTGAAACACTGCAGAATAATTTGACAGGCTCCCAATCAGATTTTAGCAATAGCCCTTTACATGCAGGAACTCGTAGCCCCTTGTTGTGTAGCAAAAAATGTAGTGAGACAGCTTGTAACTTCTCCTGTTTGGCCACTGATCCCAGCACCAACTTTTCAGGCACTGCCAACCCACCTGGCTGCAGCTGCCCCTTTCACTAGCCCTCCAGGCTAACTTTCACACTAGTCCACACAACAGACTCTTCAACAGCCCACCCAGCTGGCTGTTAGGAGATCTCTAGAGAAAGGCTAAAGACTTAAGCACACTGCTGTCTTCAAGGGAGACTGGCTATATGTGGCAGCCACCCCCCCAGCACCCCCTAATTACCTACCTGAGCCCCTTCTCTCTCCAGCAATGTCCACGATCCCCTCAGCCATCCAGGACACTCCTCCTGATTGGCTGAGACAGAGCAGCAGCACCATTGGCTCATGCGGCTGTCAATCAAAGTCAGTCAGCCAATCAGAAGAGAGAGGGGTGGGGCAGGTCGGGGCTCCGTATCTGAATTGATACACGGAGCTCTGACTCGGCTTGGGTGCCCCCTGTAGCAAGCTGCTGGCTGAGGGGTCTCAAAGGAGGGAGGGTCTAGGAGCAGCGAAGAGGGACCCGAGAAGAGGAGGATCCAGGCTGCCCTGTGCAAAACCAACCGAACAGAGGAGGTAAGTATAACATGTTTGTTATTTTAAGAAAAACAAAAAAACAAGACTTTACTATCACTTTAAGGAGAGACTTCCTCCCATGTGTTTTAGCAGGATCCTTCCAGCACCCGAGCCCTGGCCTGAGGCAGGACACCACCCCAGTCTAGGGGGTACCCCTGAGGGCCACCGCCTACCTCTGAGAACTGGCTGAGGCTCCATAAATATTCAAGGCAGCTCCTCCTAACCTCCTCCCACTAATTCTAGAAGATTCTCAAACTTTCTAGACCAGGGGGAGGCACCAGAGAGCTGCCAAAATGAGTCACCCAGCCCTGAACCTTACTAAAACCTGAGCCAGAATCCATGGCGCAGGCTTAGCTCTGAGTCAAACTATATTTTACCTACCCTAAAGCCTGGTACACGCTACAGTTTTTTTTTTCATGCAGCCCCGGTCGGACAGCTTTGGTCAAACAGCTTCAGATTTTTTTTAACCGCCCATTTCTCCCGACATTCGGCCCGTGTGTATGGGGCCTAAATCCCAACACACCCTGTACCAACTTCTAGCACACACAAGAGGGTGCTACATATAATTTTTACTTTTTCTAGATTTGGGCTTTAACAGAATGGGTTTTGGCCAAATGATTAAAAAGAGAATAACTTGTAGTTTACTAAACAGAGGAAAAGTTAGAAGCAATGACAAAAAACAGGTTTGATATGGCATAAAAACATGCATATGCATAGCTCCCAACTGTCCCTGATTTCGAGGAACTGTCCCTGATTTCAAGCAATATCCCTCTGTCCCTCTTTCCCCCTCATTTGTCCCTCATTTTGGTCTGATCTATATAGTTGTATATAAAATGCACTTTTTATCTTTCAAAAAGTGTTTCCCAGTGCTAAACCTTTCATCCAATTTCTAAATTGCTGCATTTGTACATTTTAAAAGCCAATATAAAGGAATAGTAGTGGTAAAAAAAATAGTCCTTCTGGATTTAAATAACCTTTTTTTTGGTTAATTCTCCTTTAAGGGGGTGTGGCAGGGGCGTGTCCTATGCCTACATACGTTTGTTAGTAGGTGTCCCTCATTCCCATCTCAAAATGTTGGGAGGTATGCATATGCTGCAGAATAATGAAAGCTGCACAAACAAACTCTATACAGCAATGCTTCTGTGATTCAAAGTAACATGTAGCTGAATAACATGGGGAACATGTGGCTGGGGAAATCCAAGGACAAAGCGTCACCTCATTGGAATTGTATTACATGTAGTCATAGGGGAGGGGCTCCTGATAGTAGTTGGATCTTTTGGAGAAGCTGCATACTATTACGCTGTGGCCCAGCTGCATGCACATTGGTTTGGACAGTGGAGAGCCTCTGACTTGGCTGTAGATACTTTCCCAGCTACCTCTGCCTTATCAGGTGTAGCATATTTGAGATGCTGAGGGGAGCTAAGAAACTTTTCTTCCCTAAGGGTGTCCTGGAACTTAGACAGTTGTGGGAAAAGGAGTTAAAGGGGCCTACATTTCAACATGATGAGTAAATGAGCATTACATTACACTTATTTTAAGGATAAACTGAACTCTGGAAGCCATGTCCAGAAAGGTCAAGCAAAGGGAAAAGGACTAGTCACCTGTATTGCCTGTTTACCTGCAGTTTTTACATTTCTAGGTAGAGAGGGGCCGAACACCCCCCTGTTCGGATTGCAGCAGAACTCCCGAACAGGGGAAAAGTTCTGACCCGAACCACATACTCTATTGAAGTCTATGGGAGTCGAACATGAGAAAAATTGCCCATTTTGAAGGCTTATGTGCAAGTAATTGGCCATAAAAGGGGTATGGGGGTCTGGGTACTGCCCAGGGGGACATGTAGCAATTATTTTAAATTCTTTTTAAAGGAGAAAGAATTTTAATGATGCTTAAAGTGAAACAGCAAAAATGTGCCTTGGGGGGCTTAGTCTGCCTGTAAAGTGGCGCATCTATAGCATGTGTAGAACAACTGCAATTGCCGCAACCTGGCTATTTAAATAAAATAACGTAAAGAAGGGTGTGGGGCGCCCCCCCCCCCCCCCAGATTAAATGTCTGGTATGAATTGGGGGGACCCCCAAGCCATTTTTTTTTTTACAATTTTTTACTGGAAATGTATTTTTTATAATTCAGCTGTCAGCGGGGAAGCCCATTGTCAGCTGATGACTCAGTTGTTAAGGACGCCACTGCTGGCTTCCCAGCCCCGCTCCTTCACAACCAGCTTTTACTGAGCACTGATTGGGCAAAGCTTTGCCCAATCAGGGCTTAGATTGCACTGTGCAGGCTATCAAAATAACATAGAACATCTTAGAGCTGAACTCCAGGATCCTGCCTACTTTGGACCCCTAGCTCCCTTTCCTTGTGAACGGGTAATGCCAAGCACTGGTGGGAGGATCTAGTGGTGCACGCCACACCTGACATGTTTCCTAGTTGGAAAAGGAAATACATTTCCCATGATTCCACGGGAATGCACTGGTGTGGTGGGCATGGCTGCTAATCAGTGGCTGTTAGCAGGTCATGACCTGGTTCTGTGGATACTGTGCTCACCCACAAGAAACATAATTAAAGCGGTATTAAACCCAAAAGCAAACATTTATTATATTTAAACTTACCGATTCCGAGATGTGATGGCTGCATTTGTTTTCGTTTTTAGCCTTTCTTTCCTTTATTTTCACCTGGTGATCTAGCCAGTAAGTCTGTTATTTTTCAACAGATCAAGCTCTCCGTAGCAGTTAGAATGTTGAGACAAACTATTTACCACTGACAGGGATGCTTACAATGATCAGGTTGTATTAGTTATGTAAAACCTTTTACCCAAAAAAAAAAAAACTGTTGCTGTAACTGCTTGTGTAACTGCAGTATGAGCTGGAGCTTGGCTTCAACTTGTTAGTGTACCTAAATCTGCTAGTCCATCTAACACTCTCTTCCACCCAGACTAACAATGCTGACATCCAAAGGTACCTCTGTGCCCCTTCATCCAGAGTGGGGGCACTCTAAAACAGCATGTGTGTTACTGGCCAGATCACCAGGTGAAAACAGAGGTGGGAAAAAAAAAGAAAAAAAGAAAATGAAAGCAGCCCCCACATCTCAAGATTAGTAATCTGTTGTATATTAAATTTTTGGTTTTGCGTTTATTATAGCTTTAACCTCTTCAGGAGAGGAAACATGACAGGAGGCCATTTCTAAATGGCGTAAACAATGGCACCTGGTTGCACAACCCGGCAGTTACAGAGAAGACACGAGGGACAGTTTTGGGGGAGAAAAAAATAGTGAAAGAAATAAAAAAGCACTTTGCTAATAATATTTTATGCCTCCTGGCTGGAGTTCAGCTTTAATTTCTTGAGCTCAGTTCAGTATGTTTCCATTTTTCAAAACAGTGACAGTGTAATTGCTTAGCACAGCATAGCCTTCTTATAACAAAAGATCATTCTCTCTTCCAACACACATCTAAAATAAGGGGGTTTATTCTCCAGTTTAGAATAGTAGGCGGGGCTATGCAAATCATTCTATTATACCCCTGAGCCAATTATGGATCCGGCAGCACAGATACAGCCTGTTACAGGAGAATATTTTAATACAAACTGTGTGCAAAGGTTTTAAGCTGATATAATTACCTGAAATCTAGTTTTATATTATCTTCCCATAATCCTTTGCACAGAAATCTGACAAAGTGTGGGACGTTACCCACCGTGAGGTTCTTTTTTTTGTTTTGAACACAATTTCCAAAGGAAACACGTATTTGGGTACCTAATGTTTTTAGGCAGCTTTCAGGAAAAGGATAGCACATGAAGGATCACAGCATTGTGATCACAGGCAGGAAACACAGAAGATGCATAAGTGAATAATAGAGACATCATCTTAGCTATACAGTGTGGGAATCACAAGAGTAGCTGCAGTAGGAATAGCGGCACATCACTGTTTCTTACACCTTGTTATTACATAAAAATTCATTACGTATTTCTCACTGGCTGGTAACAAGAACACACTGTGCCAAGCTCTGTTTTATTTAATCACATCAATAGATATGGTCTACTATTAATTAATGAAATATACACTAAGAAGAATAAAGTTAGGCCTGCATAAACATTGACATTTAACAGTCTGTCTTTAGGGCACTGAAATGATTGCATGGGTTAACAAATTTAATAAATGATACAAAGCGCTGACAAAATGAAGTCATCATATGTAGTTTTATAATACAGTCGCACTCATCACACTATATTAAATAGGCCCACTAGCTGCTCGTCTCCTTGGAGTTCTACGCCCTTAGCAACTAAGAGGATTCTTACAAACTGAAATTAGAAGCACAGAATTTCGATACGGCCTCTTTCATATATTAGTTATACCTTACAAGCTGCAGGCAATACCATTCTATTGTTTTGCCCCTAATATTAGATTTATGCTGCAGTAATTAGTTGTCCCCACTATTTACAAAGTCAACATACATTGCAGCATGAAAGAAAGCAATTTATGGCTATCTGCTAATTGTGCAACTGCAATTCACAGCATACCATGACAGCACTATGATTTACATAGGTCAGGTGACATTCTGTTCATTCTAAAAAAATACACATAACCTTCCACAGTGTAACAAGTTGAAATATTTATTATGCTAAGCTACCTGTGACTGCAGAATCACACAGCTGCCAAGAGTGTCAGCTCAGAATCAAGTAAGTAACAAAGAAAGCCACAACAATAATCTGTCCAGATTGCCGTCATGTGGCACAAGCTGCTCTGCTGCAGCAACAAAAATGGGACCGTATGCAGAACAATTACATTTATAATGAATAATTAATTAGTAATAAACCAATACTACAATGGATTTGAATGGCCGGGGCCCATTATTATTGGTATTATATTTTATTTACCAACTTATAACAATAATAAACGTGTCCATTTCACACTCATTTATTTTAGCGTAAACTATCACTATAATTAAGCCATGACAGCTCGAGTTAATACCAAGACATGTTCAACCTTTCCATAACTGTCCCTTTTCTTGAGAAAAGGACCATACCACATAACAAGGGCCTCGACAATGGGAGGGTGGGTAAGATGCTGATCCTACGCAGTAATAATTCCTTATATAAGTGCTAGCTCGTGCCACTTTGACATGTGACTTGCCTTTTAGCCAATAATATTTTAACCTTTTATTAAAAAACAAAAAAAACAAATAAATAACTGTCAGTTTTTAAAACATGTAGTCTGCCCTGGTCCCATAGGTGGGCAGAGCAAATTCTTTTGCTTCTCCCTTTTCCTTCTCTGGTTATGCTTTGTGGCAATTTGTTGCCACCAAGTAAAGCGGTAGTAGAGTCCACTTTGTTATTTTTACCTGCGGGTAAGGTTATAATAAAGCTTACCTGTATGTAAAATGAATATCTCCAAAGTGTGCACTGTTTAGGAGATATTCACTCTGGCAGCCGGTGACCTCACCAAAGCATGTACTCTGAAGGGAAAGCATACCCTGCCTTTGCTTCAAAGTGCTGTGCCGTGGCAATCACATAACTGCGGCTCGGCCATTCAAGCAGCTGCAGCCAGAACCTTCTTACTGAGTGGGCACCCCAGGGGCCCCAGCGTCTAGAAGGGCCTGAGTGTCTGGCGGGGATCCGAGAAGGCAAGGGCGGGTGCAGGAGAGCTCCGTGGCTGTGCTGGATTTTGGAATGTGTGTGAGTGTCATTCATTGACATCGGGCTCTTTGCTACCCCTCTGGTAAATTCCTGCATGTGCAACCCTCGTGTGCACAGGAGTTGGGACAAGAAACCACCTAACAAGTGTGTCTGTGTACATGTGTGTGTGTGTCTGTGTACATGTGTGTGCCTGTGTGTGTCTGTGTACATGTGTGTGTCTGTGTACGTGTGTGTGTGTGTCTGTCTGTCTGTGTACATGTGTGTGTCTGTTTATGTGTGTCTGTGTACATGTGTGTGTGTGTGTCTGTGTACATGTGTGTGTGATATATACATATGTGAGTGGGGCTGAGAGTGTACAGGTGTGAGAGGGGCTGCGAGCGTACAGGTGTGAGGGGGGCTGAGAGCGTACAGGTGTGAGGGGGGCTGAGAGCGTACAGGTGTGAGGGGGGCTGAGAGTGTACAGGTGTGCAGGGGGGCTGGGGGGCTGCGAGAAAACAAGTGTGAGGGGGGCTGCGAGCGTACCGGTGTGAGGGGGTCTGCGAGCGTACAGATGTGAGGGGGGCTGCGAGTATACAGGTGTGAGGGGGGCTGAGAGTGTACAGGTGTGAGGGGGGGCTGAGAGTGTACAGCTGTGAGGGGGCCTGAGAGCATACAGGTGTGAAGGGGGGCTGTGAGTGTACAGGTGTGAGGGGGCTGAAAAGGTAAAGGTGTGAAGGGGAGCTGTAAGCGTACAGGTGTGAGGGGGCTGCAAGCGTAAAGGTGTGAGGGGGCTGCGAGTGCACCGGTGTGAGGGGGGCTGCAAGCGTACAGGTGTGAGTGGGGCTGCGAGCTTACAGATGTGAAGGGGGCTGCAAGTGTACAGCTGTGAGGGGGGCTGAGAGCGTACAGGTGTGAGGGGGCTGAAAGCGTACAGGTGTGAGGGGGGCTGCAAGCATACAGGTGTGAGGGAGCCTCAGAGTGTACAGGTGTGAGGGGGCTGAGAGAGTACAGGTGTGAGGGGGCTGAGAGCATACATGTGTGAGGGGGCTGAGAGCGTACAGGTGTGAGGGGGGCTGAGAGCGTACAGGTGTGAGGGGGCTGAGAGCATACAGGAGTGAAGGGGGGCTGCGAGCGTACAGGTGTGAGGGGGGCTGCAAGTGTACCGGTGTGAGGGGGGCTGCGAGCGTACAGGTGTGAGGGGGGCTGAGAGCGTACAGGTGTGAGGGGGCTGAGAGTGTACAGGTGTGAGGGGGCTGAGAACATACAGGAGTGAAGGGGGCTGCGAGCGTACAGGTGTGAGGGGGGCTGCGAGTGTACCGGTGTGAGGGGGGCTGAGAGTGTACAGGTGTGAGGGGAGCTGCGAGTGTACAGGTGTGAGGGGGGCTGAGAGCATACAGGTGTGAGGGGGGCTGAGAGTGTGCAGGTGTGCAGGGGGGCTGGGGGCTGCGAGCAAACAAGTGTGAGGGGGGCTGCAAACGTACCAGTGTGAGGGGGTCTGCGAGCGTACAGATGTGAGGGGGGCTAAGAGTGTACAGGTGTGAGGGGGGCTGAGAGTGTACAGGTGTGAGGGGTCCTGAGAGCGTACAGGTGTGAAGGGGGCTGCGAGTGTACAGGTGTGAGGGGGCTGAGAGGGTACAGGTGTGAAGGGGAGCCGCGAGCATACAGGTGTGAGGGGTCTGCAAGCGTATAGGTGTGAGGGGGGCTGCAAGCGCACCGGTGTGAGGGGGGCTGCAAGCGTACAGGTGTGAGGGGGGCTGTGAGCATACAGATGTGAAGGGGGCTGCGGGCGTACAGGTGTGAGGGGGGCTGAGAGCGTACAGGTGTGAGGGGGGCTGCAAGCATACAGGTGTGAGGGAGCCTCAGAGCGTACAGGTGTGAGGGGGGCTGAGAGAGTACAGGTGTGAGGGGGCTGAGAGCGTACAGGTGTGAGGGGGGCTGAGAGCGTACAGGTGTGAGGGGGGCTGAGAGCGTACAGGTGTGAGGGGGCTGAGAGCGTACAGGTGTGAGGGGGCTGAGAGCATACAGGAGTGAAGGGGGCTGCGAGCGTACAGGTGTGAGGGGGGCTGCGAGGGTACCGGTGTGAGGGGGGCTGAGAGCGTACAGGTGTGAGGGGGCCTGAGAGCGTAAAGGTGTGAGGGGGGCTCCAAGCATACAGGTGTGAGGGGGGCTGAGAGGGTACAGGTGTGAAGGGGGGGCTGCGAGTGTACAGGTGTGAGGGGGGCTGCAAGCGCACCGGTGTGAGGGAGCTGCGAGCGTACAGGTGTGAGGGGGGCTGCAAGCGTACAGGTGTGAGGGGGGCTGCGAGCGCACCGGTGTGAGGGGGGCTGCGAGCGTACAGGTGTGAGTGGGGCTGCGAGTGTACAGATGTGAAGGGGGCTGCGAGCGTACAGGTGTGAGGGGGGCTGAGAGCATACAGGTGTGAGTGGGGCTGAAAGCGTACAGGTGTGAGGGGGGCTGAAGGCATTCAGGTGTGAGGGAGCCTCAGAGCATACAGGTGTGAGGGGGGCTGAGAGAGTACAGGTGTGAGGGGGCTGAGAGAGTACAGGTGTGAGGGGGCTGAGAGCGTACAGGTGTGAGAGGGGCTGAGCGCGTACAGGTGTGAGGGGGGCTGAGCGCGTACAGGTGTGAGGGGGCTGAGAGCGTACAGGTGTGAGAGGGGCTGAGCGCGTACAGGTGTGAGGGGGGCTGAGCGCGTACAGGTGTGAGGGGGGCTGAGCGCATACAAGTGTGAAGGGGGCTGCGAGCGTACAGGTGTGAGGGGGGCTGCGAGCGCACTGGTGTGAGGGGGGCTGCGAGCGCACTGGTGAGAGGGGGGCTGCGAGCATACAGGTGTGAGGGGGGCTGAGAGCGTACAGCAGGTGTGAGGGGGGCTGAAAGCATACAGGTGTGAAGGAGCCTCAGAGTGTACAGGTGTGAGGGGGGCTGAGAGCGTACAGGTGTGAGAGGGGCTAAGAGCGTACAGGTGTGAGGGGGGCTGAGAGCATACAGGTGCAAGGGGGGCTGCGAGCATACAGGTGTGAGAGGGGCTGTGAGCGTACCGATGTGAGGGGGGCTGCAAGCATACAGGTGTGAGGGGGCTGAGAGCGTACAGGTGTGAGGGGGCCTGAGAGCGTACAGGTGTGAGGGGGCTGCAAGCGTACAGGTGTGAGGGGGTTGAGAGGGTACAGGTTTGAAGGGGGCTGCGAGTGTACAAGTGTGAGGGGGGCTGAGAGAGTACAGGTGTGAGAGGGGCTGAGCGTGTACAGGTGTGAGGGGGGCTGAGCGCGTACAGGTGTGAGGGGGGCTGAGAGCATACAGGTGTGAAGGGGGGCTGCGAGCGTACAGGTGTGAGGGGGGCTGCGAGCGCACCAGTGTGAGGCGGCTGCAAGCGTACAGGTGTGAGGGGGGCTGAGAGCGTACAGGCGTGAGGGGTCTGAGAGCGTACAGGTGTGAGGGGGCTGAGAGCATACAGGTGTGAGGGGGGCTGAGAGCGTACAGGTGTGGGGGGGCTGAGAGTGTACAGGTGTGAGGGGGCTGAGAACATACAGGAGTGAAGGGGGGCTGCGAGCGTACAGGTGTTAGGGGGGCTGCGAATGTACCGGTGTGAGGGGGGCTGAGAGTGTACAGGTGTGAGGGGAGCTGCGAGTGTACAGGTGTGAGGGGGGCTGAGAGCGTACAGGTGTGAGGGGGGCTGAGAGTGCGCAGGTGTGCAGGGGGGCTGCGAGCAAACAAGTGTGAGGGGGGCTGCAAACGTACCAGTGTGAGGGGGTCTGCGAGCGTACAGATGTGAGGGGGGCTGCGAGTGAACAGGTGTGAGGGGGCTGAGAGTGTACAGGTGTGAGGGGGGCTGAGAGTGTACAGGTGTGAGGGGGCCTGAGAGCGTACAGGTGTGAAGGGGGGCTGCGAGTGTACAGGTGTGAGGGGGCTGAGAGGGTACAGGTGTGAAGGGGAGCCGCGAGCATACAGGTGTGAGGGGGGCTGCAAGCGTATAGGTGTGAGGGGGGCTAAAAGCGCACCGGTGTGAGGGGGGCTGCAAGCGTACAGGTGTGAGGGGGGCTGCGAGCATACAGATGTGAAGGGGGCTGCGAGCGTACAGGTGTGAGGGGGGCTGAGAGCGTACAGGTGTGAGGGGGGCTGCAAGCATACAGGTGTGAGGGAGCCTCAGAGCGTACAGGTGTGAGGGGGGCTGAGAGAGTACAGGTGTGAGGGGGCTGAGAGCGTACAGGTGTGAGGGGGGCTGAGAGTGTACAGGTGTGAGGGGAGCTGCGAGTGTACAGGTGTGAGGGGGGCTGAGAGCGTACAGGTGTGAGGGGGGCTGAGAGTGTGCAGGTGTGCAGGGGGGCTGGGGGCTGCGAGCAAACAAGTGTGAGGGGGGCTGCAAACGTACCAGTGTGAGGGGGTCTGCGAGCGTACAGATGTGAGGGGGGCTGCGAGTGTACAGGTGTGAGGGGGCTGAGAGTGTACAGGTGTGAGGGGGCTGAGAGTGTACAGGTGTGAGGGGGCCTGAGAGCGTACAGGTGTGAGGGGGCTGAGAGGGTACAGGTGTGAAGGGGAGCCGCGAGCATACAGGTGTGAGGGGGGCTACAAGCGTATAGGTGTGAGGGGGCCTAAAAGCGCACCGGTGTGAGGGGGGCTGCAAACGTACAGGTGTGAGGGGGGCTGCGAGCATACAGATGTGAAGGGGGCTGCGAGCGTACAGGTGTGAGGGGGGCTGAGAGCGTACAGGTGTGAGGGGGGCTGCAAGCATACAGGTGTGAGGGAGCCTCAGAGCGTACAGGTGTGAGGGGGGCTGAGAGAGTACAGGTGTGAGGGGGCTGAGAGCGTACAGGTGTGAGGGGGGCTGAGAGCGTATAGATGTGAGGGGGGCTGAGAGCGTACACGTGTGAGGGGGCTGAGAGCATACAGGAGTGAAGGGGGCTGCGAGCGTACAGGAGTGAAGGGGGCTGCGAGCGTACAGGTGTGAGGGGGGCTGAGAGCGTACAGGTGTGAGGGGGCCTGAGAGCGTAAAGGTGTGATGGGGCTCCAAGCATACAGGTGTGAG
Source organism: Lithobates clamitans (assembly GCA_037952925.1). Classification (NCBI taxonomy): domain Eukaryota; kingdom Metazoa; phylum Chordata; class Amphibia; order Anura; family Ranidae; genus Lithobates; species Lithobates clamitans. The sequence goes on from JBBGZY010000638.1 coordinate 57,282, forward strand.
GGGGGCTGAGAGGGTACAGGTGTGAAGGGGGGGCTGCGAGTGTACAGGTGTGAGGGGGGCTGCAAGCGCACCGGTGTGAGGGAGCTGCGAGCGTACAGGTGTGAGGGGGGCTGCAAGCGTACAGGTGTGAGGGGGGCTGCGAGCGCACCGGTGTGAGGTGGGCTGCGAGCGTACAGGTGTGAGTGGGGCTGTGAGTGTACAGATGTGAAGGGGGCTGCGAGCGTACAGGTGTGAGGGGGGCTGAGAGCATACAGGTGTGAGTGGGGCTGAAAGCGTACAGGTGTGAGGGGGGCTGAAGGCATACAGGTGTGAGGGAGCCTCAGAGCATACAGGTGTGAGGGGGGCTGAGAGAGTACAGGTGTGAGGGGGCTGAGAGCGTACAGGTGTGAGAGGGGCTAAGCGCGTACAGGTGTGAGGGGGGCTGAGCGCGTACAGGTGTGAGGGGGGCTGAGCGCGTACAGGTGTGAGGGGGGCTGAGAGCATACAGGTGTGAAGGGGGCTGCGAGCGTACAGGTGTGAGGGGGGCTGCGAGCGCACTGGTGTGAGGGGGGCTGCGAGCATACAGGTGTGAGGGGGGCTGAGAGCGTACAGGTGTGAGGGGGGCTGAAAGCATACAGTTGTGAAGGAGCCTCAGAGTGTACAGGTGTGAGGGGGGCTGAGAGCGTACAGGTGTGAGGGGGGCTAAAAGCGTACAGGTGTGAGGGGGGCTGAGAGCAGACAGGTGTAAGGGGGGCTGCGAGCATACAGGTGTGAGAGGGGCTGTGAGTGTACCGATGTGAGGGGGGCTGCAAGCATACAGGTGTGAGGGGGCTGAGAGCATACAGGTGTGAGGGGGCCTGAGAGCATACAGGTGTGAGGGGGCTGCAAACGTACAGGTTTGAAGGGGGGCTGCGAGTGTACAAGTGTGAGGGGAGCTGAGAGAGTACAGGTGTGAGAGGGGCTGAGCGCGTACAGGTGTGAGGGGGGCTGAGCGCGTACAGGTGTGAGGGGGGCTGAGCGCGTATAGGTGTGAGGGGGGCTGAGAGCATACAGGTGTGAAGGGGGGCTGCGAGCGTACAGGTGTGAGGGGGGCTGCGAGCGCACCGGTGTGAGGGGGCTGCGAGCGTACAGGTGTGAGGGGGGCTGAGAGCGTACAGGTGTGAGGGGTCTGAGACCGTACAGGTGTGAGGGGGGCTGAGAGCGTACAGGTGTGAGGGGGGCTGAGAGCGTACAGGTGTGAGGGGGCTGAGAGCATACAGGTGTAAGGGGACTGCGAGCATACAGGTGTGAGGGGGCTGTGAGCGTACCGATGTGAGGGGGGCTGCAAGCGTACAGGTGTGAGGGGGCTGAGAGCGTACAGGTGTGAGGGGGCCTAAGAGCATACAGGTGTGAGGGGGGCTGCAAGTGTACAGATGTGAGGGGGGCTGCAAGCGTACAGATCTGAGAGGGGCTGCGAGTGTACAGGGGTGAGGGGGGCTGCGAGCGCACCGGTGTGAGGGGGCTGCGAGCGTACAGATGTGAGGGGGCTGCGAGCGTACAGGTGTGAGGGGGGCTGGGAGCGTACAGGTGTGAGGGGGGCTGAGAGCGTACAGGTGTGAGGGGGGCTGAGAGCGTACAGGTGTGAGGGGGCTGAGAGAGTACAGGTGTGAGGGGGGCTGAGAGAGTACAGGTGTGAGGGGGGCTGAGAGCATACAGGTGTGAGGGGGCTGAGAGAGTACAGGTGTGAGGGGGGCTAAGAGAGTACAGGTGTGAGGGGGCTGAGAGCGTACAGGTGTGAGGGGGGCTGAGAGCGTACAGGTGTGAGGGGGGCTGAGAGCGTACAGGTGTGAGGGGCCTGAGAGCGTACAGGTGTGAGGGGGGCTGAGAGCATACAAGTGAGAGGGGGGCTGAGAGCGTACAGGTGTGAGGGGGGCTTAGAGCATACAGGTGTAAGGGGGCTGCGAGCATACAGGTGTGAGGGGGCCTAAGAGCATACAGGTGTGAGAGGGGCTGCAAGCGTACAGGTGTGAGGGGGGTCTGCGAGTGTACAGGGGTGAGGGGGGTTGCGAGCGCACCGGTGTGAGGGGGCTGCGAGCGTACAGATGTGAGGGGGCTGTGAGTGTACAGGTGTGAGGGGGGCTGGGAGCGTACAGGTGTGAGGGGGGCTGGGAGTGTACAGGTGTGAGGGGGCTGAGAGCGTACAGGTGTGAGGGGGGCTGAGAGCGTACAGGTGTAAGGGGGCTGAGAGAGTACAGGTGTGAGGGGAGCTGAGAGCATACAGGTGTGAGGGGGCTGAGAGAGTACAGGTGTGAGGGGGGCTGAGAGAGTACAGGTGTGAGGGGGCTAAGAGCGTACAGGTGTGAGGGGGGCTGCGAGTGTACAAGTGTGAGGGGGGCTGAGAGAGTACAGGTGTGAGAGGGCCTGAGCGCGTACAGGTGTGAGGGGGGCTGAGCGCGTACAGGTGTGAGGGGGGCTGAGAGCATACAGGTGTGAAGGGGGGCTGCGAGCGTACAGGTGTGAGGGGGGCTGCGAGCGCACTGGTGTGAGGGGGCTGCGAGCGTACAGGTGTGAGGGGGGCTGAGAGCGTACAGGTGTGAGGGGTCTGAGAGCGTACAGGTGTGAGGGGGGCTGAGAGCGTACAGGTGTGAGGGGGGCTGAGAGCGTACAGGTGTAAGGGGGGCTGAGAGCATACAGGTGTAAGGGGGCTGCGAGCATACAGGTGTGAGGGGGCTGTGAGCGTACCGATGTGAGGGGGGCTGCAAGCGTACAGGTGTGAGGGGGCTGAGAGCGTACAGGTGTGAGGGGGCCTAAGAGCATACAGGTGTGAGGGGGGCTGCAAGCGTACAGGTGTGAGGGGGGCTGCGAGTGTACAGGGGTGAGGGGGGCTGCGAGCGCACCGGTGTGAGGGGGCTGCGAGCTTACAGATGTGAGGGGGCTGCGAGCGTACAGGTGTGAGGGCGGCTGGGAGCGTACAGGTGTGAGGGGGGCTGAGAGCGTACAGGTGTGAGGGGGGCTGAGAGCGTACAGGTGTGAGGGGGCTGAGCGAGTACAGGTGTGAGGGGGGCTGAGAGCATACAGGTGTGAGGGGGCTGAGAGAGTACAGGTGTGAGGGGGGCTAAGAGAGTACAGGTGTGAGGGGGCTGCGAGCGTACAGGTGTGAGGGGGGCTGAGAGCGTACAGGTGTGAGGGGGGCTGAGAGCGTACAGGTGTGAGGGTGCTGAGAGCGTACAGGTGTGAGGGGGGCTGAGAGCATACAGGTGTGAGGGGGGCTGAGAGCGTACAGGTGTGAGGGGGGCTTAGAGCATACAGGTGTAAGGGGGCTGCGAGCATACAGGTGTGAGGGGGGCTGCGAGCGTACCGATGTGAGGGGGGCTGCAAGCGTACAGGTGTGAGGGGGCTAAGAGCGTACAGGTGTGAGGGGGCCTAAGAGCATACAGGTGTGAGAGGGGCTGCAAGCGTACAGGTGTGAGGGGGGTCTGCGAGTGTACAGGGGTGAGGGGGGCTGCGAGCGCACCGGTGTGAGGGGGCTGCGAGCGTACAGATGTGAGGGGGCTGTGAGCGTACAGGTGTGAGGGGGGCTGGGAGCGTACAGGTGTGAGGGGGGCTGAAAGCGTACAGGTGTGAGGGGGACTGAGAGCGTACAGGTGTAAGGGGGCTGAGAGAGTACAGGTGTGAGGGGAGCTGAGAGCATACAGGTGTGAGGGGGCTGAGAGAGTACAGGTGTGAGGGGGGCTGAGAGAGTACAGATGTGAGGGGGCTAAGAGCGTACAGGTGTGAGGGGGGCTGAGAGCGTACAGGTGTGAGGGAGGGCTGAGAGCGTACAGGTGTGAGGGGGGCTGAGAGAGTACAGCTCTCTCAAGGAATTTTTGTACCAAAGACATGTAGCAGAATACATTTTGGCCTACATTTATGAAGACATGTTTTAAATGTTTGTAATATGATATGTTTCATAGCAGAAAGTAGAAAATATTGTACTTTAATTCTTAAGAGTAGGTGTGTAAATTGGGCAGGCTTGTAGGGGCCCCATAGCATTACTTTGCCCAGGGGCCCATGATGCTATTAAGATGGCCCTGGCTGCAGCCCGGGAACCCGTAAGGAAGACCGGGTGACGTTGGAAGCACTGCTGGAGGGCTTTGTTCTAAGGTAAGTATGTCATAATGGAATTTAGGATTTTTTTTTAAATAAATGCCGCAGTTTACTACCGATTTAATGGTGTAGATAGATACCATGCTTATCTATGAAGCTACAAATACCTGGTGCATTATGGTAATCAGCAGCTGCACAGGATATCATACATAGCTGCTGAAGTTGGTCACTTTGTAGGTAGCATCAAATCCAACAAAAGGTCAGTACAAAATCGCTCATGTGACAAAACTGAAACTAAGCTTTGTATATAGAGTTCAAACCTTTACTTGTCAAAACAAGATACAGTTGTGGATCTATTTGGGACAATCACTTACGAATGAGAAAAGTATTTAGCTGGTTGTTGGTAGAAGTAGAACCGATGCAAAAACTTAAGCCATATACAGTGAGGGGAAAAAGTATTTGATCCCTTGCTAATTTTGTATATTTGCCCACTGACAAAAAAATGATCAGTCTATAATTTTAATGGTCGGTTTATTTTAACTTTGAGAGACAGAATAACAAAAATATCCAGAAAAACACATTTCAAAAAAGTTATCAATTGATTTGCATTTTAATGAGTGAAATATTTGATCCCCTATCAATCAGGAATATTTCTGGCTCTCAGGTGTCTTCTATACAGGTAACAAGCTGAGATAGGGAGCACTCTCTTAAAGGGAGTGCTCCTAATCTCAGCTTGTTAACTGTATAAAAGACACCTGTCCACAGAAGCAATCAATCAGATTCCAATCTCTCCACCATGGCCAAGACCAAAGAGCTGTCCAAGGATGTCAGACCCAAGATTGTAGACCTACACAAGGCTGGAATGGGCTACAACACCATCGCCAAGCAGCTTGGTGAGAGGGTGACAACAGTTGGTGCGATTATTTGCAAATGGAAGAAACACAAAATAAATGTCAACCTCCCTCGGTCTGGGGCTCCATGCAAGATCTCACCTCCTGGAGTTTCAATGATCATGAGAACGGTGAGGAATCAGCCCAGAACTACACGGGAGAATCTTGTCAAAGATCTCAAGGCAGCTGGGACCATAGTCACCAAGAAAACAATTGGTAACACACTACGCCGTAAAGGACTGAAATCCTGCAGCGCCCGTAAGGTCCCCCTGCTCAAGAAAGCACATGTACAGGCCCATCTGAAGTTTGCTAATAAACATCTAAATGATTCAGAGGAAAATTGGGTGAAAGTGTTGTGGTCAGATGAGACCAAAATCAAGCTCTTTGGCATCAACTCAACTCACAGTGTTTGGAAGAAGAGGAATGCTGCCTATGACCCCAACACCATCCCCACTGTCAAACATAAAGATGAAAATATTATGCTTTGGGGGTGTTTTTCTGTTAAGGGGACAGGACAACTTCACTGCATCAAAGGGACGATGGACGGGGCCGTGTACTGTCAAATTTGGGTGAGAACCTTCTTCCCTCAGCCAGGGCTTTGAAAATGGGTTGTGGATGGGTCTTCCAGCGTGACAATGACCCAAAACACACAGCCAAGGCAACAAAGGAGTGGCTCAAGAAGAAACACATTAAGGTCTTGGAGTGGCCTAGCCAGTCTCCAGACTTCAATCCCATAGAAAATATGTGGAGGGAGCTGAAGGTTTGAGTTACCAAATGTCAGCCTTGAAACCTTAAAGACTTGGAGAGGATCTGCAAAGAGGAGTGGGACAAAATCCCTCCTGAAATGTGTGCAAACCTAGTGGCCAACTACAAGGAACATCTGACCTCTGGGATTTGCCACCAAGTACTAAGTCATGTTTTGCGAAGTGGTCAAATACTTATTTCACTCATTAAAATGCAAATCAATTGATAACATTTTTGAAATGCGTTTTTTTGCATATTTTTGTTGTTTTTCTGTCTCTCACTGTTAAAATAACATGGCCATTAAAATTATAGCCTGATCATTTCTTTGTCATTGGGCAAACGTACAAAATCAGCAGGGGATCAAATACTTTTTTCCCTCCCTTCCTGCATTCCCTCAAAAAAGAATGCACATGTCCCTAAAAACTAAAAAATAAGAATAAATAATATCCTGATCAACCCCAAACTATGTGGAGAAAATGGGAGAGTGGTACTAAAAAAAACACCACCCTATTTTTCTCAAAAATTCACAAGTCAGTAAACAAGGTCCCCATAAACACTTAATCTACAAACTCAGGTCTGTTGGCATGAACCCTAGGGTTTGTTCTTGGATAGAAAACTGGTTATAGGGGCATGTCCAAAGGGTGGTGATAAATAAAGTGTACTCAGACTGGTCTGGAGCGGTAAGTGGGGTACCCCAAGGCTCTGTCTTTGGACAAATTCTGTTTAATTTAGTCATAAATGATATAGAGGATGGGATAAATAGCTCAATCTCAGTTTATGCAGACGACACAAAAATAAAGAGGGCAATAACTTCACATCAAAATATAGAAATTTTACAGAAATACCTGAATAAAATAATGGTGTGGGCAACTACAGTCAGCTCCATAAATATTGAGACATCTACACAATTCTAATCTTTTTGGTTTGGCGCTATACACCACCACAATGGATTTGAAATGAAACAAACAAGATGTGCTTTAACTGCAGACTTTCATCTTTAATTTGAGGGTATTTACATCCAAATCAGGTGAACGGTGTATGAATTACAACAGTTTGTATATGTGCCTCCAACTTTTTAAGGGACCAAATGTAATGGGACAATTGGCTGCTCAGCTGTTCTATGGCTAGGTGTGTGTTAATCCCTCATTATCCCATTTACAAGGAGCAGATAAAAGGTCCAGAATTCATTTCAAGTGTGCTATTTGCATTTGGAATCTGTTGCTGTCAACTCTCAATATGAAATCCAAAGAGCTGTTTCCAAAGCGTTAACATAGACTTGAATGGGAGGCGTTGAAAGGCTGCAGACGCCTCCTGACTTGACATGAGACTTCAATTTTGAAGCGACGCGATGCTAACGCTTCATGTTTTGATAGTGTGAACAGTACTATGTGCTGTCCATTGTATCATTTTCATAGGCGTTTGAGGTTTTTTTTTTAACTCCTCTCAAACTATTGCTTTTAATGCCAGTGTGAACTTAGGCAAACACATCTGTGAAACCAGAATAGTGACCTATATTAACCTATAGCTGAACTCCCATAAATCTCAAACTTTTAGGTTTAATTTCATATTCCATAACTCCTATGGTATTAGAGTTACCTTCTCAAAAATGTGGCAAAACTTCTCCTTCCTGCTTTTAGAAAGTAGTATTCTGGTCTATGAAACAAGCTGGCCAGCTGCTAAAGAAGAGGAGCAGGGTGCTAATGAAGGGAAGATTGGAGCATAAAGCCTCGAACACACGGTACGATTGTTGGCCATCCGAGTGTCTGATTGTTGTCTTAAGAGCATGTGCCAGGATCTTGTCTTGCATACTAACGGTACACAATTGTCGGTCGACAACAGGAACGTAGTGACGTAGTATGAAGAACTTTTCAGCTCTTGAGTGCCGCCCTTTGGGCCCCTTCTGCTAATTTCGTGTTCGGTGAGCATTGATTCCGATCATGCGTGTTTGTACTTTCGACTTTTGTGTGACGGATTTGTGTACTGACCATACGAAAATCTGACTTCAAACCATTGTCTACCGAAAATTTACTAGCCTGCCATCCAACATTTGTTGGCCAAAAGTTGGACAACAATTGTCAAAAGGAGCGTACTAATGGTAAGATTTTAGAATAACAGTCTGTCAACAGACAATCCCCTGCCAACAATCGTACTGTGTGTATGAGGCTTAGGCATCCATCAACGCACAGTTTCAGGATGTAATAAGCAAGATGGCTGGTTAGAGTTGTTGGATGTGCACCAGCTATCCAAGCAGTACACCCCAGCTACACTAATGTTGAACAAGACACCAAACACACCTATATTACAATATCTAGCAGTTATTAGCTAATAAAACACTTTAGACTTTCTAGGAGAAAGAAACATCAAAAACCTGTCAAATCTGGTTTTAACAAATTACAATTTCATTCTACTACATTATATGCAGGTTTTGTGAAACCTCATATGGAAATATTGTATATGTTTACACAGGATGACTGACACTGAGAATGTGTCCGCTGGGTATAATAAAGTACTCCAGCACACCTACAGCACACCCCTCAAACCCTTCATGGACAAGAAAAGATGCCTACACCAGCAGCTGCAAGCTCTTGTTTTACAACTGGAGCTCTTAAAAATTACTGAGAGCTACAGTGGGGCAAAAAAGTATTTAGTCAGCCACCAATTGTGCAAGTTCTCCCACTTAAAAAGATGAGAGAGGCCTGTAATTGTCATCATAGGTATACCTGAACTATGAGAGACAAAATGTGGAAACAAATCCAGACAATCACATTGTCTGATTTTTCAAAGAATTTATTTGCACAGTATGGTGGAAAATAAGTATTTGGTCAATATCAAAAGTTCATCTCAACACTTTGTTATATATCCTTTGTTGGCAATGACAGAGGTCAAACGTTTGATGACCTATGATGACAATTACAGGCCTCTCTCATCTTTTTAAGTGGAAGAACTTGCATAATTGGTGGCTGACTAAATACTGTTTTGCCCCACTGTATGTTAAGAGGGCCAGTGATTCTTGCAACATCAGACTGGTCTTAATGTTTTACAAATCCAAACTCTGCACTGTACCAAGATCAGGAGGACTATACTCAGAGAGGACCTTCAAACTTCTAAAAAAAAATCATGCAAAATTTCTTACAACAAAGGCACCTTTAATAATGTTTGGTAATGGCAATCTACAGATACTTTTATATAATTGCAGGAGTTTTATTCTTCCCATACCTTACATTATATTTCCTTCCCATTCTTCACACTGTGGCCATTTTGTGGACAGATGAATGCATATGCCTTTGCGTCACAAAATTCTGCCAAGACTCTAGGCTTGCCTACTAGAACATGCGACAGAAACTTCAGAGGATGCAACTTTAAGGTCAGGGTTATATCACCTGTGCTTCACTCAGCCAGGAAGTGGAAAAACAGTAACTGTAAGTAAAAGCAAAAATTTTTTTACTAATGAATGTATATATATGTATGAACATGCCCCCAGAGGGAACCTGAGACAAAACCAGGTCTGCCAGAAAAGACCAAGGTCCAAGCCCTACACTCTCAACTTTAGTATTCAAGGAAGAATCTCTCCATAATACAACCAATCTCGCTAAGCGAAATATCCAAAGAATGAAAGGATCACTAGCCCTTAAGGGTTGTGAAGTGCCCTAACAACTCAAGGTACATTCCCACAAAGTCATCCTAACTGAAAGGGATAAGGTACCCTCAAGGCACCCATATAAAGGTAGGTAGGGATGAAAGGGTGTGCCGAAACCTCAAACTGGTAAAAAAGGCACCAGAAGAAAAAAAATTATGAAAAAGCCATCCACTCGAGCAAAGAGGTGTCTCTACTCTGCAGGACCTGCCTAGCCTTGAGCACAGAACATGGTTCTATGGTTCCCCAGACCCGCTCTGGTCAAGTAAGACATTCATACTCTTCAAGCAGGAACAAGAAACATTTACTTTTTGATGAGAACATGCACTCGAACAAGGGCAGAACAAGAAAAGGTATTTGGAGAATCTTTCTCAAGAGGTTGCAGATCAGACATAGGAGGAGGACATAATACCTGGCGATTATGTCTCAGGCTCTAGATGTACTCCATCCCCAACAAGGGATACCTTCAACAGGGACCTAGTCTGTTCCACTTGCTGAAAATGCAGAGCCCTCCAGCAATAGTTTCTGCTTGCCGCATAAGAGATGAGGATATGATGATATATAGAATATGAGGATATGGGATATGAACCTCTCCTTTTGATGTGGAGATGAGCATAGCTTAATGTAAATATGCTGTCTTTAAAAAGGACAGTGTAGCCAAGAATAGTAATCATTGTGACATACATCGTACATACCAGGTTATTTGTCATGTTGCAGGGAGGACCACACCTTCCTGGAGGTAAAGGCATCGTGGTACCTATGTGATATCCAATCCAGGACACCGCCCGAAGGCGGGGTCCCCCGATAAAGAGGGAACTATCTGTACTGGGAAGTCAAACTGAAGCCGTAGGTATGGAGACAACCCGGCAAGTTAACTTGGGTACAATCAGCCCGCCCATAGATGGTTGAAATCTTGGCTGGTCCCTGCTGAACTAGTAGAGATTCAAACCTTTTATGGCCAGCTTTAGAGAAGAGTTGTGTCAAAGCAGCATGGAGCAGCGAGATGTTGGCAGGCTTGACAATATGAAGCAGGGTGGAGGTAGAGCTTGAAATTCTAGCTTGGGACCTTTGAACACCACATCCTTCACCCAATTGACCATGATGCCTACAGACCAAGTAGTTGCAAATGCCAACAGACATCCTCCCACTTTGAGAAAAATAGGTGTCCCCTAATTGCAAGGAGGACTTGTTCACAGGCTTGGAGTTTTTGGGGGTTCAAGGCTGACCGTAGAACTGGGTCCAAGACTTGGACTTTGGCTAGAAAACGGAAATTTCAATGAAACTCTTCCTAACTTCAAAAGGTAGAAGACTTTCCCGTCTGAGGCTTAGCCTTCTTTAATAAAGCAAAAGAGTGCTCCTCCCCAAATGACATGCTTGATAACGTTGCCCAGGTAGGCACTAAAAAGGCATATGCAATAAGTGTTTTTTTGCAGTGATGTTGGGCATACCAGCATTTGAGCCAAGGGATACTCTGCATTATTGTCAGGAACCAGGTCTGAATCTACAAACTCTGCTGTGTCTGGCAGTGTTCTCTTCTTGCTGAGCCACCTAGGATGCTGGACAGCTCCCTGGACAATTCCCTGAATGATCTTGCCTTGAACTCTGTTTTTCTTAAACATTGAACTCCTTGCTTCTCCCAAGAAGTCTTCCTTAAGTCATGCCTTTGTACTTCCTGTTTGCCAGATTATCGTGCTCTCTCTAGCCAATATCTTGCTCTGGTCACTCCTGTCGCCGTTCATATCTCCACTACCACTTGTTGTCGACTTTTGGCTTGTTTCTCAGCTACGCCTGCACTTATTTCCAACCTGCGACCGCTTGTTACCAACCATTGGCATGTTTACTGACTATGCTTCTGCTTGACCCCTGCTATATCTGCTACTAGACCCTGGCATGCTCATCTTCTGTGGGGCGATCCTGAGGACTGTGACCTGGTACTAACATGCAGCAAAACCCATCTCCACAAAAGGGAACTCTGGTGATGTCACGTACCTTGTGGACGAGCCCGACTTGCAGGGGATGGCCTCTCTTGCGGCTCTGACTCGAGGGCCCTGGTAGGGTATACAGGAAGCACAAGAGTCAGGAGTGGCACGAGTGCCTGGCAGGATCAACAGCAGAAGGTAGGTCTGGAACTCTGGAAACACTGTGCAGTGGAGATTAAGCTGATCTGGTAGGTAGACTGGAACACTGGTGCAGCAGACTGGAACTGGATAGCAGGCTGGAACACACAGGACAGCAGACTGGAACACTGGTGCAGCAGACTGGAACCACACAGCAAACTGGAACTGGATAGCAGGCTGGAACACACAGGACAGCAGACTGGAACACTGGTGCAGCAGACTGGAACCACACAGCAAACTGGAACTGGATAGCAGGCTGGAACACACAGGACAGCAGACTGGAACACTGGTGCAGCAGACTGGAACTGGATAGAAGGCTGGAACACACAGGACAGCAGACTGGAACACTGGTGCAGCAGACTGGAAGGTCAGACAAGCCGGATCGATAGCCAGGCGGACTGTAGATGAGCCAAAGGGTCAGGCAGAAGAGTGGTCAGACAAGCCGGGGTCGGATGCAGGCAGAAAGCAGGGATGGTCGGAGACAAGCCGGGATCAGATGCAGGCAGACAGCTAGGATAATCAGGAACAAGCCGGATCTAGCACAGGAAACAGGAAGTGTTCTCAGGAAGTGCACACGTAACGCTGTAGAGCAGACAGCAAGATTCTCATGTGACAGATCAGTTTAAATAGCCCGCCTGGTGCGCGTGCGCATGCGTGCGACTGCCCGCACAGGGCGTCTGATACTGACAGGACTTTCCTGACATTGCCCCCCCCCAAGGGGCAGCCTCCGGATGCCCAACCGGGCCCATTTCTCAGGATGGGTTCTCTTAAAGGATTGAACTAAGCTTTTAGCATGGATGTTCTCCTCAGGCTCCCACGAGTTCTCTTCCGGGCCATACCCTTTCCACTTGATCAGGAATTGGGCTTGATTGTTCCTTTTCCTGCAGTCAAGGATGGCTTCAATTTCAAATTCTTCCTCACCGTCCACTATTACAGGATCTGGAGGATTCAGATTTCGTTCAGGAAAAGGATTGGAGACAAAAGGTTTCAACAGGGAAACGTGAAAAACAGGGTGAATTCTGAGTGAGTCCGGGAGTTCCAATTCAAAAGCTACTTCATTTATTTTCCTTTTTACAGGAAAAGGACCCAGGAATTTAGGACCCAACTTCTTGGAGGGACAAGTCAGTTTCAGGTTTACAGTGGATAACCATACAAGATCACCTGGTTCGAGTAGCAATTCCCCACGTCTTTTCCTGTCGAAAGTTACCTTGTTACGTTCTTGGGACTTCGTCATGGTTTCCTGTAATATTTGGTTATTGACAGAGAAAAAATTTATTGTTTCCTGGACTGCTGGTACGGAACTTTCAGGAATGGAGCTGGGCAAAAAGGTAGGGTGAAACCCGTAATTGGCAAAAAACGGACTTTGCTTTGTGGCAGAATGGACAGCATTATTATAGGCGAATTCAGCCAAGGGGAGCAACGAGAACCAATCATCTTGAGAAAAGGAAGAGAAACAACGAAGATATTGCTCGAGAGTCTGGTTGGTCCTCTCCGTTTGGCCATTCGTCTGGGGGTGATAGGCGGTGGAAAATGATAGCTCAATTCCTAGGGCTTTACACAAGGCTCTCCAGAATCGGGAAGTGAATTGTACTCCTCGGTCAGAAATGATATTAGCCGGAATTCCATGGAGTTTAATCATTTCCCTAATGAACGTTTGTGCAGTTTCAGGAGCAGAGGGGGTACCCTTCATTGGAATAAAATGAGCCATTTTAGATAACCGATCTACCACCACAAAGATGGCAGTGTGCCCTTCAGCCGGAGGCAACTCGACAATGAAGTCAATAGACAGCATCTTCCATGGCCTGTCTGGGACAGGTAGAGGTTTCAGTAATCCCCAGGCCCTGGTTCTACTGACTTTATTCCGAGCACAGATGGTACAGGATTCCACATACTTCTTACAGTCCTTAGGCACTTGGGGCCACCAAAAGGTGCGCAGGACAAGATCAGCCGTCTTGGTAACACCAAAATGCCCTGCTAGTGCGTGATCATGACAAAGTTCTAAAATTGTGACCCGTAGGCCTTCAGGTACAAAGATCTTATTCCCAAACCAAAGCAGACCATCCTTTTCTTGTAGTTTTGTTCTCATAGCAGGTACCAACCCTACTGAAGCTTGCTTAATCCGGGAAAGTAGGTCTTCTTGCAACAGGAAAAAATTTCCAGGAGAAAGGATCGTATCTGGAGGTGAGGTTTCTTGAGGCTTGTGGAACATCCTAGACAAAGCGTCAGGTTTTATATTCTTGGAGCCTGGCCGATAGGTCACGTGGAAGGAGAACCTGGAAAAGAACAAGGCCCACCTGGCTTGTCGCGGTCTCAACCTCTTTGCGGATTTAAGATATTCCAGGTTTTTGTGATCTGTGTAGATCAGAATAGGATGAGCAGCTCCTTCCAAAAGATACCGCCACTCTTCCAGAGCGGATTTTATGGCCAGTAGTTCCCGATCTCCTACATCATAATTCCTTTCTGCGGATGATAGTTTGCGAGAAAAGAAGGCTACAGGGTATAACAGAGCTTTGGTCCCTTGTCGCTGAGAAAGAATCGCACCAACAGCACTCTCAGAAGCGTCCACTTCCAGGACAAATGGTAAAGAGGAATCGGGATGTTTCAAAACAGCAGCAGAGGTGAACAGTCTTTTGAGAGATTCAAAGGCGGATTGAGCTTCGGGCGACCAATGAAAACGCACCCCTTGTTTGGTCAATTGAGTGATGGGCTCAATGATGGCTGAGAACCCCTTAATGAATTTTCTATAGAAGTTGGCAAAGCCAATGAAACGTTGGACTCCTTTCTTGTCAGTAGGGGCTGGCCAGTCAAGAATTGCAGCAACCTTATGGGGATCCATCTTGATCCCTTCCACGGAGATGATTAGCCCCAAGAATGGAATACTCTCTTGCTCGAACTCGCACTTTTCAGCCTTAGCGTACAAGCCATGTAGCCGGAGTCGAGCTAAAACACATTTAACATGTCTGCGATGGGATTCCAGGGAAGAAGAAAAGATGAGAATGTCATCTAAGTAGACTATGACAAATAGATCCAAATAGTCCCGGAAAACATCATTTATGAAGTACTGAAAAGTTGCAGGGGCGTTACATAGTCCAAAGGGCATCACCATGTATTCAAAGTGCCCGAAGCGAGTGCGGAAAGCTGTCTTCCACTCATCCCCTTTTCTGATGCGAACTAGGTTGTAAGCCCCTCGGAGATCTAATTTGGTGAAAATAGTAGCAGTCCCCAGTCTCTGGAATAATTCTGGTACCAAGGGGAGAGGGTACCGATTTTTAACAGTTATTTTATTGAGTTCGCGGTAATCTATACAAGGACGAAGAGAGTGATCCTTTTTTTCAACAAAAAAAAATGCCTGCACCTGCTGGGGATGTAGAGGGCCGGATGAAACCCTTTTCTAGGTTCTCGTCGATGTATGCTTTTAGTGCTCCTTGCTCCAGCTCGGTCAAAGGAAAAATCCTGCCAAAGGGAACTTCGGCTCCGGGAAGGAGCTCGATGGGGCAATCGTAAGCCCGATGAGGAGGAAGGGTTTCAGCCCCTTTTTTACTAAAGACATCTAAAAAGTCATGATAGACCTTGGGGACCGCCTGGAATAACTCAGAATCAGTGTTGAGACATAACAGAGCAGGGGATTCACCAGAGTCCTTCAAAGTGCAGAACTGTTGACAGTACTGAGAGGAAAACGTAATTTCTCCTGTGACCCAGTTGATAGTAGGGTTATGGGCTTGTAGCCACGGCATGCCAAGAATAATAGGAAATAAAGGAGAAGTGATGATGTCCAGGCGAAGCAGTTCTTGGTGCAAATTGAAGATGGTGACTGGAAGGGGAGCGGATTCTTGTATAACTGGCCCAGATTTTATTGCAGACCCGTCGGCCAGATGAATAGAGAGTCCATGGGCCTTGTAACGCAGTGGGATCTGGTGTTTAGCTGCAAAGGATGAGTCCAAGAAGCAGCTGCAAGCCCCGGAATCAATGATAGCGGGAACCTGTAAAGTCTTTCCTGGGAGCTGCAAAGATATAGAAAGAGTCAAGTGAGCGGAAGTCTTAGGCCAAGCAGTCACATCACCAGAGGAGACAGACAGGCACTTACGGAGTTTGTTAGGACAGTTCCTGACATAGTGTCCGGGTTCCCCGCAGTACAGGCACAGGTTGTTAGCCCGGCGACGTTGGCGTTCCTCCGTCGTGAGAGATGGGCGGAAGACTCCAAGTTGCATGGGCTCAGAGGTATCAGGTGAAACAGCAGGACTAGAGGTGGGTGCAGGATGGGTATAGCTGGGGACCCTAGGCAACATCCAGGTTGGGCGAGTAGGCCCAGCACCTCTTTCTGCTCTTCGCTCCCTCAACCGTCGGTCGATCTGTATGGCAAGGTTAATCAAGGCATCCAGAGTTAGAGGAATTCCCACTCGGGCCAGTTCATCTTTTAAAGGGTCGGAAAGTCCCATACGGAACTGGTAGCGGAGGGCAGCGTCATTCCAGTCCGTGTCTGCACTCCATCGGCGGAATTCCGCAACGTAGTCCTCTACTGCCCTACGCCCTTGTTGAAGGGTGTGCAGGGCGGCTTCTGCGGTTGCAGAAAGCTGTGAGTCCTCATATAGCTGGGCCATTGCATCAAAGAAGGTGGTTAAATTGGTCAACACCTCGGCTTTCAGTTCCAGAAGGCGGTGAGCCCATGTTTGGGGGTCACCCAGGAGCAGTGAGATCACAAAACCTACTTTGGTGGCTTCGAGCGAGAAGGTGCGAGGTTGAAGGGCGAAGTACAGTTCGCATGCATTCCGGAATGCCCTGAATTTACTTCGTTCTCCAGAAAACTTTTCAGGAGTGGGAACCCTTGGTTCAGGGGGCAGCATCACTACTGTAGGGGAAGTAGTACTGCTAGCAGAGGTAGATGGCAGAGAAGATCCCTGGGTCTCAGTGGGACCAGACAGTACTTGGACCCGTTCTTCCAGACGTGTATATCCTTCCTGGAGACTCTTAACAGCCTGTGTAAGGCCGGCCAGGTGCATACAAAGTTCTTCCATAGGAGAGGCTCCCTGCTCGGGCTCGGTCATGGCTGTCTGCTACTGTCACGTACCTTGTGGACGAGCCCGACTTGCAGGGGATGGCCTCTCTTGCGGCTCTGACTCGAGGGCCCTGGTAGGGTATACAGGAAGCACAAGAGTCAGGAGTGGCACGAGTGCCTGGCAGGATCAACAGCAGAAGGTAGGTCTGGAACTCTGGAAACACTGTGCAGTGGAGATTAAGCTGATCTGGTAGGTAGACTGGAACACTGGTGCAGCAGACTGGAACTGGATAGCAGGCTGGAACACACAGGACAGCAGACTGGAACACTGGTGCAGCAGACTGGAACCACACAGCAAACTGGAACTGGATAGCAGGCTGGAACACACAGGACAGCAGACTGGAACACTGGTGCAGCAGACTGGAACCACACAGCAAACTGGAACTGGATAGCAGGCTGGAACACACAGGACAGCAGACTGGAACACTGGTGCAGCAGACTGGAACTGGATAGCAGGCTGGAACACACAGGACAGCAGACTGGAACACTGGTGCAGCAGACTGGAAGGTCAGACAAGCCGGATCGATAGCCAGGCGGACTGTAGATGAGCCAAAGGGTCAGGCAGAAGAGTGGTCAGACAAGCCGGGGTCGGATGCAGGCAGAAAGCAGGGATGGTCGGAGACAAGCCGGGATCAGATGCAGGCAGACAGCTAGGATAATCAGGAACAAGCCGGATCTAGCACAGGAAACAGGAAGTGTTCTCAGGAAGTGCACACGTAACGCTGTAGAGCAGACAGCAAGATTCTCATGTGACAGATCAGTTTAAATAGCCCGCCTGGTGCGCGTGCGCATGCGTGCGACTGCCCGCACAGGGCGTCTGATACTGACAGGACTTTCCTGACAGGTGAACACTGATTAGTACTTAGAATCCGCACATCAGATGAGCCTGTGTCATCCGCCAGGGTGACCTGCATCTGTACATAGCCATCTGGATGGTGGATGCCTCTTTACCACTATTGCTATTGGCCTCCGAGCCAGCCTGACTCCAGAATGTGATAATAACTCTGCACATGGCTTGCTATGAGAGCACACCCGGGGGAGGATGAGCTGACAGCGCCGGCAGGGGACCCCAGAAAAGGAGGTAAGGGGCCACTCTGTGCAGTAACCTTGCACAAAGAAGCAAAATATAAACCTCTTTTTTATTTTAGGGAAAAAAGTGAGACTTTAGTATCACTTTAAGAAATAGCTCCTCAAAAAGCTTGAGCAAAATGCTTGGCAGCAATATATAACTTGCCCAGACTGGCCAATCACCATGAAAAAAACAGTTTTAGTAGAGGGTGCACTGGGAATGTTTTGACATTTTGGGGGCTTTCTTGGGAGCCCACAATGGTAACCTTAGAAAACTGAGACCCCGGTTGCTGCAGCTCTAGACAGGTATACTCTCAATATGGAACAAAATGGTATCCTTAAACCTAGGGGAAATAACAGCAGACTGAGGCTCTTCAGATGGAAGTCATTTAAAAAAAAAAAGACAAGTTACAGTCTTCCTTGTCCTCAGCTGTGGCAGCTACAGGCAATTCTGAGACAGACTCTGAAAGATAATGTGAAGAAGCACTTTTGCATACCCTGCTTTCCAGATCAACTCCTATGGAGGTGATTTGCCAAAAAATCTGACATGATTACAGGAAATTCTTCCCTGGATTATGCAGAGGAAGAGGACACACGTGAGGAATTTCTTGTAGACTTCAAGGAGCAGGGAACAATCGTCTGGGCTGTTGGCATCATGCCAATGGGCAGGGATGTTGCAAGACACCCGAGAGCTAATAGTAGATCAGGAGCCAGGAAAGCCCACAGGACCAATCCCTCTATAAACCATGATCTGCCATACTACCAAATGAAAATGTGTAGGTACTGCAAAGGGAGCAGACCAACTGCAGAAGCAGGGAAGGATATTAGGCCATCAGTGACCTCATCACTGTCAGACAGCAGGGATCCCACAGATAATTGTCCTGTGAGGATCCTGGCGCTGGTGCATCTTAGGAGAAACAAAAAAGGTTGAGAGGGTGGGTGGCCACATGCACGGTGTGCTGAATCAAGGGAGATTCAAGCATACTCAGCAGAGCAGGTGTTGGGTGTCATTTTCAAAATGGTCGACACAGACTCAAAAAAGCAGGTAGGCACTAGGCAACAAATTGAAAAAGTGGTGCAGGGGTTCCAGTCCTGCTGCCATCCTGCAACCACAAAAGTGAGCTCCAGTGTTAACCCCAGCAGGGGCGCACCCAGACCAATATTACCAAGCATGCATGAAGTTCACTTAAAGATCAAGGTCTGGAATTTAAAGCAGTGGTGGTCTGGAAGATGCCCTTTAGTTTGCTAACATGCATATTATTGTCCAGCATGAAATAAGCTTTGAAATCGATATAAATATGGCAGGTTTCGGAGATTTACTTTACCTAGCAGGGTTGTTCTGTCTCGTTGGCTCCCCATATTGCCTATTATAGGAGTGTTTGGATTAAAAACATTACAATTTAAGGGAGGTAAATATGTCCTTATTCTGTCTGTGCTGTTATTATTTCACGAGTTATGAAATAAACTGGGATTATAGATTCTACCCAGAGGAAAGAGCCAGCAATGTGGATTGCTACTTCAGCTAAGGTATTTATGACCAATTATCTGTTAAAGTGGTTATAAACTCTGTTACACCACTTGTATCAACGGGTAAGCCTATAATAAGGCTTACTTGTAGGTACTGTGAATATCTCCTAAACTTGCAGCATTTAGGAGATATTCAGCGTGCATGCAGCCGATGACATCATCGGCGCTAGCACTCTGAAGGTCCGGCTTACAGTGCCAGACCTCCAGAGCCCATCCCAGAAACAGCGGCTCCTGCACACATGCACAGGGGTGATGTCATCGCGGCTCCGGCCAATCACAGCGCCGGAGACCGTGAACCTGGAGGAAACACCCGGGGGAAAGATGTCAGCCGTCTCAGCGCTGGAAGGGTTTTGTTCTAAGGTAAGCATTTCATAAAGTGCTAGTAGACAATGCGTACTAGCACATTATGCCGTTGTCTTTTTTTTGTTTGTTTTTTTATTTTTCTTTAGCGTTTTACAGCCACTTTAACGCTCGAATCACTCAAGCGGGCTAGTCAGACAGCTTTATTAGGGTTTCCAGAATGAAGTATGGATTTGGCTAATAGGCATGAGAGGGTCTGCCTCTGTCCTGATCTGATAATGAGGTTCTGGCATTAGTTATCAGTGTGTGTATTGTACCGTATGCTTCCTGGGGAGATGAAGAAAAGGGGATTACTGCTGCTATTCATCAACTTGTGTGACAAACTGTCATGGATGAATTCTGAACAACATGGCATCCTTGCTCTTTCACACAGCTTTGTGAGAGGCCCAGTACACATTATCATTACACCTGTTACAAAATTTCTATGTGCCTAGTTGCAACAATACCTCACACTACTGTCCTGACACTAATGTTGCTGTGCCTATACCCTTTGTGCTATATGTATTAAACAATCAACATTTAAACTTTACACCATAACTTGCATAAAATTTCATTAAGGTGCTTTTTCGGGTATAGTTTTCTCCAAACAAAATTTTCAGTAAAAAAAAGAATAAAGTATAGTCCTTCAAAAAAAATTCTTAAACTTTCATAATAGGTATATAGGCTAAGACTATTAAACTGTAAAATCTGTTCAACTTTTTTACAGTGAAAAGCAGGAACAAGCCACAAATCTTTTTAAAGAACAGACATCATTTGACAACAATAAAAAAAAGCTTGTTAAACCTAGCCAACAGAACTGAGAACTGAGTCAAATCTTCCTCTTGATTTAATCTACATAAGTAAACTGGTGGTTTTGGTTCAGTTTGCATGTTAGCAATGTTTTGAAAGTGTTAGTATACTCTTTTGCTCTCCTTGGTCCACATTGGGAAATGTGGACTAAAATCACTGATTGAGGAGAGTGCTTATAAGTTGGTGAATACAGGTGTTGTGGTGTAAAGTAAAATTTACATTATTTTGTTGCTGTATGCTCTGCTATATCAGGAGTCTGTGTGATACATTTCTGAAAACCGTGCTGTTATCATGTGAAGGTCTATTGGACTGTTCTCTGTATAGTAAGGTGTTAGTAAGCCAGGCTGCCCAGTGGTTAGGAATGGGGTTAGGTCTGCTATCTCCTGGGTGTTCATGGCTCTGCCCCCTTGTGGTTAGCTATAAATACAAGGGGAAACAGCCTATCTGGGTCTTTCATTGGGTCTTCCACATAGGAACAGACAGGAAGGGATGCTGCAGCACGCAGTTCTACTCTGAGCACTTGGCTCCCCCATTGGGGTACCGGAAGCCTGCACATGGACCTTGAAAAGGGATTCTTCCTTACTGAAAGGTATGAACTGGGCAGCCTAAGCTAGTGTAGCAGCCAGGCCTGAGCTGAATCTGGGTCAGGGTGAGTGACTCAGAGAGGTTGGATGACTCATCAGGCAGCACCTCTGGTACATCCCCTACTTGCTGGAACCTTGGAGAAGCTTCCAGAAGAAAAGGATGGATGTTAGGAGGAGCTGCCTGAAGTAATCATGAGGCCCCCAGCCAATCCCCGGCCAAATGGGCTGGCAGGGGGAGGGCACCTCTTAAGTACTCAGGGTCATGCCAGCAAGGGGCAGTCAGGTGGAAGATGGAGAAGGAGTGTTGAGGAGGCTGTCAGTGGCTCTTGAGGGTAGCCCCCTAGTATGGGGAGGGGGCAAACTCGGGCCTGGGGCTTGGTGCTTGAGGGATCCTCTTACAAAATACAGAGGAGTCCTGTCCAGAGGAACGGGAACAAGAATAAGGACAGCAGGAGCCAGCTAGCATGTCCAGGAGAAGTCAGCCAGGTGGCTGGTGAGTGTAACAGTCAGGAAGGACTGTGGGAAGTAGCAAGGACGGCTAGAGAGAGAGGCAGCTGCAGCCAGGTGGGCTGGCAGTGCCTGAAGAGGTGGTGCTGGGATCAGTAGCTACAGGAATGTAGTTGGACACTGGATTTTCTGTACACAACCAAAGGGGCCTCCAGTCCCTGCCTGTAAAGGGCTTCTACTTGATCTGCCTAAGCGCCTTTTTGTCAGATTTATCAGTGTTCCAGCTGAGTCCTTGTCCTTTTTTGTCTGCAAGCAAGGCAGTGCTGGAAGAAGAGAGAGGAGTGTATATAGACTGTAAATAGCCAAGTTGTCCCTGAAGAGTTCTGAAGTCAAGTGGGCATCCCACAATATTCTCTCTACCCTATCCATGTTTTATCCCCTCAATAAACCATACAAACAAGCAGTAGTGTATTTAGGTTTTGTGCTGCCCTAGGCCTGACTAAACTCGTGCACCCCCTAATTTAAATATGACCCACCCCCTCCTGTCAAGGCCACACCCCTTGCTGTTTAAGACTTGATTTGGTGTGCCTGGCTGTGCAGGGTGGGATAATCCCTATTCACCAGTGGCTCCTATGTGGGGTGAGCTACATTTGGGGGTGTCATCTGGGATATAGCCCACAGTAACCTGCACAGCCATTGCTCCTAGCAACCGAAGATTCAGCAAGCTGGGGAACTGTGCTTTGTTTCAGGAACACAGAGGGTTAAAACCAGGGAGAAAGAATTGTGTGCTCTGCCTATTTGTGACTTTGTGCTTAAAGACAAGTGCAGTGGACCATAGCAACCAGCCAGAGCTGCTGCCGAAACTACTGCTGCTCTGCAAACCCAGTTGCCCCAACCGCGGCTGGGACGGACACTTGTACTTATAACCTGCTATTCAATAAGAACTGTGTAATGTGCTGTCACCCATGGCAACCATGGCGGGTGACAGTGCCCTTGGATTACAAAATGTGTGTTATCACAGGTGACAATCACGGGGGCCGCGATCACACTCATGGATTGCAAAAATGTTCAGCAGTCTGCTTAACCACAATACAGAGCACTTTCCCCCATTCCTGCCCAGGCCAATTTTCAGCTTTCAGTGCTGTCACATTTGGAATGAGAATTGCACGGTCATACACGACGCTGTACCCAAACAAAGTTTTTACAATTTTTTTCCCACAAATAGAGCTTTCTTTTGGTGGTATTTGATCACTACTGGGGTTTTTATTTTTTGCGTTACAAATAAAAAAAGGCCAAAAACTTTGAAAAAAAATATGTTTTTCTTTGTTTTGGTTACAAAACTTTTTAAATAAGTAAGTTTTCTCCTTCAGTGATGAGCACTCATGAGGCTGCACTGATTGGCACTGATGGGCACTGATGATGAGGCACTTATATGCAGCACTGATGGGCACTGATAGGCAGCACTGATAGGTGGCACTGATATGCAGCACTCATGGGCACTGATAGGTGGCACTGATGGGAACTCAGAGGGGGCACTGATGGGAAATCATAGGTGGCACTGGTGGGTACTTATAGGCGGCACTGATGGGTGGCACTGATAGATGGCACTGATAGGCAGCACTGGCAGGCATCATTGATGGGCACAGAGTGCCATCCTAATGGGCACTGATTGGCACCCCTGGTGGGCTCACCTGGTGGTCTGAAGTGGGTATCCCTGGTGGTCTGAAGTGGGCATCCTCCATGGGTCTGCACTGATAATTAATGCGCTGATTATCAGCGCAGACCTCCCCATCAGGAGAGCAGCTGATCGGCTCTCCTCTACTCACACCTGTCAGTGGGAGTGGAGGAAAAGCCGATAAACGGCTCTTCCTGTTTACACTGTGATCAGCTGTGATTGGACACAGCTGATCGCATGGTAAAGAGCCTACGTCATTGGCTCTTTACCTAAATCGGAGATGCGGTGTGTCAGACTGACACACCACACCACACCACCGATCGCTGCGCTGCGTGCCCCCACTGACGCGCTCTAGTGGCTTATTCAGCTGGACGTCATATGATGCCCAGTCAGGATAATGAAACCACTTTCCGGCCATCATTTTGTTATATGGTGGGCAGGAAGTGGTTAAAGCTGGAAAAAGTGACTGTATGCTGCAATGTCCTGCTAAGAACAGTAAAGAGTGCACAAAAATGCTGTTGCACATGGTGATCAGGGTAAGCCAGTGGTGTCCTGCAGGAGGGGTCTATCAGTTGCCCAACCACAGCTGATGTTAAGGACTGTCCTATACCTGCTAACTACAGTTTAATGAGTATAACTAAAAATGAGGTTGTGACCTGTCCCCACAATTTTGAAAGGATGCACCAACATGCCTCCATCCCAATTAGTACAGAATAGATAAGAGGATAGAAGGACTTTGCATGAGGCATGTTGTTGGATGTATAAGCTCAGTGGTTTGTGTTAGGATGTGATATCTGAGGTACGTCATATACATAATTGTATCTACAAAGGATTTGCAAGATAATGATGGTAAAACGGTTTAATAGCATAGATCGTAAAATGAGTACAATCATGGATGGAAACATAGTAGGGCACAATTGAGCATATATAAAAACAGTGTATTAACAGGCATAATTCAAACACAAATTGTACAGTTGCAAAAGGGAATACATTGTACAGTAGGTTGATGTGTGCATCCATAGTTATTAACTCAATGCATTTCTTGGCTTATAACCAATCATCAGGAGTCTAATGGACTCCTGATGATTGGTTATAAGCCAAGAAACGCGTTGAGTTTGAAGTGGAAGGACAACTGTACAATTTGTGTTTGAATTATGCCTGTTAATACACTGTTTTTATATATGCTCAATTGTGCCCTACTATGTTTCCATCCATAATTGTACTAATTTTACGATCTACGCTATTAAACCGTTTTACCATCATTATCTTGCAAATCCTTTGTAGATACAATTATGTATATGATGTACCTCAGATATCACATTCTAGCACAAACCACTGAGCTTATACATCCACCAACATGCCTCATGCAAAGTCACGCTTCTATCCTCTTATCTATACAGTATGATGAGTATTATAGACTTTGCTGTTGCTCCTGGCAACCAGGGTAAATGCTTGCTGCCACCTGCTCTCAGTTGCTCGGGCACAATTGGTGCAGAGCAACATGTCCGGACAAGTTCTGCAAATGCCAGTGTATCATCATCATCATCATTGTGCCTGCAAACTCCAGTACATTTAACAAGGGGTTACAGCGGAGCACATGGGAAATGGCCTGCTTTATTGGAGCTGAGGGTGCCAGCCAGTCTGCAAGCTTGGAGGTGGAGCCACGCCCCAGAGGAGACCTGCTGTAGCCCTTTTCAGGTCCAGTATGAGAAGAGATCGGTCACAGTGAGAACCACACAGACACAGTTAAAAAACAGATAAGCACATTTTAACCCCCTGATCGCCCCCCAGTTAACCCGTTTAATGCCCTAACACAACTTGTACGTGGACAATTTTTATACAAGCGTGCCACTTGTTAGACACTTCTTTAAAGTGGGTATCTCTGGTGGTCTGAAGTGGGCATCCCTGGTGGTCAAAAGTGGGCATCCTTGATGGGTCTGCACTGATAATCAATGCACTGATTATCAGCGCAGACCCCCCCCCCCCGTCAGGAGAGCAGCGAAGCATGCGGGAAATGGCCTGCTCTATTGGAGCTGAGGGCGCCAGCCAGTCTGGAAGCTTTGAGGTGGAGCCACGCCCCAGAGGAGACCCAGCGTGCCCTTCTAAAACTGACATAGAGGAGCAAGATGGTGGAAGGTGCACGTGTGTACCCAATGCTGTCTTGGTTGCCTGATCTGCAGGAGCTGACACTGGTGGACACTGGTGTTAGGCTGGAGCGTCGAGGGGGATTCGCCTTCGAAGGGATTGAGTGACTGTATCTACTATTTTCTAGGTGCAGAATATCGCTGCAGTGGCTGGATCCGGTGTGGGCACTGCAACGAGCCACTCACCTGGCTCACACCAAGTGAACAGAAGCCACTTATCTCCAGCATGGACCTGTGGTCAGGCTGGCCTATGGATGGAGCAGCTGCAGAAGTTCCGGAAAGGCCTTTCAAGGCAGGGTTGAGTCTGAGGCTGGTGAATTCCCTGCGAAGAGAGTTGGAAGTCTGCCACTGCCTGCAGCCAAGTCGGGGACCTGTTGTAGGTCTTTTCGGTTCCAGTATGAGAAGAGATCGGTCACAGTGAGCACCACACAGACACAGTTAGAATACAGATAGGCACATTTTAACCCCCTGATCGCCCCCCCCCAGTTAACCCATTCAATGACCTATCACAACTTGTACGTGGACAATTTTTATACAAGCGTGCCACTTTTAAGACACTTATTTGATATCCCCCCAATGGATTTCCCCTATCACCCGACTTAGAAAAGGGGAGAAAACCTTCTTGAGAAATAATGAATTGCTCGCAGTGAAGTGGAAGGACAAATGGGATGTTTCCATCCTGTCTTCCAGTTACGCAGACATGACAGTCCAAATTTGCACAGCGTCTGGTGTTGAGAAGACCCTCTGTGTCCACGACTATAACCTTAACATGGGAGGGTGAACTTCAACGACTAGATGATAAAGCCATACTTAGTTTCCCGTAAAGCCAGACGCTGGTACAGGAAAGTGTCTGTATATTTATTTCAACTAGCTCTGCACAACACTTTTGTACTATACAAAGTGACAGGAAGAAGTGGATCCTTCCTAAAATTTCATGAAGAGATCAACATGGCCCATTTGTATTCAGAAGGTGCTGTGGCCAAAACCCCCAATCCAGATCCAGTGAGCCAGCTGCATGAGTGGCATTTTCCTGATGCCATTCCTGGTAAACCAACCTAAAAGTCACCCCTAATAAAGATGTGTCTGTAGCAGACACGGAATTAGGCGTGACACCCACTTTTTCGGTCCCTCCTGTCCAGGTATGTACTGGCCATCGGGACTACTGGGAGATTCCTGGTGGGCCAATGGCTCAGACAGGTGCAGTCCTGGAGCCGCTCCTCTCTGACAGTGAGTGATCGCAATTTTACTCCTGTCAGGAGGAGCAGCTTCCGTCATATGCTGGAGAGAGCATTAGGCTTTCTGCTCCCTCCAGCCTGCAGGGAGAGATAGACCAACGGTAGACTTTCCTTCCTCTCTCCCCTTATCACTTGTTATCACATGACTGGAGAGAGGAACGAGAAGCTGCCTTCAAAACTGTTAGTACATGTGGGAGGGGGAGGAGAGGGAGGACACACTGATGTGAAGGGGGCTGCTGATGGGGGCTCTCTGATGTGAAGGGCTTCTGATGGGGACACACTGATGTGAAGGGAGCTGCTGGTGGGGACTCTCTGATGGGGACTCTGATGTGAAGGGGGCTGCTGGTGGGGACTCTGATGTGAAGTGGGCTGCTGGTGGGGACTCTGATGTGAAGTGTGCTGCTGGTGGGGACTCTGATGTGAAGTGGGCTGCTGGTGGGGACACACTGATGTGAAGGAGACTGCTGGTGGGGACACACTGATGTGAAGGGGGCTTCTGATGGGGACACACTAATGTGAAGGGGGCTTCTGATGGGGACACACTGATGTGAAGGGGGCTTCTGATGGGGACTCTCTGATGGGCACTCTGATGTGAAGGGGGCTGCTGGTGGGGACTCTGATGTGAAGGGGGCTTCTGATGGGGACACACTGATGTGAAGGGAGCTTCTGATGGGGGCACAGTGATGTGAAGGGGGCTGCTGATTGGGACTCTCTGTGAAGGGAGCTGCTGATTGGTACTCTCTGATGTAAGGGGGATGCTGTTGGGGACACTCTGATGTAAGGGGGGCGCTGTTGGGGACACTCTGATGTAAGGGGGGCGCTGTTGGGGACACTCTGATGTAAGGGGGACGCTGTTGGGGACACTCTGATGAAAGGGGGACGCTGTTGGGGACACTCAAAATTAAAGTGGGCCAGTCATGAGGAAGTCCAGGGCCAAATTTTTGTCCCAGTCCAGCCCTGCTCCTGTCCTACCTGGTCTCTGCCTCAAGGACTGCTTCTGTTGCTACCACACAATAGTGGAGTATTAGTATAGGGTACAGCACGACTCATTCACACAGGGTCTCGAAAGATGTTAGGTAGTTAGGAAACTGGCTATCGAATTTTGAGAGACGTTTAAATCACACCCTGGAAAGTTTATAGTTTTTACAGTTTACAGTTTAACCACCTCAATACAGGGCACTTACACCCCCTTCCTGCCCAGGCCATTTTTCAGCTTGCAGTGCTCTCACAATTTGAATGACAATTGCACAGTCATGCTACACTGTAACCATATGAAATTGTTATAATTTTCTTCACACAAATAGAGCTTTCTTTTGGTGGTATTTTTTCACTCCTGGGTTTTTTATTTTTTCCTAAAAACAAAAAAAGACCGAAAATTTTGAAAAGAAAACAAGTTTTTCTTAGTTTCTTTCAGTAAATTTTGAAAATAAGTAATTTTTCTCATTCTCTGATGGGTGCTAATAGGCACTGATAGGCTGCACTGATGGGCACTGATGAGGCAGCACTTATGGGCACTAATTAGGTGGCACTGATGAGGAGGCACAAATATGCCGCACTTATGGGCACTGATAGGTGGTACTGATGAGCACTGATAGGCGGCACTGATGGGCATAGATAG
This sequence comes from Lithobates clamitans, assembly GCA_037952925.1. Taxonomy (NCBI): domain Eukaryota; kingdom Metazoa; phylum Chordata; class Amphibia; order Anura; family Ranidae; genus Lithobates; species Lithobates clamitans. The sequence continues at coordinate 85,211 of JBBGZY010000638.1, forward strand.
GCGGCACTGGTAGGCACAGATAGGCGGCACTGGTGGGCACAGATAAGGGCACTGGTGGGCACAGATAGGCGGCACGGATAGGCGGCACTGAGAGGCAGCACTGATGGGCATTGATGGGTGGCATTGATGGGCAGCAGTGATGAGCATTGATAGGTAGCAGTGATGGGCATTGATGGGCAGCGCTGATAGCCAGCACTGACTGGCAACACTAATGGCCACTGATTTCTGGCACTTGTGGGTACTGATTGCTGGCACTTGTGGGCACTGATTGCTGGCATTGGTGGGCACTTAATTGTAATCAGGGCACTGATGATCACTGCCCTGATTACATACCTAGCTGTCCCCTGTGAGGAGATGCCGCTGATCGGCTCTCCTCACTCTGTCAGCGGGAGGCGAGGAGCTCCGATTACCGGCATCTCCGTGTTTATATGTGACCGGCTGTGATTGGACACAGCCGATCACATGGTTAAAGAGCCACAGCTCTTTACACAGATCGAGGTCGCGCCGTGTCCTAGCAACACGGCGCGGGTGTAATCACCACACTGCGCGCCCCCAGGGCGTGGGAGAGAGGTCCTTCTGGGAGGCCGTCATATGACGTCCACCCAGAAAGAGAGCCACACCGCCCAGCTGTCATTTGGCAAGTGGTTAAGTTGCAAAGAAAGTAAAAAAACAAACATTATGAATAAAAAAAAGTAAAAGAAAATTAAAAAGTTAAATAAATAAATAAATAAGTCATAAAAGTAATTGTCGTTTTATTGAGTTAATGTTCTGTTTTTACTCTGTTTTATTGTTAACCTTTGTTTGCTTTGCAGGAATGCCATTCAGCTGCAGCACTAACCTTTTTTGTTTGTTCTGACAGCAGCAAGGTGTGCTTTCAGAATACATATGCCAGTGCTTGCAGGGCTGCTGGAGGAGATTTATCATCCACGGTTAAAAAAAAGAATGCATATGCACAAGCATGGGGGCCTGGGTGGATCGCTCCTATGCTTAGGCATAGAGAGATTTGTTCATCCACATGAATCGAGGAATCCATGGGCTGAACGAAAAAGAAGGACATCACATGTATGCCCAACATCAGAAGTGGGTGGATGCAGGGCGGTATATTATAATTGTGGGCATACCACACCATTTTTCTGGCAGAGATTTCTTCATCCATATCAATCAGGCTGCATAAAAAAAGAACATTACATATATGCCCCACAAGGACCAGAGACGTACTTCCTGCCTGCAGGAATCATCCTGGTATCATTTTTTATGCCGTGTACACACGGTCGGACTTTTTAACTACAAAAGTCGGACAGCTCGTCCGACAGACTTTCGACGGACTTTCGGTGGACTTTCAACAGACTTTCTAACGACCAGACTTGCCTACACACGATCACACCAAAGTCCGACGGATTGGTACATGATGACGTACGGCCGGACTAAAATAAGGAAGTTGATAGCCAATAGCCAATAGCTACCCTAGCCTGGGTTTTTGTCCGTCGGACTAGCATACAGACGAGCGGATTTCTGGGTCCAGCGGAGTTACGATGTAAAGATTTGAAGCATGTTGCAAATCTAAAGTCCGTCAGATTTGCGGCTGGAAAAGTCCGCTGAAATTCCGGGGAAGCCCACACACGTCGGCGTCCCTCTGACTTTTGTAGCTGAAAAGTCCGACCGTGTGTATGCGGCATTAGACGGTGGTTGGCTTTCATGTAAAAGCAATCCCAGCAGCTAATTAGCCACTGGATTGCTTTAACAAGTAGCAGGAGAGGACATTCCCCCCCCCGCCGTTTTCCACGGCTTTCTTTGGTTTTCCCAAGAATGCAGCCACGGCTTCCGGTGGCTGACCAAAGAACTGATCAAACACAAGAATGAATGAAATCATCTCTATGGTCTATGAAACCGGAAGCAACAAGCATTACATTACTTCGGTTTCGCCGGATATAAACAGGGTCATTTTTAAATTGGAAAAGCATCTGATCACACTGGTCTTGGTGTGTTCAGATGCTTTAAGGGCAGAGGAGAGATCTAGAATCTAAAAGACCCCAGATTTTTCAAAAAAGAGTACCTGTCACTGCCTAGTGCTATCACAGGAGATATTTACATTTCCTGTGATAACAATAAAAGTGATTAAAAAAAATTAAATTGACAGTGTAAAAATTTTTTAAAAAGCAAAATAAATAATTAAAAAAATAAAATAAAGCACCCCTATCCTGGCGTGCTTGTGTGCAAAGGTGAACCCAAGCATTGGTCTATGGTTGGGATGTAAACAGCAAAAGCACCATGAATGGGAGGTACCACCACGAACATCAGATCAAGAGCAGTAATTCTACCACTAGACCTCCTGTTTAAATCTAAAGTGGTAACCTTTAAATGCTTTAAAAGCATCACATATGGATATTAAACATTTAAGTAGTTTGTTGACGTTGCATGGGCGTGCACAATTTTAAAGCATGTCATGTTTGGTATCTATTTATTCGGCGTATGATCATCTTTTATATCTTACCAAGCAATTGGGCAATATATTGTGTTTTGTGCATTAATATTCCAAAAAAATTATTTTTTTCCAAAAACTTGGCATTTAAAAAAACACTGTGTGACATAAAACATTGCAACACACACCATTTTATTCTTTAGGACCTCTGCTTTAAAATCATATATAATGTTATACTGTATGTTTATAAAAAAAAAAAATTTCATGTTAAAAAATAAAGTGTCAGAAAAGACTAGGTCTTCAAGTGGTTAGACAAGTAAGTGATGTGTGGAATGAGCTTTTAATGTTGAGCATTAAATGCCAGGACAGTTCAAACACCCCCAAATTACCCTTTTTTGGAAAGTAGATCCCCTGAGGTATTTGCTGAGAGGAATGTTAAGGGCATGGAAGATTTTATTTTTTGCCACAAGTTTTTGGAAAATTCAATTTTTTTTATTTACTCAACGTTGTTAATTTAATAAGATATTTTAAGATATTTCTCACACATGCCATGTGTATATGTGGAATTACATCCCAAGGCACATTCTGTTACTTCTCCCGAGTATGAGGATACCACATGTGAGAGACTTTTTGGCAGTCTAGCCATGTACAGGACCCCGAAATCCAGTAAGCATCTTCAGGCTTTTAAGGGGCATTACACTCCTCATTACACTTCCTGACTACCTATCACAGTTTCGGAACAAAAAAGGTTTTACCCCCATGGAAAATTGGGGGTAAAGAGGGTTACAAGAAGTAGATTTCTCCATTCAATCCAACGTGTTTCAGGTAGGTAACCTTTCTTCAGGGGTATTTAATGAAGGAGATATTTGCTTATCTCTATAAAAAGAGATATAACATGACATTATAGTAACATATAATACAAGGCATACAGAAATGGGAAGCATGACAAAGGTACCCCAGATGTAATCCTAACCCTTTGTACCACTAAATGCTACAAAACCCCACCCTTTTTACCCCAACTAAAATTACCAAAAACCATGACACAAATGTTGGAGTAAAATTGTCAGTTTCAGCCCCTTTATTAAAACAATAACAAATATTATAACAAACATTCCTTAAAACAGGAAACCAAAATAAAACAATAACCATAAAATGAAGGTTGCCGATCCTTGGAGGCGCCAAGTATCAAATTATCCACTTCGTATCTGCGTAACTACTTACACGGTCCCCAGCCGCACCACACCGGCTTGGGGACGAACCATATTCTGCAGATACCACAATTGTAATTACCAGTTAATCCACCATAACTGGCATTCCACCGGGGACTCCATACCTTAGATGGGTCCCTAATAAGATAACCACAGCAGATTGTTTTAAAATGCCTCCAAAGACCCCAACTGCCACAGCACAAAGTGTGAAGCCTCACACCTTTGTGCCCCACCAAAAACGCAATGCCCTCTGTACCCACTCTTGTAATCCCAGAGACCAAAGATCCGTGCCCACCGCATTAAGATGCACACCGTTGCTATCCACCTCCAGCTTCCGATGCTGAACGACGAAACCGCCGTTTCCAACCTCCTTATTAACCTTAACTCTGGCCCTGTTCAATGTATCCACAGGCCTGGCAAAACGCCAAGACGTTCGGCCTGTAATGTCAGACCAAACCATCACTGTGTGAGGAAAAACTTGACGTCCCGAATAAGATGTCGGCTGGACCGGACACCCAGATCATTGCCTCCAGCATGCAAGACCAGGACGTCCAGGGCCCTGTCCCATCGTGAAACCCTATGTACCTCTGGGACCACCCTACTCCACAACAATCCCAAAACACCTATCCACCTGATGCTAGCCTCGGACCTAGCGAAGCCCAGATGATGGCCATTAGGCCTGACATTAGCCCTCTCGGCCCCCCAATGAACGAAGGAGTGGCCCAAAATCCAGACGAGGCAAGCATGATCTGAAAAGAAATCATAAAATATAACACAAATTACGGAACCTGCCACAAAAAACACAAAAGTACGCGTAATAGGAATAACACATAAGATGCCCCAGGAACACGGTGATGCTTAAACCAAATGAGGACGAACATAAAGTTTAAACCTGTCTGACTCCCACCTGCTGATGCATCTTACCACCGTGTTGTCAAATCCCCACCGGGCAGCCTCAGTGGCTGCCCCAATGCGGAATGAATGGGAAGAGTAACTGCGTGCCTCCAGACCAGCAGCTGTTAGACAGCGCCAAAGAACTGACACGAACTGGAAAGTGGACAGGGCCCAACCATCCGAATGAATGAGAAAAGAACCAGTTCCCACAGGGCGAAACTGTATATATTCCACAACCGTGGAAACCGGGCAGATGGGTGAATCATGAACCCTACGCAACCTCAATAGCGCCCCTTTACCCGCCTGATCCATGTTAGATCGGCAGATAAACAGGTCCACGGAACAGCCCTCACAAGCGGATATCAGTCACTGGCAAGCCCCCTTGAGCAGTCTTGGATGTACTGACCAACTCGCAGACCCTGAGGGCTCCATAAAAAGCCAAAGCGAAGACCGCCTGGAATAACATAGCTACGAAACCAAAAGAACACACCGCACGCAACAGTATGAACAAGGATTGTAGGATGTCAAAAGTAATTGGCCGGGGGCCGTCCAGCCTCCAGGAACCCTTTCGATAACCTCTCAAGGCCTGTTTAACCAAAAAATCCTTGGTAAAATCAGGGATGCCCCGCAACTTAAACAGGAAGGCCAGCCCAGCCCAGCCAACTTGCGGTTCATGGTGCAAATAGTCACACTGTCAGTGAAACTCAGACAAACAAAATAAATCAAGAGATGTCTGACCTCAGAACTGACCATATCCACCCCCGCCCGCTGAAGAAGCTCCCCCCACTCACGCTAGACCTTGGTGTATGAAGAACACGTTGCCTCGCTCAAGGAGCTTCGAATCAAACTGGAGGCGACTCCAACGCAATCCGCCACAGCCGAAGAGGACAAGGGGTTCCAACTTCCGGAACCTGTCCAATTGAAAGCGAGAGAAAGCGTCAGCCAACGTATTTTTTGCCCCCGGAAGATGCACAGCATACAAAAACAAATTTAACTGAAGACAACGCAAAACAAGATATTGCAAAAGCCGGATTACAGGAGGGGAGGGCCCAGACAGTGAATTGATGACCTGAACCACCCCTAGGTTGTCACACTGGAGATTAACCTTTTGGTTACGAAAAGACTCCCCCCAGATTACTATGGTGACCACGACCAGAAAAAGTTCCAGCAGCACCAAATTCTTTAGGTAGCCCGCCTCCCGCCATTCGGCAAGCCAGCGCTCCGCACTCCACTGACCCCATAGCCAGTAGAGCCGGGGGCATCTGTAAAAAGATCAAGATCATAGTTGCTGACCGGCCCCTCTATCCAGAGTGACCGACCATTGAAAGCTTCCAAAAAAACATGCCACACCCGCAAGTCGACCCTATGCTCCCTGTTTAACCGAACAAAACTTTTAGTCGAACCTATCCCAGCCGTGGCAGCCGATAGCTGCCGACAAAAAACTCTGCCCATCAGCATGATGCAGCATTCAAAATTCAGCTTGCCAAGGAGCGACTGTAATGCCCCGTACACTTGATAGGATTTTCCGACGGAAAATGTTCTATGGGAGCTTGTTGTCGGAAATTCCGACTGTGTGTAGGCCCCATGGGACATTTTCCATCGGAATTTCCGTCACACAAAATTTGAGAGCTGGTTATCAAATTTTCCGACAACAAACTCCGTTGTCGGAAATTCCGATCGTGTGTACACAATTCCGATGCACAAAGTTCCACGCATGCTGGAAATCAAGCAGAAGAGCCGCACTGGCTATTGAACTTCATTCTTCTCGGCTCGTCGTACCTCACCTTGTTCTTGACGTTCGGAATTTCCGAAAAGATTTGTGTGACCGTGTGTATGCAAGACAAGTTTGAGCCAACATCTGTCGGAAAAAAAACATGGATTTTGTTGTCGGAAAATCCTATCGTGTGCATAACTCTCGGAGCTGTATCTTGTGTTTGCCAGACACCAAACGGACCTCATCCTTGAGAGCAAGCAACTTGTTGTCAGGCAAACGACACTCTATCACCTGAGAATCGATAACTATCCCCAGGAACTTGATTAAAGACATGGGGCCCTCCGTTTTGTCTGCCATGAGAGGAATACCAAAACACTCAGTGAGGTGCTGAACCGTAGCCAGCAGAATACCACAAAAATTCAACGCACAGAAAGTCATCCAAATTATGAATAACTAAATTGACCCCCGCCACGTCCCGAACCACCCATTCAAGGAAAGAGCTAAAGGTCTCGAAAAGGGCGCAAGAGATGGAACAGCCCATAGGAAGGCAGCGATCCACATAAAAAGGCACCCAACCATCTACAACCCAAGAGATGCTAACTGCATGGTTGGACCGGCAACAACCGAAAGGCAGACTCGATGTCGGTCTTAGCCATGAGGACACCCTGACCGTAGTGCCATACCCAAAAACCTGCAGCATCAGATGAGGTATAAGACACCGCACACGCCTCAGGGTCAATAGCATCGTTGACGACCCACCTTTTGGGAATGAAAGATGTTGGATCAAGCAAAACGTATTGGGCTCCTTTTTTGGGATGACACCCAAAGGAGAGACCACCAAATTGTCCAAGGGGGAGTGATTAAAAGGGCTGCACTTATGGCCCAATAACACCTCCTTAGCGAGCTTTTCAGGAAACCACCGCAAAGTGTAAAAGAGCCAACCATAAATTGTCAGCCACGGGAGGGATCTGAAAAAGGGAGCAAGGGATCAAAAAACCCTCAACGAAACCTGCCTGCAACAACCGGGCTGCAGGCCGATCCGGATATCTACTTAGAAAGAGGGCCATTCTGTCCACCCTCACTGGGGTCTTGTCTTTTTCCCGCAGTGTCGCCGGGATGGGCCCTACCGGCCTTGAAACAGCGAGACAGGGGGTGAGTCCCCCCTGCAGTGAGAGCATTCATGCTGGTGCCGAATCTGCAAGAACCCTCATTGAACTGCCAACGCTGACCCCACCGTTTTGCGGCCAGCTGTCCAGGGACAGTCGGACTCCCGGCCCCCACTGGAAAAAACGAAGTAGAGGCATGTGCAGAGGACATGAGTTTCATCCATAAACTAATATCCTTATGATCCCAGCGTAAAGAGGGCTGAATAGCCTTCTGTTGATGAAACTAATGGCATCCAGATAACAAAAGAGGGGGAACAATTCTCAGGGGATTTTTCCCCGATAATGCTCACAAAAATGGCAAAGGCCTGGAGCCAGTTACCAAACGTCCGCATTAACAGAGCGACGCTTTTCTTTGCTCTCCTTGGATTCTTCAGGTTTAATCCTATCCAGATTAAACTTCTCTAGTGGCAACAATGTGAAAATCTCCACATAGTCCCCCCGCCAAATTTTTTCCCGCACCTCGGATTTGAGATGCGCACCTAAAGGACTGTCAAAACAGACATACGCCTCGCATTGGGCCGAATCGGCCAAGCGAACCATGTCCGCACTTTTACTAACGTCCCTCGGCAAGTCCGTTGAGGTATTTGCCACCATCCCCAGAGCAGCCGAATCCCCAGACCCCACTCCAGACACCTGCCCTTGATCCGGCGCAGTCACAGATACAGCCCACAGCCTGCCCGGCCCCCAGCGCATCCGGAACCCACAACAGCGCTGAGCTGGAAGCCAAACCTGCATCGAAACATTGCACCAACGAATGCAGACCAGCCAAAAAATCATGGACGGCTGCATAAACTCCCTACACAGCAGGCCCTGGGCCCGCCGGTCGTGGGGGGGAGGGGCCCTAACCACTGGAGAGGTAGCGAAACCTGAACCGACCACGGGGCCCTGACCTGCCCTAACCCCCAACACAGAAGACAAAGAAAGCTGTAAAGAAGAGACAGAATTAGACATGGACTTTCCGGGCTGACCAGGTACAGCCACAGTTCTGGCATCCACCGTCGCCTACCTCAGCGGAGCGACCCCATCTTCAAAACTGGACAGCTCACCCTCAGACCGCGAGAAATCCTGTGGATCATCCAGAAGCCGAAGGTCTGGCGCAGTTGCACTGACCGCAGAAGACCCAGGCTGCACACTGTCCCTCCTGCGCCGGTGTGTCTCTCCTCTTCACCCCTCTGCTGGTAGGAGGGGCCCTGCTGCTCTGGCCATCTCTCGTGTGCTGTTGACTATGCCTGATCTGTGACTGAGGGAGTGTCCGGCTGCTCACCCTGACTGGCCAGAACCCGCTTGACACATCCTTCCATGAGGAGCAGGGACCAGGAACAACACAGGGTTGTGTCCCTGTCCCGTAGAGCTCCGCCCGAAACGGGGATTCCTCCCAGCGCACAGACCAGAGATAGCCAGTGGAGGCTAAGCCGGCTGGATTGAAGGGTCCTGGCGTGAGCTCCCTGAATGGCGCTGAGCTTGGGGGGAAGGATAAGGGCTAAAGCGCTCCAGGGGCGGGTGTGCCCGCCGAGTACGTAGTGCCTATGAATCAGCCATAGCCATAACAGAGGCTCCCAGCATTGAGGATATCTGCAAATGTAGCCAGTTCCTCCCCATCAATGCCGCCATGGAGCGGAGCTGCTCCTGCAGCGTGCTCAGGTCTGCCATGGAAGAGCGGTGTGGGCGCAAAGCTTCTCCTCCATGTGTCTTCCATCGGATGTCTGGTTCTACGTCACTTCCCCCAAGACTACCCCGGCAGCCCCTCCCCTAATGCTGTCAGACCAATTAAAACAAAGGCTATGTAACTGACAAATTTTTAACCATGACTTGCCCGGATTGCCCTGTGCCCCTTATGCTAGCCCTATGCTCATTTTTTTTTTTTGCTTTGGCTATATTGGTAGGTGATTGAGTTACCTATCACCTTAGGATGTATGATTTAGAAAAAAGCCATGTACTACTGTTGCAGAGGATGTACTATGAGAGAGTCCAGGCATGCGCGGGCGTGATCCACCATATTTAGACATTCGCTGTGCAGAGCCAGAGGTCGCATATCTAACACCCCTATGAGAAGGTAAGCCCATTCTTGACCCCACAAAAGTGCACAAAAGTGCATTTCTGGGTTATGATCCCTCTGTATTTATTTATACACTATAGGCAGTGACCCTTACAAGACAGTCATTTTGTGAACAGTCTGCCTTTCCCCTGTGCAACAGAAACACTCTATTTCCACAGGGACACAGGTAATGCATTTATAAACTAGTCTTTTGGTATGCATGTAATAAAGAGGTATTTATCTATGCCTCCTTTTAAAAGTTTTGTTTTTCAAATTCATTACACCGTGTCACGTACCTTACAACGGAGCCCGAAATGATGATGGTGGCCTCTTGCACGGTTCCGGTCCAAGCACCCCTGGTGGTGGGTACAGGGAGTGCGAGGGCAACGAAAGGGTGCAGCTGCCTGCAGGCAGGAGGCTGGAACTTGGAGATATAGGAACCTCTGCTAAGGAGATGTGGAAACTGATCACCAAACTTGTTCAGCGGGAGCCAGATCAGGATCAACTGCAGAATCAGGAACAGGCAGGAGTCCGCAACAGGCTGGCAGCGGGGTACCAAGTCAGAAGGCAAAACCGTAGTCAGGAACAGGCAGGGGTTGGCAGCAGATGGGCAGCAGGGTACAGAATCAGGAGGCAGAGCCGTTGGGTTGAATGGAGAGATCTACTGCTTGTAACCCTCTATACACCCTAAAGTCTGTGTAATACAGCCATGTTTTCTTTTATATAACACATTTGTTGTGTCCATGTTCGAGCATGACTTTAGAGTTTTCAATAAATTGTGATACGTTTTACACATATTGGTGTGTTGCTTGCCATTAAAATCCCAAATTTTCATGGGGGTAACACCTTTTTTGTTCTACAATTTGGGGATGTCGGCAGGCAAACACCAGACCACATGATGGTGGATCCTCCTTTTTTTTATAACAGTTTTGGAGTACCTGAAATGCCAGAATAATACAACACCCCAAGGTATTTGCAAAGAGGCATGGTGAGTATTTTGTAGATCTCATTTGTTATAGTCACAAAAAAGTGCAGCACTCTCCTTCTATAAAGTGCTTTCAAATTATAGTGCATAAAAAATATCTGAAAAGTGTAAAAATGTTATATATACACATATACACACACACACACACACACACACACACATATACAGTGGGGATGGAAAGTTCAGACCCCCTTAAATTTTTCACTGTTTGTTATATTGCAGCCATTTGCTAAAATCATTTAGGTTAATTTTTTCCCTCATTAATGTACACACAGCACCCCATATTGACAGAAAAACACAGAATTGTTGACATTTTTGCAGATTTATTAAAAAAGAAAAACTGAAATATCACATGGTCCTAAGTATTCAGACCCTTTGCTCAGTATTTAGTAGAAGCACCCTTTTGATCCAGTACAGCCATGAGTCTTTTTGGGAAAGATGCAACAAGTTTTTCACACCTGGATTTGGGAATCCTCTGCCATTCCTCCTTGCAGATCCTCTCCAGTTCTGTCAGGTTGGATGGTAAACGTTGGTGGACAGCCATTTTTAGGTCTCTCCAGAGATGCTCAATTGGGTTTAAGTCAGGGCTCTGGCTGGGCCATTCAAGAACAGTAACAGAGTTGTTGTGAAGCCACTCCTTTGTTATTTTAGCAGTGTGCTTAGGGTCATTGTCTTGTTGGAAGGTAAACCTTCGGCCCAGTCTGAGATCCTGAGCACCCAAGTACAGGATATCCCTGTACTTGGCCGCATTCATCTTTCCCTTGATTGCAACCAGTAATCCTGTCCCTGCAGCTGAAAAACACCCCCACAGCATGATGCTGCCACCTGTTGGAACTGTATTGGACAGGTGATGAGCAGTGCCTGGATTTTCTCCACACATACCGCTTAGAATTAAGTCCAAAATGTTCTATCTTGGTCTCATCAGACCAAAGAATCTTATGTCTCACCATTTTGGAGTCCTTCTGGTGTATTTTAGCAAACTCCATGCAGGCTTTCATGTGTCTTGCATCAGGCCACTCTGCCATAAACCCCCGACTGGTGGAGGGCTGCAGTGATGGTTGACTTTCTACAACTTGTAATGTAAGACTTATATAGCGCTGAAAATTGAAAATTGAAAACTGAATTGCCTCAAGGTGCTTAACCGTCCTGTGTCGTCCAGCTCCTTAGAAGAGGTAGGTCTTAAGTTTTTTTCTGAAGGCCTGATGGTTTTCTTCCAAGCGGATGTTAGTTGGTAGAGCGTTCCATAGCCGTGGTCCTTGGACTGCGAATCTTCGGTCTCCCTTTGATTTGTAGCGGGACTTGGGAATGTAGAGTAGGTTTTGGTTTGCTGATCGAAGATTGCAATTGTGTGTAGTGTTTTATTTTCTCGCATAAGTATTGAGAAGCATTTCCTTGTATGCATTTGTGGGTGAGGCAGAGGGTCTTGAATGTGATCCGATTCTTTACGGTTAGCCAATGTAGGCTCCTCAGGGACGGAGAGATGGATTTCCTGTTACCAGTCTTGCTGCCATATTTTGGATGAGTTGAAGGCATGCGATCTGATATTTAGGTAGTCCTATGTAGAGGGAGTTCGCGCAGTCGAGTCGGGAATTGATGATTGTACCAACTACTGCTGCTTTGTCTTATTCTGGAATGAAGGGGATGAGTCTACGTAGCAGGCGGAGAAGATGGTGAGATCCGCTGACTACTGATCCTTTTTGTGCATGACAATTCTGAGTCAAAGATGACTCGGAGACTTTTGGCTTTGGTGCTTTGGAGGATAGTCTGTCCAAAGATGGTGGGAGGTGTCCACGGGGTCTTGGTTCCAGTATTTCGGTTTGCGTATAGGAGAGGGAGGATGTAGATGTTGAAGAGCACTGGTGAAAAGGGTGACCCTTGAGGGACTCCATAAGAAATAGCACGGGTTTCAGAGGTGAAGGCTCCAAGTTTCACTGTCTGAGAATGATTTCCCAAGAATGAGGCGAACCATTTTAAAATCTGAATCTGTGACTCCTGCAACTTCTGTGAGGTGGATGAGTAATGTATTGTGGTCCACTGTATCGAACGCTGCACTGAGGTCCAACAGTACCAGGAGACATGATTCTCCGTCATCTGCTGCTTCGAGGGCGTCGTCCCATATTTTGAGGAGTGCCGTTTTTGTGCCATTTTTGTGCCATGGCCTGGGCAGAATCCTGATTGCAGAGGGTCCAAGAGTTTGTGTGTGTCCAGGTGGCATTGTAGCTGTTGTACTACTGCTTTTTCCATAATCTTGGAGATGGTGTTAAGGCTTGTTATCGGTCTGCGGCAGTTAGGGGTTGAGGTTGGGTCTCTTTAGGAGGGGTTTAACGATTCCTTGCTTGAGTGCGATCGGAACAATCCCTTCTTTGAATGACTGATTTATGAGATATGTTATAGTAGGCACCAAGATATCGGAACATTCTTTCAGGAGTTTTGTGGGAATTATGTCGTTTGGTGATGTGCTGTCTTGGAGGCTTCTGATGATGTTTTTGGTAGTGTCAGTGGTGATAGGGCTCAGTGAAAAATTCGGTAATTTTGTGATGTTCAAAGCTATTTCCTATTTTTGATTATGTGGAATGAGGTTGGTTGTTTTTTCCTGTTGAATTGTTTTCCGAATGTTGTCGATTTTGTCGATGAAAAAATCTGATAACTCATTACAGAATTCTTGGGTTTCGTTTGCTGGAGGTTCTAGGCAGGTAGAGTTCATAGCCTGGGCGAATATTTTGAAAAGTTCCCGAGGGCGATTTAAGGCTGTTGAGATAGTGTTTGAGAAATTATCTTTTTTTGCTTTGAAGATTGCTTTGTGGTATTGACCAATGAGTGCTTTGTAGTTTGTGTGCTTTCCTTAGTAGGATTTCTTCTCCATGCTCTTTCAGCTCTTCTGCGTTCTTGCTTCAGTAGAGTAAGAGTGCCATTAAACCATCCCGAGTTTCTTTTACGGATGAGTGTTCTACGTTTAGGAGCCACTGAGTCTGCTGTTTGTAGTAATGCCTTGTTTAAGGAGTTGAGGGTTTGTTCCGTTGAAAGGTTTAGTTTTAGCATTGCTATTTTGTTTGATAATGTAGTTTTGAAGAGTTCGGAATGTAGTTTCCTCTGAGGTCTGGTCCAGTGTGCTGTTGCGTGTTTCTGTTTTTCGAGGGTGGTGTTAATGGCGATTGTGAATTTGATAGCGTGGTGGTCCGTTTATGGTAGCTGTATGTTGTCAAATATGTTTATGTCCATATTTTGTTTGAAAAAGAGGTCCAAAATGTGTCCTGAACCATGCGCCCAGAGGTTGAAATCCCCAAGTACTAGAAGATTTTTGGTTTTCAGTGAATGGTGTCAGGAGATTAGTCTTTGGTCCTGGTGGTCTGTAGCATAGTAGTATGTGGATGGTGTCTTGAGGTGTTGTTTGAAGATGTAGGGTGAGTGTCTCCATGAAAGACACTGGGTTCTGTAAGGTTGGTTTGATGAGCGCAAGGTGAGATTTGAAGATTACTGCAAGGCCTCCTCCTTTTTTTCCTATTCTATGCTCAGTTAGGATGCTGTAGTTCTCAGGCACCAATTCAATTAGGATAGCTTTGCAGTCAGGTGTTAGCCAACTTTCTGTGATGAAGAGGCAATCTATGTTGTTTTGGGTGATGAAGTCGTGGACTTCCAGTCTATGCTTGACTGCAGATCTGGTGTTGATCAGGGCACACGCTAATTGTTTTGGTTGAATTAGGGTCTTCTGGTGATTGATGGTAGACTGTAGGTTGGTCCTTAGTAGTTGTTCTTTTCATAGTATTTTTTGAATGGAGGTTGGTAATGTTGAGGTGGTATTTCTTAGTTTGTGGAGAGAGTCTGCTGAGTATTTGAAGTTGCACATGGCGAGAATAAAAGTTGATGGTAAATGGGATGACTACGATGATGATACTGATGTAGCGACGATGAAGTTGCTGAGAAGATGATGGTCTTGAATGATGCCGCTGGTGGTGTGCTGATGGTGCAGATGATGGTGTGAATAGTTCAGGAGGAGGTGATGGAGAGGGGCCCCGCTGACCTGCCGCCCTCCCGTTGATCCAGAGGAAGGCGAAAAACACCTATCTGAGGTGGCCAGTAGCTACAGTAGAGGAAAACAATTCCTTCCTGACCCCCCGAGAGGCGGTCGGACCAGAGGACCCTGGATCAACTGCTGGTGGGTGATGCCCTGGGGTACTTACCTGACCAGGGATGGAGGGAAGAGAAGAAGAGGGGGGGAGATGGGGGGATGGGGGGGTGAGAAGGAATGGAAGGAGAGGGCTGAGAGACCTGGGTCACTACTTACCGGTGCTGCAACCAGGTCTGGTGGATCAGGCTGGATGCCGGGCTGGGCTTGAGCTGTGGTTATCCTGATTCTCTGTAACCTGGTGCCCCTGCGGGGAGGTAACAGCGGTGAAGGAGGAGGTGTTCAGGGTGGGAGGGGGCACGCAGGCCCACTGAAGAGGAAGTGGGGGGAGCCCAGGAGATACGCCGCAGCCGCGGTCTGTCCCTCGTGTCTAGCTGGCTAAACCAGAGGCGACCGGACAGCGGCTACAGATGGTGCCCTGAGGGCAGGGGCTGAGTGGGGGTGGGGCTGAGTGGGGGTAGGGGGGACCGGGTCCCGGTACTAACCTGCTGGGGGGGGTCCGGGGATGAGCTCCGGGTGGAAGGTAGAGTGATTGCGGCCGCCCTGGGTGGACCAAGATGGCCCAAGATGTGAGTCCATCTTTTCAATTCAAATATATATACAGTCCATCAATAAATAATACAATGTCTGTAACAAAAGTGCAGTCCCATATACCAGAAACTCTTCAGTAATTGCCTCTGATCACCACAGTGCCCTTCATCCCACCTATGGGTGTCTTCTCACCTGCTTGAATGGACCTCACTAATTACAGGAGGTCTATATGCGCTTTGCAGTGTTATAAGTGGCTGTACACTCCTAATCCGTAGCTCTCAGCAGCTCTCAGCGTGGTGTCAATCATATGGGAGGCAAGAGGAAAGAACCATAGTGCAAATCGCTAATAAAAAGTATTTAGTTTCCACATAGAATCCACTCACGTCTCCTCTTCATCCCTGCCAGCGGCGGCTGTGCAGTCACAGCTATCTAAAATGGCGACCGTGGAACCGGAAATTGTCAATACCCAAGAAGAAGAAGAAAAAACTGAGACTTGTCACGAGATTGTAAACCCTGAGCACTACATTAAGCATCCACTACAGAACAGATGGGCCTTGTGGTTCTTCAAAAATGACAAAAGCAAAACCTGGCAAGCCAACCTTCGATTAATTTCAAAGTCTGACACTGTTGAAGATTTTTGGGCGCTTTACAATCATATCCAGGTGTCTAGTAACCTAATGTCCAGTTGCGACTACTCACTTTTTAAGGATGGTGTTGAGCCCATGTGGGAAGATGAGAAAAATAAGCGTGGGGGAAGATGGTTAATTACACTTAATAAGCAGCAAAGGAGAAATGACCTTGACCGCTTTTGGTTAGAAACGCTCATGTGCCTTATTGGAGAGTCATTTGATGAACACAGTGAAGATGTATGTGGAGCTGTTGTAAATGTTAGAGCAAAAGGAGACAAAATAGCAATCTGGACTACTGAATGTGAAAACAGGGAAGCAGTCACACATATAGGTTTACAAGGAAAGATTAGGACTTCCTGCAAAAGTAGTGATTGGATATCAGTCCCATGCAGATACGGCTACTAAGAGCGGCTCCACCACCAAGAATAGATTTGTTGTTTAAGAAGACGCCTTCTGAGTATTTTTTTCATAGGAGACTGCATCAAGCAATTGCGATTTGGGAGCTGTACCAAAGCCTCTACAAAAGCAGCGTGGACTGCATTCAGATTTGATTTCCACCTCAATATTGCTAAGAATTGTGAAAAGTCATTCGCCTTTTTTGTCTTGTGCTAATGTTCAAATTTCCTCACTTTTTTTTTTTTTTTTTTTCTTTTTGGTAAGATTAAGTTATCCAATCATAACATTTCAACACCCTTCCTCCCAGTATCCGCAGTGGTTGCCCAGGTTATCTCTGTAATAAGTTTTCTTTTTTTTTGTT
This sequence comes from Lithobates clamitans, assembly GCA_037952925.1. NCBI lineage: Eukaryota > Metazoa > Chordata > Amphibia > Anura > Ranidae > Lithobates > Lithobates clamitans. Next base: position 101,672 of record JBBGZY010000638.1, read on the forward strand.
TTTTTGGCCTAACTACTACTACAAAATTATTTATCCAAAATGTGCGCTCGCATAACCCACCTTGAAATCTCTACATTTTGCATTGTATGCAGTTACAATAGTTTGCTGATCTTGCAAGGCGGAGGATTAAAATGCATTCAAACTTCAAAAAAAAAAAAAAAAATCCACTCACATTTCAGAAGTAAAAAACGAGGAGCATTTCACAATACAATTTTTGTGTTTTGTATTGTGAAATGCTAATTTTTTACTTCTGAAACGTGAGTGGATGTTATATGGAAATACATTTTTTTATTAGCGATTTGCACTATGGTTCTTTCCTCTTGCCTCCTATATGATTGAGACCACGCTGAGAGCTGCTGAGAGCTATGGATTTGGAGTGCACAGCCAGTGGGAGCAGTGCCACTTATAATATTGCAAAGCGCATATAGACCTCCTGTGAGGTCAATCCAAGCAGGCGAGAAGACATCTATAGGTGGGATGAAGGGCACTGTGGTGATCAGAGGCAATTACTGAAGAGTTTCTGGTGTCTGAGACTGCACTTTTGTTACGGACATTGTGTCATTTATTGATGGACTGTATATATATTTAAAAGAAAAGATGGACTCACTTATATTTATTATATAAAGATGATTTTTACAGGAGAGCGCTGCACTTTTTTGTGACTATATATATTTATTGCATTTTGTACAGGAGGTTGGATGCATAGTGGTGCTAGCTGCTTCCTATAGTATATTGCGTTGAGTAGTAGGTGGGTTATACATAGGGAAAGGGCGAAAAGTTTTTTTCACATTTAGATCTCATTTGTTGCCACAAGTTTTTGGAAAATGAAGAAGAAAATGTATTTTTTTATTTTGTTCTTTTAATTTTTAAAAGCTTGTGACAAAATATCTGCAATATACTCACCATGCCTCTTATCAAATTCCTTGGGGTGTCTACTTTCCAAAAAGAGGTCATTTGGGGGTGATGTTTGTACTATCCTGGCATTTCAGGGCCTCCAGAACTGTGATCATTTAAATTTAAATCATTTTTTAAAAACTTGTGACAAAAAATAAAATCTTCTATGGGCTCAACATGTCTCTCAGCAAATTTCTTGGGGTGTCTACTTTCCAAAAAGAAGTAATTGGGGGGGGGGGGGGGGTTGTACTGCCCTGGCATTTTAGCACCTCAAGAAATGTGATAGGCAGTCAGAAAGTAAAAACTGTGTAAATTCCAGTATATACAGTATACCATAGTTTGTAGACACTATAGCTTTCAAGCAAACCAATTAATATACACTTTTTGAATTTTTATTTTTTTTACAAAATACATGTAGCAGGATACATTTTGTCTTAAATTTATGAGAAAATTTATCAGAAAAAAAATATTTTTTTTATAACAGAAAGTAGAAAATATTGGGGTTTTTTTCAAAATGTTTGGTCTTTTTTGGTTTATATCGCAAAAAATAAAAAGCCCAGTAGTGATCAAATACCACCAAAAGAAATCTTTATTTGTGTAAAAAAAAAAAAGAACACAAATATTGTTTGTGTATAGCGTTGCATGACCACGTAACTATCAGTTACAGTTGCGCAGTGCCGAATAGCAACAAATGCCCTGGTCAGGAAGAGGATAAAACCTTCAGGTGGTCAAGTGGTTAAAGTGATAGTAAAAATAAATAACAAACATGTCATACTTATCTGCTCTGTACAGTGGTTTTACATTGAGCAGGGCATTGGGCGGATCCTCCTCTTTTCGGACCTCTCCCGCCCTACTGGCTCCAAATACACAGCATATTTGACCCCACCAAATACCCAGCATAGAAAGCCGCTTTGCTAGGGGGGCACTTGTGTGGGCTTGCTCCCGAGTTGGTTCTGTATGTCCACAGAAACACAGACCGTGACTCAGTGCCACCCCCCCCCGCTCCCTTCTCAGTGGTATTATAGCACAAAGTAAAAAATATTGCTTTATTTTTCAAAATTGTCTGTCTTTTTTTGTTTATAGCGCAAAAAATAAAAGCCGCAGAAGTGATCAAATACCACCAAAAGAAACCTCTATTTGTGGGAAAAAAGGGCATTAATTTTGTTTGGGTACAATGACGCACAACCGCGCAATTGTCAGTTAAAGCAACGCAGTGCTGTATCGCAAAAAATGGCCTGGTCATTTACCACTTCAGCCCCGGAAAGATTTGCCACTTCCTGACCAGGCCATTTTTTTGTGATACGGCACTGCGTCGCTTTAACTGACAATTGCGCGGTTGTGCGACACTGTACCCAAACAAAATGTATGTCCTTTTTTTCCCACAAATAGAGCTTTCTTTTGGTGGTATTTAATCACCTCTGTGGTTTTTATTTTTTGCGCTATAAACAAAAAGACAATTTTGCAAAAAACACAGTGGGGTAGATTTACTAAAACTGGTGCACTCAGAATCTGGAGCCTGTAAGCTGATTGGTTTCTATGCAGAAGTGAGCCTGATTTTGCACTCTGCAGCTTTAGTAAATAACCTCAATATTTTGAAGTTTTTGCTATAATAAATATCCCAATTAAAAAAAAAAATGTTTTCCTCAGTTTAGGCCGATGTGTATTCTACACATTTTTGGTAAAAAATAAAAAAAAATCTCAATAAGCATATATTGATAGGGGATAGATTTATGTCATTTTTTTTTTTTTACTAGTAATGGCAGCGATCTGCGATTTTTATCAGGACTGCGACATTGCGGCGGACAGATCGGACACTTTTGACACTATTGTGGGACCATTGACATTTATACAGCGATCAGTGCTAAAAATGGTCATTGATTACTGTCTAAATGACACTGGCAGGGAAGGGGTTAACACTAGGGGGCGATCAAGGGGTTAACTGTGTTCCCTAGGTGTGTTCTAATTGTAGAGGGGATGGGACTGACTAAGGGAGGAGAGAGAGATCGGTGTTCATACTTAGCATGAACACACAATCTGTCTCCTCTCCCCTGAGAGAACCAGGATTTGTGTGTTCACAGATCCCGGTTCTCGCTCTGTCACGAGCAATCGCAGGTGCCCGGGGGTCATCGTGCCCGTCGAGCATGCGCCTCGCCTCTGGGGACACTCCTGCGACGTCTTAAAGGGGTTGTAAAGGTAAACATTTTTTCACCTTAATGCATTATATGCATTAAGGTGAAAAAACTTTTGACAATACCGCCGCCCCCAGCCCCCCCGTTTTACTTACCTGACACCTCGAATCTCCGCTGCTCGTTCCCGTCATCTCTATTGCAGCTCAGCCTGGTCGCTGATTGGCTGCAGTGGATGGATTGAAAGCAGCGCAGCCATTGGCTCGCGCTGCTGTCAATCACATCCGATGACGCGGCGCGCTGGGGGGCGGGGCCGAGTGATACAGTGAGCGGCTATAGCCGCCGGCTGTATCACGGGAGCGCGCCCGCAATAACTAACCACCATGCGAGGGAGCTCGCATTAAGGTGGTTCGTTCTTGCGGGGAGGAGCTGAAACAGCAGCCGTGGGACCCCAGAAGAGCAGGTTCGGGGCCACTCTGTGCAGAACGAGCTGCACAGTGAAGGTAAGTATGACATGTTAGTTATTTAAAAAAAAAAAAAAATTACCTTTACAACCCCTTTAAAGGAGCGACGTACAGCTACGGTGATTTTGCCCAGCTGAGCCAACCTGCCGCAGTACTGGTCGGCTCGTGGTTAAGGGGCTAAAGCTTTCCGGGGCTGAAGTGGTTAATGCACATAATGCATAAAGGTAAAAAAAAAAAAACCTTCAGCATTTAGAACCATTTTAAAAATGAAAAATAGCAATGTCGCCAGTTCAATGTGGCATGGAATCTACTAAACAAAACAATCTCCTATACTTTGCCAGTACCTACAATTACATGTACTGTATTTTTCCACTTTTTTCTTATAACTGATCAAAATGACACAGGCAAACCCCTTAAAAACCATACACATTTAAAAAAAAAAATCATCTATTTTATAATCATTTAAAACCACAAACAAACACATGTACAATATAACGCATAGACAGGCATACTAAATTGAGAAATCTTATTCCCCCTGAAGGTACAGACGTGGGTCTTTTGTAAATATTGCATCTGGTGATAGGTTGAGCTATGCTAAAGGCTTAAAAGACTTTAGTGTAAATTTGTAGCCTTATATGTGATTATTTAATGCATGTTCCATGTTAAAGAACACCAATACACATTTTTACAAAGGTATTAAAGAGGAATTCCAAGAATTTGCTTTAGAAGTCTGGGTATTTCGAGATGCTAATGGTGTTTTTTTTTACTAAGTTAGTATTTGCATAGTGATAGGAATGCCTTCCATGTGACAGTGCTTGGCATACCAGTAGGTCACTAAAGCAGCCAGCACTGCACTGGAAAGGGGAACAAGAGAAGCCCACCTTACACACACACACACGCACAGACACACACACACAACACACACACACACACACGTAGCAGCTTTCACATAATAGCACTATTTAAGCCTTTAAGATTTGATGATCCTTAAAATGTATGCATATCCCCTTACTCATCTAAGATGATTTGATCTGACATTTAGAGCAACAAGGCTGCTTTCTGGTGGCCATAGTGGGAAACTGCAGACTAGGAAGGCACAACTCTGCCCAGCAGCCTTATCCTATTAGCCTATTACAATTAGCTTCAATCCGCTACTGCCAATAAGACTCACAGCACCACAGCCCACCAACTGTAAAGCCCTCTGATAATAAAGTAGTTTAAAGCACACTGAAAACCGAACCAGATGTTGTGCTTCGCTTTCCAGCCTGACAGCCAATTTTGAACTTACAAATCCTCAAGCTTACAGCATCATTTAAAAATAACCTCCCTTTTAAAGTGAAAAGATGAACTGTCCAAAATAATAAAAAGAAATATTTTTCAAAGCATTATGATATATTTATGTCTAGGAAAAGTGTGTCCCTTGTGCTGCCCGGCAGAAAAACATAAAGGACAAAAAAAGGTGTGCATGATTGTTAAAAAAAAAAAAAAATGAAGCATTTATCTAATGCTGTGTTGTGTAGAATTTAAAGGGATTTTAAAGTCAGAAGGTTTTTTTATCTTAACCACTTCAGCTCTGGAATGTTTACGCCAAGAGCGCCCCCTTCCTGACCAGGCCATTTTTTACGATACGGCACTATGTTACTTTAACTGACAATTGCGTGGTCGTGCAACACTGTACCCAAATAACATTTTTGTCCCTTTTTCCCCACAAATAGAGCTTTCTTTTGGTGGTATTTGATCACCTCTGTAGTTTTTATGTTAGCGCTATAAACAAAAAGACAGACCATTTTGAAAAAAAAAAACTATATTTAATATTTAATATTATAAATCACATTTCTTCATCAATATAGGCCAATATGTATTCTGTTACATATTTTTGGTAAAAAAAAAATCCCAATAAGCGTATATTGATTGGTTTGCACAAAAGTTATAATATCTACATACTATGGGATATTTTTATTTATTTATTTATTTTACTGGTAATGGCGGCGATCTTATCTTATAGCAGGACTGCAATATTGCAGTGGACAAATCGGACACCTGACACTTTTGACTTCTTTTGGGGACCAGTGACACTAATACAGTGACTAGTGCTAAAAAAATATGTACTGTAACTGTACTAATGACACTGGCAGGGAAGGTGTTAACACCAGGGGTGATCAAAAGGTTAAATGTATGCCTAAGTTGTACATACTAACTATGGGGGAGGTGCTTTTGCTGGGGGAAGGCAAAGATCCGTGTTCCTGCTTAGCAGAAACACAAGATCAGTATATTCCCCCCTGACAGAATGACAATCTGCCTTGTTTACATAGGCAGATTGTCATTCTGACTGTTTCCTTTCTAATCAGGGGGTGCTGGCAGACATCAAGTCCTCGGTACCCGCCGCTGGGCCCCAGACCCGGAAGTGTCACATCATGTATGAGGTATGTGATCTGGCATAGAGTGGCCGCCCTGCTGCAGTAAATGTTCGTGGGGTGGTCACTAAGCAGTTGATGCATTCTATGCATTAAGATAAATAACCTTCTGTGTGCAACAGCACCCCTCAGCCCTCCTAACACTTACCTGAGATCCCTCTGTCAAGTGATGTCCACGAGTGTCTCAGCCATCCAAGATTCTTCCTCCTGATTGGCTGGGACACAGCAGCAGCGCCATTGGCCCCTGCTGCTGACAAGTCAACTAGCCAATCAGGAGAGAGAGGGGCGGGTCTGGACTCCATGTCTGAATGGACACAAGGAGTCATGACTCGGCTCGGGTGCCCCCATAGCAAGCTGCTTGCTGTGGGGGCACTTATCGGAGGGAGGGGCCAGGAACACAGAAGAAGAACCCAAGAAGAGGAGGATCTGGGATGTTCTGTGCAAATCCACTGCAACAGAGCAGGTACTATAAGTATAACATGTTTGTTATTTTTATAGGGAAAAAAACGAGACTTTACAATAAGTGATACATTTTGTGTGATTTGTGTTCAAAATGTAAAACATTAACCACTTGCTGACCGCCTTCCGCATATATACCGCAGCAAGGCGGCTCGGCTGCGCAAACTGACGAACCTGTATATCAGTCTGTGCATGCGGTACAGCAGGCGCGGGAGCTCACCCGCAGGACCGGCGGACTTGAGGTTCGCCGGCCACCAGCGGTCGCGGTGAAGAGAGGCAGAACAGGGATCTGCCAAGGCAGAGCCCTGTTCTGACAGGGGAGGAGAGAGAGATCCAGGACTGCGATCTCGCTCTACTCCCAGTCAGTCTGTCCCCCTGACAGTTAGAAACACCTCCCTAGGGAACACTTAACCCCTTGATCGCCCCCTAGTGTTAACCCCTTTCCTGTCAGTGCCATTTATACAGTGATCAGTGCATTTTTATAGCACTGATCACTGTATTGGTGTCACTGGTCACCAAAAAGTGTCACTTAGGGTCAGATTTGTCCGCCGCAATATCGCAGTAAAAACAATAAAAAAAATTAAAAGCCCCTAAAAATTTCCCCTATTTTGTAGACGCTATAACTTTTGTGCAAACCAACCAATATAAGCTTATTGCGATTTTTTTTACCAAAAATATGTAGAAGAATATATATTGGCCTAAACTGATAAATATACATTTTTTTTTTCTGGATGTGTATTATAGCAGAAAGTAAAAAATTTTTTTTTTTTTCAAAATTGTCGCTCTTTTTTTGTTTATAGCGCAAAAAATTAAAACCATGGAGGTGATCAAGTACCACCCAAAAAAAGATCTATTTGTGGGGGAAAAAAGGACATCAATTTTGTTTTGGTACAACGTCGCACGACTGTGCAATTGTCGGTTAAAGCGACGCAAAAAATGGCTTGGTCATTGAGGGGGTTAATCCTTTCGGGGCTGAAGTGGTTAAAGTAAACATGTGCCCAGACTATGTATGCTAAAATATTTAAATATTCTGAGCATACAGTAAAAGCACTGTAAAACGAGTCTCTTTAAGGAGAAGTAGGGCCAGAACTTTTTTGGCTATACCTTACCTGTAAGTAACAGGAGTGCACTTCGTTAGGCACTCCTGTGGTAAGGTGAACCAGGCAAACTACCAGGAAGAGTCCTGGGGGTTCCAAACTTCTTCCATTTATGGATGATGAAGGACACTGTGCTCATTGTTCCTTTAAATGCTGCAGAAAAATTTCAGTACCCTTCCCCAGATCTGTGCCTCGTAACAATCCTGTCTCAGGGGTCTACAGACGACTCCTTGGACTTCATGGCTTGGTTTGTGCTCTGGCATGCACTGTTAACTGTAGGACCTTATATAGACAGGTGTGTGCCTTTCCAAATCATGTCCAATCAACTGAATTTCCACAGGTGGACTCCAATCAAGTTGTAGAAACATCTCAAGGATGACCAGTGGAAACAGGATGCACCTGAGCTCAATTTTGAGTGTCATGGCAAAGGCTGTGAATACTTATGTACATGTGATTTTTTGTTTTTTTATTTTTAATAAATTTGCAAAGATTTCAAATAAACTTTTTTCACGTTGTCATTATGGGGTATTGTTTGTTTAATTTTGAGGGAAATAATAAATTTAATCCGTATTGGAATAAGGCTGTATCATAACAAAATGTGGAAAAAGTGAAGCGCTGTGAATACTTTCCGGATGCACTGTAGTACATACATTATAGTATAAGGCATACACATAAAATTGTAGGTAGTGTAGATGCATAAAAGTACATGAGCAACGATCAGCCATAACTTTATGTTTATGACCACTGACAGGTTAAGTGAATAATGTTGATCATCTGAAAATATGTTCATTGGCATCTTAAAGTCAGTGGGATATATTAGACAGCAAGAAAAGTTGTCCATGAAACTCATGTGCAGAAAGAAAAAAAAAAAAAAAAGGGCATCGCAGTTTGTTGTGCATGGGGTTGCATAGCTGCAGATTGGGCAGGATACCCATACTGATCTGTGTCCACAGCCAAAAGCACCTACAATGGGCATGTGAGCATCAGAACTATACCACAGAGCAAAGGAAGGAAGAAGGTGGGCTGGTCTGATGAAACAAGTTTTTATTTACATCATGTGGATGGCCAAGTGTGTGTGTGTCACATACCTGGTGAGGAGATAGCACCAGGATGCAGTATAGGGAAAAAAAGCAAGCTGACGGAGACAGTGTGATGCTTGGGCAATGTTCTGGTCGGAAACCTTGTGGCCTGCCATCCATCGGGGTGTTACTTGACATGTATACCACCTACCTAAACACTGTTGCTGATAATATGCCCTGCCACACTGCAATAATGAGTTTGAGCTGTTGACTTGGCCTCCAAATTCTCCTGTCTCAATCCGATTCAGCATCTGTGGGATATGCTGAAAAAACAAGTCCGATCCATGGAGACCTCACCTTGAAACATACAGGACATAAAGGATTTGCTACGGACAGCTTGGTGCCAGATACCACAGCATACCTTCATGCTCCATGCACACTAGCATTTTTTTAAGCTCCTAGAAGCTATGAAGCTATGAGCATTTTTGTTCTGCTCCTAGAAGCTAGACAGTGTTACCCTATGTGCCTGTGCAGTTGTGTTATATGGGGCTCTTGTGGCCATGCAGTACTGTAGTGTGGGATATGTCCGAAGCTGCAAGATGGCTGCTCAGCAGTATCCGGGACCAGCGTGGAGTGCAAGTGGCCAGCCATTCGTAAGTAGGAGTCGTTCCTAGCATGGATGTTCGTAACTCGAGGACTGCCTGTATTAGCATTTTTTGAGCTTCAGTAGCTAGGAGCAGAAAAAATTAAAAAAAAAGTTTCTTGGAGCGTTTTTCCAGCAGAAAAAGACTCTGAATGCTTCTAAATGCTCCTAACTGCTTAAGGCTCCATGCACATTAGCGTTTTTCATAAGCTTACCACTTCAATACAGGGCACTTCCTGCCCAGGCCAATTTTCAGTTTTTAGTGCTCTCGCACTTTGAATGCCAATTACTCAGTCATGCAACACTGTACCCACCAAAATTCTTATCATTTTTTTCACACAAAGAGAGCTTTCTTTTGGTGGTATTTAATCACTGGGAATTGGGCGAACGGTTCGGCCCGAGCATAAGTTTGGGCCAAACTTTGGCTGTTCGGATGTTCAGCGAAGACCGAACAATATGCGGTGTTCGGGGCAAATTTGAAAGCCGCCGGAACACCGTTAAAGTCTATGGGACACTAACATGAAAAATCAAAAGTGCTCATTTTAAAAGCTTATATGCAAGTTATTGTCATAAAAAGTGTTTGGGGACCCAGATCCTGCCCCAGGGGACATGTATCAATGCAAATTATTTTTTTTAAACAGGGCGTTTTTTCGGTAACAGTGAATATTTTATGCTTAAAGTGAAACAATAAAAATGAAATATTCCTTTAAATATCATGCCTGGGGGTGTCTATAGTATGCCTGTAAAGTGGTGCATTTTTCCCGTGTTTAGAACAGTACCACAGTAAAATGACATTTCTAAAGGAAAAAATTGTCATATAAAACTGATCACGGCTGTAATAAATTGTCGGGTATCGGCAATATAGATAAAACTCATTGAAAAAAAGGGCATGGGTCCTCCCCCCAGTCCATTACCAGGCCTTTTGGGTCTGGTATGAATATTAAGGGGAACCCCGAACAAAAAATAAAAAAAAAATTTGCGTGGGGGTCCCCCCAAAATATATACCAGGTCCTTCAGGTCTGGTATGGATTTTGAAGGGGAACCCTGTGCCAAAATTTAAAAAAATGGAGTAGGGGCCCCCCAAAATCCATACCAGACCCTTATCCGAGCACGCAACCTGGCAGGCCGCAGGAAAAGATGGGGGACGAGAGAGAGTGCCCCCCCGTCCTGAACCATACCAGGCCACATGACCTCAACATGGGAAGGGTGCCTTGGGGTCTGACCCCAAAGCACCTTGTCCCCATGTTGATGGGGACAAGAGTGTGAATTTACATCGCTGGACATTTTTATTTTTTAATAAAGGACTTGTCCCAAGCTGTCTCTTGTCTTTTTTACCATTTTTGACACTTTTTTTGTGAAATGGTAAGGGAACAATGTACCCTGTTACCAATTCACATGGGGGGCCAGGATCTGGGGGTCCCCTTGTTAAAGGTGGCTTCCAGATTCCAATAAGCCCCCTGCCCGCATACCCCCACAACCACCGGGCAAGGGTTGTGGGGATGAGGACCCCTACGCCATCTCTTTTAAATTTTGGCGCAGGGTTCCCCTTAAATTCCATACCAGACCTAAAGGGTCTGGTATGAATTTTGGGGGGACCCCTATGCCATTTTTTTTTTATTTGGCACAGGGTTCCCCTTAATTTCCATATCAGACCTGAAGGGCCTGGTGTGGATTTTGGGGGGACCCCCACTCAACTCTTTTTTTAAATTTTGAATTGGGGTTCCCCTTAATATTTATACCAGACCCAAAGGGCCAGGTAATAGACTGGGGGGGGGGGAACCCATGCCCATTTTAAATGACAATTTTTCCTTAAGAAATATCATTTTTTTGTGGTACTGTTCTAAACACGGGAAAAATGCGCCACTTTACAGGCATACTATAGACACCCCCCAGGCGTGATATTTAAAGGAATATTTAATTTTTATTGTTTCAAAATAATTTGCATTGATACATGTCCCCTGGGGTAGGACCCGGTTCCCCAAACACTTTTTATGACAATAACTTGCATATAAGCCTTTAAAATTAGCACTTTTGATTTTTCATGTTCGTGTCCCATAGACTTTAACGTTGTTCGTGTGTTCTTCCGAATTTTTTGCCTGTTCGGATGTTCTGGTGCAAACCGAACTGGGGGTGTTCGGCTCATCCTTATTAATCACCATTGGGTTTTTTATTTTTTGCGACATAAGTGAAAAAAGAGCGAAAATTTACACTGCTACATATCTTTGGTAAAAATAACCCAAATAAGTGTATATTATTTGGTCTGTGTGAAAGTTAGAGTCTACAAGCTATGGTGCAAATCATTGAAAATTGATCATACCTGATGCACTGATGGCCTAGCTCATTTCTTGAGGCCCTGAAATGTCAGGAAGGTACAAACACCCCCTCAAATGACCCCTTTTTGAACAGTAGGTATTTAGTAAGACGCATGGCGAGTTTTTTGAAGTTGTAATTTTTGTAATTTTTCCCACAATTCTTGGGAAAATTTAGACTTTGTTTTTTTTTTGTTACACAAAATTGTCATAATAACAAGTTATTTATCACACACAGCATATGCATATACTTCCAATTACACCCCAAAATACATTCTGCTACTGGCCACATAGAGAGGTCCAACATGCAGGGAGCACCATCAGGCATTCTAGGAGCATAAATTACATTTTTATTTTTTACACAAAGTGGTCAAGATATTTCTAACACACAGCATGTACATAGCAAAAATTACACCCCAAAATACATTCTGCTACTCGTCCCGAGTATGGCGATACCACATGTGTGAGACTTTTACACTAAATTACATAAATTACATATATATATATATTTATTTTTTTTACACAAGATGGTCAAGATATTTCTAACACACAAGAAATAAAAAGAAAAAAGGAACCGCGCTAAAGAGCTATAAGACACATTAAATTGCAGCTGCAACAAAAAAACACTAACATCGGTGTAATAGACTAAGAAGAATATACTAAGTGTGCTTGCAATCCAGTGAGCAAAAAATGGGAGTAAAATATAACTGAATAGATTATTGAATCAGTATAAGGTGAGTATATTCATTACCAATAATAAATATTGCCAAGTTCAAAAAAGTGCTTATAGATAAATTATAAAATCAAATATGAATAAATATGCATTCAGTGATCTCACACAAAAATAGTCAAATCCATAATTACTAAATAAAAAAGTCAAAAGTTCATAAGTAACTAATAAATTGACAGATAGTAGTAGTGAAGGTAAATTCAGTCCATTCATACAGAGTTCAGTGAAGATACACCAATGACATGGAGGGGAATCACATATCCACAGTTCGTTTAAACACAGCCCGTATAGGTGAAGAGGGAGGAAGGAAGTGTGAAGAAGAATCCCAGCAACTGGTGACTCCAGGGGCCAATGAGGATGGACCCTTACCAGACACGGTGGACCTCCTTAGTAGCAAGGTCTTATGCGCGTGCAGATACAGCCCTCTGCAGGGATCCTCGTTCCGACAGGAGACAGTTCCAGCGTGTCAGTCTAGAGGAAGGCACTCGATGCATTCATTAGCTGGGGAACCAATGTTCTTAGGAAATGCTTGATTGGCATTATCACCCTATGAAACAAACACCTCCATGGATCTTCCACAATCTCTATATTAGTGATCTCTTTAATTACTGAATTAGTGATCTCTTTAGTAATTAAAGAGATCACTAATATAGAGATTGTGGAAGATCCATGGAGGTGTTTGTTTCATGGGGTGATAATGCCAATCAAGCATTTCCTGAGAACATTGGTTCCCCAGCTAATGAATGCAGCGAGTGCCTTCCTCTAGACTGACACGCTGGAACTGTCTCCTGTCGGAACGAGGATTCAGATGCCGCCATCCATCTGTCCCTGCAGAGGGCTATATCTGCACACGCATAAGACCTTGCTACTAAGGAGGTCCACCGTGTCTGGTAAGGGTCCATCCTCATTGTCCCCTGGAGTCACCAGTTGCTGGGATTCTTCTTCACACTTCCTTCCTCCCCCTTCACCTATACGGGCTGTGTTTAAACGAGCTGTGGATATGTGATTCCCCTCCATGTCATTGGTGTATCTTCACTGAGCTCTTTGTGAATTTACCTTCACTACTACTATCTGTCAATTTATTAGTTACTTATAAACTTTTGAATTTTTTATTTAGTAATTATGGATTTCACTATTTTTGCGTGAGATCACTGAATGCATATTTATTCATATTTAATTTTATAATTTATCTATAAGCACTTTTTTGAACTTGGCAATATTTATTATTGGTAATGAATATACTCACCTTATACTGATTCAATAATCTATTCAGTTATATTTTACTCACATTTTTTGCTCACTGGATTGCAAGCGCACTTAATATATTCTTCTTATTTCTAACACACAGCATGTACATAGCAAAAATACATTCTGCTACTCGTCCCGAGTATGACGATACCACATGTGTGAGACTTTAACACAGCCTGGCCACATAGAGAGGTCCAACATCCAGGGAAAACCATCAGGCATTCTAGGAGCATAAATTACACATAAAATTTCCTAACAACCTATTACACTTTTGAAGGTCCTGTAGCACCAGGACAGTGGAGTTACCCACAAAATTACCCCATTTTGGAAAGCAAACACCCCAAGGTATATTCTATGAGGCATAATGAGTCTTTTGAATATGTCAATTTTTTCCAAAAGTTGTCAATTTATTACATTTTTCTAACACATAGCATGTACATAGCAAAAATTACTTCCCAAAACACATTCTGCTACTCCTCCTGAGTATGGCGATACCACATGTGTGAGACTTTTACACAGCCTGGCCACATAGAGAGGCTCAACATGCAGGGAGCACCATCAGGCATTATAGGAGCATAAATTACACATTCAGTTTCCTGACAACCTATACACACTTTTGAAGGTCCTGGAGCACCAGGACAGTGGAATTACCCACAAAATGACCCAATTTTGAAAAGAAAACACCCCAACTGGTGACAGGTACTCGGGTACTCTGATGGGCTGGTGAAAGGTATTCGGGTACTCTAATGGGCTGGTGACAGGTATTCGGGTACTCTAATGGGCTGGTGATAGGTACTCGGGAACTCTGATGGGCTGGCGACAGGTACTCTGATGGGATGGTGACGGGTACTCTGATGGGATGGTGACGGGTACTCTGATGGGATGGTGACGGGTACTCTGATGGGATGGTGACGGGTACTCTGATGGGATGGTGACGGGTACTCTGGGGCTGGTGACGGGTACTCTGGGGCTGGTGACGGGTACAATGGGGCTGGTGACAGGTACTCTGGGGCTGGTGACGGGTACTCTGGGGCTGGTGACGGGTACTCTGGGGCTGGTGACAGGTACTTTGGGGCTGGTGACAGGTACTCTGGGGCTGGTGACAGGTACTCAGATGGACTGAGACAGGTACTCAGATGGACTGAGACAGGTACTCAGATGGACTGTGACAGGTACTCAGATGGACTGTGACAGGTACTCAGATGGACTGTGACAGGTACTCAGATGGACTGAGACAGGTACTCAGATGGACTGAAACAGGTACTCAGATGGACTGAAACAGGTACTCAGATGGACTGAAACAGGTACTCTAGGGCTGGTGACAAGTACTTTGGGGCTGGTGACAAATACTTTGGGGCTGGTGACAACTACTCTGATAGGCTGTGACAAATACTCTTTATTTGGGGGGGGGGGAGATCGGGCACATCACTGCACTTTCTTCCAGGTCTTCTCCTCACACACTGAGGAGGAGAACCCGGAAATGGCGCTACAGTCATTTGTTGACATTTGTGACTGGCTGTGATTGGACACAGCCGGTCACGTGGTAAAGAGCCAATTTCATTGGCTCTTTACCCTGATCGGGGTCTAAGAGACACGCCTCATCCCTGATCGCCGCACTGCGTCCCCCCAGGGGCACACACGAGCGGCGTGCACGCAGATCTCCAAAGTGACCAGCTGTGATTGGACACAGCCGGTTTACGTGGTAAAGAGCCAATTTCATTGGCTCTTTACCCTGATCGGGATGGGCTATGTCCCGAGGGACACGCTTCATCCCTGATTGCCGAGCTGCGGGGCCCGCAGCAGCGGCGAGAAGCAGAGGACGTCATATGATGCCCGCCCAGGATGGGATAGTGTGCCTGCGGATGTCATATGACTATATGCCGGTATGGAAAAAAATGGTTTAAAAAAGCTATAAATAATTTCTGGATGAAAAATACTGATAATAGCATTTTTGTGCAAGCTTCTAGTAGCATTTTAGTAGCTTTTAGGAGCAGTAGCATTTTAGTAGCTTTTTTACAGAACATGAAGCTGGCACAAAAATGCTATTATCAGCATTTTTATCCAGCGTTTTTTTCTAGCTTTTTTGAGCCTATGAAAAGGAAAAATTTGTTCATGTATGGCCAGCATAAGTGACAGCAGGTGCAGGTAACTTGTATCAAGCTACCTGCCTATGATAAGGGAATCTGTCATATATAATATTATATTACAGTCCTGTCTGAAAATCTACAAAACAGCATTTTAGGTTTTACTGCCCACCACTATGCACAAGAAATGCACATTCTCTTTAGAAAAGTTAAAATTACCATACAAAGATTCAGGTAACCCGGAGTCTCCTCTCTCTCCTGTCAGAAGAAATACAAAATTAAACCGGTTATTTTAATGTAAAAATGAACAGGTCAGCAATGAAGGCCTTTATATTTCTCTAATGGAAGTTTCCTTGAAGATAGGCCTGGAGCAAGAAGCAAGACATGGAGCCTACAAGTCTGCCATAGTAGAAGGAGTGACAAAGCTCATAATGGGTTAAGTATGATAATGGTTGTAGAGCAATGGAAAAGGGTCTCCAACCTCACCAGAGTGATCAGGCGTGGTAATGAGATGTCTTTAGAGTAAGTCTAAGGGGTGTAGTGAAGCTTCTTTTAAGACCAACTGATGTTGGATGAGTTTCCCTCCCACCCTCCATTTTTTACTACCGTAATTTTATGGTACATAATGTAAGTTCTAGCTGCTATTGTTTGGATTGCATGGTCCAAGAAGGCAGTCATCTTGGTAGGGACAGCCTCCGAGGTACAGCTCCTTTCACAGCAGTCTAGTTGGAATGACCCAGTATGGATGAATGTATCTAAATTTATTTTATCCCCAAGATGGTTTGGTGCACTTGGGGACCTATCAAATCAAAGTTGGTTGCTTCTAAAACAGAGCTTGGGTTCACAATTTTTGTGCTGGGTTTGAGGAAAGGAGCAGAGAAATTTTTAGTTTATCAGTTCCTAGGGGAGTTTGGCTCTAGTCAAGGAAATCTTTGCATTACAGTGTAAAAGTATGAACCTAATATGGAAGAGGACAGCTAAGGACTTGCTATGAGCCATCATAACAAGCATATCCAAACACCCAGGAATTGGATGGACCTGGAAGCTAAAGGTACATGCAGGTACCTAATGATCTCCACTTAATATTTCTGGGGAAAGTTTAATTACCTGTACACTCCAGTTGAAGGCCATTTACGCCCTGTGTACTCATATTTTGGTGAAGTTTTTAGATGTATGTTGCAAGTTTGTCATTAACCCATTAAAATATTGAATATAAAAGGGTCTATATTCGAATTTGTAAGTCTTACCTTTTTCTCCTTTCTCTCCCGCATCTAAAACAAATATGAAAACTTTAATTATTGCAGTATAAACTAAATAAGTGTTTACATTTTCTCTGGCTTTACTTTGTAGAGAGAGGACATTTTAACCTGAAGGCTTCCAATGGTCTCTAATGACCCTTTTCAACAACAAAATTTGCAAAAGAGCCAAACAAGAAAGTGAGAGGAAATCCCTTCAAATTAAGGGAATTGTTTGGGGACCATCACCAGAACTAGTGTCCACAGTGGAAGATTTCCCCTCTATTGCTTTTCTGGGGACAACCCAAAATTTGGGATATTCTTTTACTTTCACTTTCAATGATAGCGGTAAACAGGACAAATAGAGAGCGTGAATCTCCCTAATGGGGACACAAACAGCAATAAAAACTGACAGGAGTTCTAATCCCTCTGCATTCAAACTAAAGAAAAAGTTTTGCATTTTTTTATATTGTATAATTTCATTTAGGGGTTTGGTTCTGTTTAAAAGGTCAGTTCACCAGAAATGTATTTTTGTAACGAGTGAAACCTAATGAACTGAATCAGCCCTTGGCCTATTTTATGCTTTGAATTTACCAACAGTAAAATCTCTTTTTCATAAATTTTGACTCTCTCAAAGATTTAGGTGCTCCTTCCCCTCAAGCTCCTCCTGTTATTATCTCTTTCATAAAAAAATTAAAAAATTAAAAAAAAACTATCAGGTTTGTCAACCAGTTATACTCAAATTATATGGGCTTTGGTATATTATCTTGTACTTCTTGCTGCAAATTATCTGTGATTGGGTCTCTCATTTTATTTCCCTTCAGCAATTTGAAACTTGCCACTAGTCGATGTAATACATTCCCTCTGTGTATGCTTATCTATTCCTTTGCCTGACTATGTACTGTATAACATAGGTGTGGGTCTTTGTCAGCATTGGTGGTGTTACATTATGCCCATTTCAATACTGATAAAAACTCTTTTGGCTTACTAATAATCTAGCATGTAGTGTGGGAACCCTTCATAATGGGCATGGCTGGAGGGAAGACCCAGGAGCTCAGAGCAGAAAAAGCATTTTAACCTCATTGGGCTTTTCAGGCAACATATAATACAACCAGGCGGCAACCAGGTGAGGAGTACAAAAACAAGTGTGTCTTGCCTACATTTAAGGATGGAGGGAACCATGACTGCCAACATGTACTGCGACATACTGAAGCAGAGCATGATCCTCTCCCTTCGGAGACTGGGCCGCAGGGCAGTATTTCAACATGATAACGACCCCAAACACACCGCCAAGATGACCACTGGCCAAGCATGTGTCCAAACCTAAACCCTATTGCGCATCTGTGGGGCATCCTCAAATGGAAGGTAGAGGAGTGCAAGGTCTCTAACATCCACCAGATCTGTGATGTCGTGATGTGTGGAAGAGGACTCCAGTGGCAACCTGTAAAGCTCTGGTGAATTCCATGCCCAAGAGGGTTAAAGTGGAGGTCCACCCTAAAAAAAACCCAACATAAACACGCTCCTTAAAATACATTAAAAAACATTTGAAAAAAATAATTTTTTTACTTACCAGAAATGGCTGTTGCTAGGCAGATCCTCCTAATTTGCCACTTCCTACTCCGCGGTTCTTGTCCTCCCTCGCGTTGTCTCCTGGGAGATGGGACGCAATGTCTTCTGGGATATGTGTGTCCCCCAGTAGACAGGCGTCCATTCACAAAGCGCCGCCCGACTCGCGCATGCGCAGTAGGAAACGGGCAGTGAAGCCGCAAGGCTCCACTGCCTGTTTCTCTACGTTAGGATGGCGGCGCCGCCACCCGATCCGGTGAACGGATCGGCCTTGGGGGGCCAACATCGTGGGCTCGCTGGACAGGTAAGTGCCCTTATTAAAAGTCAGCAGCTACAGTGCTTGTAGTTGCTGACTTTTGAAAAAAAAAAAAAACGGCCGGACCTCCGCTTTAAGGCAGTGCTGGGAAATAATGGTAGTCACACAAAATATTGACACTTTGGGCCCAATTTGGACATTTTCACTTAGGGGTGTACTCACTTTTGTTACCAGTGGTTTAGACATTAATGGCTGTATGTTGAGTTATTTTGAGGTGACAGCAAATTTGTTATGCTAGCTGTACACCACTCACTACTTTACATTGTAGCAAAGTGTCATTTCTTCAGTGTTCTCACATGAAAAGATATAATAAAATATTTACAAAAATGTGAGGGGTGTACTCACTTTTGTGAGATAATGTATATACACACACACTATCACAAAAGTTGGGAAAATGTGTAAAATCTACATAAAAACAGAATGCAATGAGTTGCAAATCTCATAAACCTATATTACCTTTTGTTCCACTTGACCCTCCCTTCTAGATTGTAAGCTCTAACGAGCAGGGCCCTCTAATACCTCCTTTATTGATTTGTATTGTAACTGTACTGTGTGCAGGGGTGGGCTGGGCCGGGAGGCAGGGTGGAAATTTCCCCCCAGGCCACCTACCTTATATTCAAAAGGGCCGTGCTACCTGTCTGCCATTTTAAATTTTTTTCCTTTAGATGGTAAAAGTCGGCCGCCGCGGCCACCGATTGCCTGGCTGGCTGTTGCGCTGCATTTTGGGAGTTGTAGTCCAGACTGCGCTCAAGTTCCTGGTGGCGGTGGGTGGAACTGAACAGCGCAGCAAATTACAACTCCCAGGAGTCTCGGAGGCAGGCAGAAGCAGGGTGTGCCAGGGGACGCGTCCTGTGACTGACCCAGGCTGAAGGCTGGGCGCTGGCTGGAGTGGCTGCAAGAGTGAGACAGTGCAAGTTGCAACTAGCACACAGAGAGAAAAACTGACTGAGAGCAGTCAGCTTACTTTCAGTGGGATGAGCAGCTTACCCTCCACTACACTCCCGGAATCTTTATTCTAGAGGCAGGCAGAGGCAGCAAGGGGCCAGGGGACACACGTGATTTGCTAGGGCTGTGCGCTGGCTGCAATTTGGATCACCCCCCCAAGAGGCTGTGCAAGGACCTGCTGAGCTGCCATTGCTGAGATGAAAGAGAGACCCAGACCCTGACATCCTCCACATCCCATACTCCCCCCCCCATGCACCCCATTTACCCTGCACCAGTGCCCTGCCGACCACCCAGTAACCTCAAAATAGGAAATAGCCCTTAACACTCTCTGGCTGTCAGGTCCTGTGCTGGTCATGGCCTCCTGTGGGTCCTGTGCTGGCCATGGCCTGTAGGCAGTGGCATCTGGAGGGGGGCTGACCCGGGCTATAACTCTGAGTGTGCCCCCAAAAAGTCCCTGGTGTCGGTATTAGCCCGGAGTCCCAAGACCTGGGGTCGGCCGCAAGCTCTGGGCTATTGGCCATCTGCCCTGGGGCAGCTTTCGGGCTGGTGCACACCAGGCTGTCTCTGAGAAGGTGGGGCGAGCACTGCCGGTTTACACAGAGCGGGATCTCCATCTCCCACTTACCCGACGCGGCCCAGTGACATATGAAGTCCCGCCTCTTGGACTGGCTCCTGTGATGGATGTCATACTGGTCCAATGCCAGGACATGTGACGTCCATCTTAGGAGCTGGTCCAGGAGGCGGGACTTAATATGACACTGGCCGGGTAAGCTATCTTAGAAGCTAACATGGAGAAGCTGGCAGTAGAAAGAGATGCTGCCGCCTCCATTGCATAAGCAGAAGCTTTAGAAGCAGCTGTCTACGATGAGCCAAGAGTAGGCAGCAGCATACCGGGTCCAGAGGAGGACCAACAAGATTCTTCATAACGCATGTCAGATTATATCCACCGGCACTGTGACCCAAGCAGCATCCCACAACAAGAAATTAAACATGAGGTCGGTGAGTCACATCAAATAAAGCAGCAACAAGACGACCTTGGACCCCAGTACTACAAGCAAGAAAAATCTGACAGAGTTCCAGATTTTCCAGTCCCAACAAAACCTTCTACTCCACAAGGTACCCAGCCTTCATTCAAACATCAAACACCAGTCTTCACTCCAAAGGTGTATGCAACGAGCCGGTACGAACTGCCAACCTTATGCAAGTTTGAACCCAGCGCGCTTAAAGAAGAGACTTCTACCAGGTATGCCTTTACACCACACCACAATACACCAGCAGCCTACCCCAATGGCAATCAAGCTACTGTAGACTTTGCCAAGTTCCTGGCCAAGAGAGAGTTAGTTACTCAAAGACTTGTCAAATTCAGTGATCACCCTCAACACTACAGGGTGTGGCGATCTGCTTTCCAGAGTGTCATTCAAGGTCTAGATCTATCCTGCAGGGAACAGATAGAACTCCTCGTAAAGTGGCTTGGCAATGATTCTGCTGAACATGCAAAAAGGATCAGAGACATTAATATAAACCACCCTGAGATAGGCCTTGCAAAGATCTGGAACAGACTGGATAGATGTTATGGCTCACCAGAGGCTATAGAGAGTACACTGTTTAAAATGATAGAAGACTTTCCAAAAATACCTAGCAGAGGTTACCAAAGACTCAGGGAATTCAGTGACCTGTGTATGGAGTTACAAGTTGCTAAAGCAGAAGGAGACTTACCTGGCCTTTCTTATCTTGACTCTGCTAGAGGTATTAAATCCTTAGCACAAAAACTTCCTTATGAGTTACACAAAAGATGGATTACTCATGGCTGTAACTACAAACGAAAACACAATGTGCCTTTTCCACCCTTTAGTGAGTTTGTAGACTTTGTAGTCAGACAAGCAGGAATGAAAGATGACCCCAGCTTCATTTTTCCAGTGTCTTATACCACTTCTTCTGGCCCTAAACAACTCAGAGTTCCAGTAGCAGTGCACAAAACTAACATTTCTTCCCACAGATTTGCAGAGTCTCAGCCAAAGGATCAAGACAGCGACCCTACTAAGTTCTGCCCTCTACATAAGAGGCCATATCCTCTTCTGGAATGCAGAGCCTTCAGGACAAAGACCATCCAAGATCGCAAAGCTTTCCTCAAAGAGAACAACATCTTTTACAAGTGCTGTTCTTCGTCCACACATTTCGCCAAGGACTGTAAGGTCAGTGTCAAATGTACAGAATGTGACAGCACAGAGCACAACACAGCTCTACACCAAGGCCTACTCCAAGAACTTTCCCACCTGTTCATAGGGACAAGGAGCAAGGCGGGGAGACCAAAGACTCTAGCACAGATGCCATAGAAATCACTTCACAGTGTACTGAAGTTTGCAAAGGAAGTACAGGTGGCAGATCCTGCTCTAAAATCTGTCTTGTGAGAGTTTACCCAAAAGGGCAGGGACAAAGCAGTCAAGCTCCATGTCATCTTGGATGATCAGAGTAACAAGTCACTGGCTAGATCTGTGTGTTTTGACATTCTAAACCTTAAAGGCCCCAGCAGCCCTTACTCCCTTAAGACTTGTGCAGGTACAGTGGAAGCAGCAGGGAGAAGAGCTGACGGCCTACAAATTGAATCTATGGATGACAAGACATGCCTACCCTTACCGACATAATAGAGTGCAACCAGATGCCAGACAACAGATCAGAGATTCCCACACCAGATGCAGCAGCTCACCAGACTCACTTAAATCACATAGCACATCTCATACCAGAACTAGATGATCAGGCTCAGATAATCTTACTCCTAGGGAGGGATATCTTGCAAGTCCACAAAGTAAGAAAACTGATCAACGGTCCTAAAAATGCCCCATATGCCCAAAAACTGGATCTCGGGTGGGTCATTATAGGTGATGTTTGCCTGAGAGGTGCACACAAACCTGCATCTGTTAATAACCTGCTGACTAGGAAGAACCTATGGCTAGAGTGGAAGGACTCACTAACAGCTCTATCCAACCCTAAAATTCCACGACCATATGCTCCTCTGGCATCTGCAGACGTTCAGATGCAAAGACTTTGTGTGTTTTCGGATGCGTCTGATAAAGCAATTGCTGCTGTAGCTTACCTGAAAACCATAGACACTAAAGGACAATACCACATAGGGTTCCTAATGGGGAAAGCAAAACTTGCACCACTTCCCGAACACACCATATCCAGGTTGGAACTTTGTGCTGCAGTAAAAGAACTTCAAATTCCTTCTAATTTGGATGTTCTCAAAGTAGAACGATACTTGAGTGAACAAGACTGCACATGGATCTTCAACCCACCTCACTCTTCTAACATGGGAGGTGTTTGGGAGAGGATGATAGGCATAGGCCGCAGAATTCTTGACTATATCTTCCTACAAGTAGGAACTGCAAGGCTTACTCACGAATGTTTAGTGACATTTATAGCAGAGGTTACAGCTATCATTAATGCCAGACCTTTGACATCCATTTCAAGTGACTCTGAAGATCCAGTGGTTCTCACACCTGCCATGTTACTCACGCAAAAGACAAGTCTTGCCGGTGCTCCAGCTGGAGAGTTTTGTGAGAAGGATCTTTACAAACGTCAATGGAGACAAGTACAAACCCTTGCCAATACCTTCTGGAACCGGAGGAGGGAACAATATATATCAACTCTACAAGTAAGGAGAAGGTGGCACACTGAAAAGCCTAATCTTAAACCTGGTGATGTTGTGCTCATGAAAGATTGCCAGACACTAAGGAATATGTGGCCTTTAGGTTTGATCACCAAAGTACTGCCAAGCAAGGATAATCATGTCCGTAAGGTCGAGGTCAAGATCTTTCAACAGAATGAGGTTAAAGTATTCTTGAGACCAGTGACCGAACTTACTCTGTTGCTCTCTACGGAGGACTCTGTTAGTGACATCACTTGATGTCAGGCAGGGAGTGTTCTGTCCACCAGATGTCTTGCTGATTATTTGTACCTGTGTTGTTAAATTTACATGCAAAATGTGTAATTTACTTAAGACAATCATATGTGGTGTGCAGGCTCCATCTAGTGTTCCTTTTTGGTATTGCTGCAGTTCTGTTTAATTGTTTATTGTATGTGTAAATAAGGAAGTTGTCAGCAAGCAGGGAATTCTGGGTAGAATCTTAGCAGGAAGTGAACCATCCACCATTCTTTTCAACACATTGCAGGAAGCAAGTCTTGTCTTTCGCAATCTATCGCCATCACTCCTTAGAGAACTTAAAAAGTAAGTTTTTACTATCACATCTTGTATTGTACATCCTTGTTTCTGCAATGTATGCTGTATTGTATGCGATATTGTACTTATTGAAATCTATTTCTCTTATTTTGTAGTTTCACCTGACTTGTTCTAATAAAACTGAGATCAAAGAAATATGGTATCTACAGTTATTGGAATAAGCAGGTTTAGCTAGCTGTCCCAGAGACAGAACAGTCTGATCAGGCTGCATTGATGGGCACACGTAAGGCTGAGCTGATGGGATGGGCACTGATGAGGCTGCATTTATGGGCACTGATGAGGCTGCATTTATGGGCACTGGTGAGGCTGAATTTTTGGGCACTGGTGAGGCTGCATTTTTGAGCACTGGTGAGGCTGCATTTTTGAGCACTGGTGAGGCTGCATTTTTGGGCACTGGTAAGGCTGCATTTTTGGGCACTGGTGAGGCTGCATTTTTGGGCACTGGGGAGGCTGAATTGATGGGCACTGGTGAGGCTGCATTGATGGACACTGGTGAGGCTGCATTGATGGGTACTGATCAGGCTGCATTGGATGGGTACCGGTGAGGATGCATTGGATGGGCACCGGTGAGGATGTATTGGATGGGCACTGGTGAGGCTGCATTGGATGGGCACTGATCAGGCTGCATTGATGGGCACTGTTGAGGCTGCATTAAAAAAACCAGACGGGCATGAATGGTGAGCTGATTCGGTTGTTCAATGGGCCACTTGACTGGACTTGCCCCCCAGGCCTAAGGCTGCCAGCCCTTCCCTGACTGTGTGCCCCCATGTTGTAAAGTGCTGCACAAACTGTTGGCACTATATAAATCCCGAATAATAATAATATAAATTGTATTCACAATAGAAAATAAAAACATATCAAATGTTTAACCACTTCAGCCCCGGAAGATTTCCCCACGGGCATTTTTTGTGATACGGCACTGCATCGCTTTAACTGACATTTGCGCGGTTAGTGCGTCGTTGTACCCAAACAAAATTGATGTCCTCTTTTCCCCCCAAATAGAGCTTTCTTTTAGTGGTATTTGATCACCTGTGCGGCTTTTTATTTTTTGCGCTATAAACAGATTGGACAGATTGGACACTTTTGACACATTTTTGGGACCATTGACATTTATACAGCAATCAGAGCTATAAAAATGCACTGATTACTGTGTAAATGTCACTGGCAGGGAAGGGGTTAACATTAGGGGGCAATCAAGGGGTTAAATGTGTTTCCTCTTGAGTGTTTCTAACTCTGGGGGGATGGGACTGACTGGAGGAGGAGACATATCTCTGTTCGGAAATTACTACCAACAGCAGATCTGTCTCTTCTCTCCTGTCAGAACGAGGATTTGTGTGTTTACACACACAAATCCTCCTTCTGGCTCTCGTGCCCACGATCACGGGTGGCCGGCGGCAATTGCGCCTGCCGGCCACACTTATCGACTCCCCTGCCTATGGCTCTTAAAGGAGCCAACATATGGGTACGACATTTAGTGGGAACGAACCACTTTGCCGACGTATATGTGTGTGAGGTGGTCGGCAGGTGGTTAAGCTGAAAAAATGTATCATTTTAAGAAAAAATAAGGTAATTTTGAAATTGATGGCAGCAACATGCCTCAAAAAAGTTGGGAAAGGGCAACAAAAAGCTGGCAAAGTAAGTGGTACTAACAAGGAAGAGCTGGAAGAACATCTTACAACTAATTAGGTTAATTGGCAACAGGTCAGTAACATGATTAGGTATAAAAAGAGCATCATAGCGAGTCGGTGTCTCAAAAGTAAAGATGGGCAGAGGTTCACCAATCTGTGAAAAGCTGCATCTAAAAATTTTCAAAAAAGTTCAGAATAATGTTTCCTGAACATAAAATTGCAAAAACTTTAAATATATCATCATCTACGGCACGTAATATCAAAAAATGTTGAGAATCTGGAGAAATCTTTGTGTGCAAAGGACAAGGTCAAAAACGCAATATTGGATGCCCGAGATGTTCAGACCCTCAGGAGTACTTCCAAAAATCAGTGTGTGTGAACACATTTCGCAGTGCCATCCAAAAATGCAAGGTAAAGCTCCATCATGCAAAGAAAAAGTCATATCTAAACATGATCTAGAAAAGCGACCGTCTTCTCTGAGCTAAAGCTCATTTAAAAAAGTCTGTTGCAAAGTGGAAAACTGTGCTAATTAAAATTTCGCACTATTTTTGGCAACCACGGGTGCTATGTTCTCCAGACTAAACATGGGAGGGCCTTTCCAGCTTGTTATTAGCATTCCTTTCAAAAGCCTGCATCTCTGATGGCATGGGGGTGTATTAGTGTGTATGGAATGGGCAGCTCGCACATCTGGAAAGGCACCATCAATGCTGATAGATATATCCAGGTTTTTATCCGGAAACCTGTCATGAGAGGAAGCCATCTGGTTGCCATTCTGACCCTCTTAGTACCTCTAAAAGTGTACCCCTGTGACCACAGCCCCTCCAGCATTGTTCAGAGGTAGAGGAATAAATGTGTGCTAGAACCCCGGGCACGCGGTACCGGAATGACAGAATCTTATAATTTGTTTCCTGTGTTTTGGAATCAATAGAGCTGGAGCGAGTAAGCTGGTAAAGATGGGTTAACTGAACTGAGGTAAATTCAAGCCCCAGGTCCCTTTCTTAGGCCCGTACATATGTGGGCTTAGCTTTGGAAGTGGCAAAGCCTATCAGGTGGTATAATTCGGTGACCATATGCGGTATTGGTTCTTCTTCTATAAAAAAGGTGCTCAAAGGGCATAAGGGTAGAAAAATCCCTTATGGAGCTTCCATGAATATTAAAAAAAAAAATGGTGGAGTTGCCTATACCTCCAGAAGTCCATAGGGAAACCCCGTGGTGGTCTCTCTGGGTCTTAAGGGTCAGCAGCTTACTGTTCTTCAGCAGCTTACCACAACTGGTGCCTCTGTCGTCCACCCAAGGCCCAAAAAAGGCCACTTGTTCCCCAGGAGGGAACCACAGGAACCCTCCCAGCAGAGTCAATGGGGACACAGGGGGCTGCCAACTCCAGCATCGAATTAATGCAATCTCATACTGCCAGAGCATGAGTCGTCAATGGAGAAGTAGAGTCTGACAACCCCCTGTGCTCCCAGGACAGCCATGAGGCATAAGACAAGTTCCTGCCTGCCATGTATTCATCTAGGGAGACCCAGAGCTTAGACTGAGTGTAGAAGCGCCAATTGAGTATCCTCTGGAAGACAATCGCTCTATAATACCTCTGAATGTCCATCAGGCCTAGGCCCCCTGCGTGTCTCGGGCAGCTCAGCACTCTAAGAGCGATTTGTGGTCTACGATTATTCCAGACAAATCCAGATAGCATGCTAGACACTTGGGTAAAGAAGTCTCTAGGGAAGGGCACAGGTATCATCTGCAGGTAAAAGAGTATTCGTGGGAGAATATACACTTTGATAATGTTGACACGTCCCAACCAGGTGAAGGCTGTCTTAGTCCAATGGGCAAGGTCTCGTTTCACCGTGACCAGTAATGGGGGGTAATTAGGGGCATATACAGTGTCAAATGTATCTGTCAGCTAAATGCCCAAGTATTTTAAAGATGACTTAGCCCAAGCAAACGGGAAGGTCGCTTGTAAACTACTTGCCAGGAAGGGCGACAACTGAATGGGAAGTATCTCCGATTTGGTGTAGTCAATTTTAAAATTAGAGAGTGTTCCAAAATGCTTGAGTTCTCGCATCAGGTTAGGAAATGAGATCAGGGGGTCCGTGAGATGAAATAACACATCATCAGTATACGCCAAGAGCTTGTGCTCCGTGTTAGTGTGCCATTTCTGATCGAGAATCTGGAGGAGAGAAGTCTAATAACCTGTGCGCTTGGGTCTGAGTACAGGGCCATGATCTGTGTCAGCATGTGCGTTCATAATCCCAGAGTCTCCAACACTGCTCGCAGGTAGGTCCAATAAACCTGGCCAAACACTTTTTCCACGTTGAGTTATATCGCTCTAATTGAGTTGTCTCTAGCTTCCCGACCTGTGATGAACCCTGTTTGGTCAGGGTGAATGATATGGGGCATAAGGTGCTCCAGTCGGGTCACGAGGATTTTCGCTAAACATTTTATATCCACATTAAGGAGGGATATGGGTCGGTAACTTTGGGGCATAGTAGGGTCTTTTCCATCTTTCGGGATCACAAAGATGTGAGCCAACAGTGCCTCTGGGGGAATTGCAGTGCCGTCTGCTATGGAATTAAAGTAGCTACAGATCGAATCCGACAGCAGAGGAAGGAATAACCAAAGTATGCTTTGGTGAACCCATCAGGGCCATGACTCTTCACATTAGGCAGAGACTTCACTGTTGACTCAATCTCAATAGAGGTAATGGGAGACTCCAGAGTAGAGCACTGTTCGTCAGTCAGTGGGGGAAGGCCAGAAGCGGTCAAGTAGTCTTGAATGACATTCAGTTTTGTTGCCTGGGCACCTGGGGACAGGTTGGAGCCTAAATTATAGAGGGCAGCATAATAATCACGAAACCCCAATGCAATTTTAGAGGACTGGACCGTGTTCTCTCCAGAAGATGAACGCAGCTTATGTATATACGTCAGTGCACATTTCTTTTGGAGAGCCCTTGCAAGCATTCAGCCACATTTTTTGCCGTGCTCATAATATTTATGTGACATGTATCATAGCAGCCTATGGGCCTGTCTATCTAGCAGGCATAAGAATAGCTCTCTTAGTTCAGTCAGCCTCTTCAGTGCCTCTGGGTCTCTGCCATGCTTATGCCGGAGTTCGGCTTGCTGGAGAGCTTGAAGTACTCTGTGGAAGTCTACTTAACGTGCTTTCTTAAGCTTGGAGCCTAAAGAGATCAGCTCCCCCCTCACTACAGCCTTATGACCCTCCCAGACAGTCCCCTCACTAATACCCTCTATTCTATTTTCTTTAAAATAGTGGGTCAAAACGTCTGTGATCCCTGAGACCACCGCAGCGTCATCCAACAGATTCTCGTTCAGCCGCCACGACCAAGCTCTATGGTTGCCGAGTGGCAGGACAAGCGTGGACGTCACTGGGGCATGATGCGAGAGAGTTATGCTTCTGATGGAAGAAGACTGCAATAGCTCCAAGGTTGGGTGATCTACACAGAGGAGATCTATACGAGTATACACATTGTGAACCTTAGAATAGTAGCTGAAATCACTATCCAAGGGGTGAAGCACTCGCCACCTATCGACCAAAAGGTGAGTCTGGAGGGACCTGCAGAAGTGCTTGAGAAAAGCATAGGATTTATAAGGACGCTGGTGGGATGTGTCAAGCGCAGGGTCTGGACTAACATTAAAGTCGCCTCTCTAAATTCTGCCAAACTACCTAGGACTTTGTCTATAAAAGTAAGTTGGTTGGTATTAGGGGCATAAATTGTAGCGAATGTGAACATCTTCCCTGCTATGGTCCCCTTTAGGAAGACATAGCAGCCCTGAGGGTCCACCCTGTTCCCAGTGGCTTGAAAAGGACAGTATTTGTGGATCGCAATGGCTTTGCCCCTAGATTTCGCTACCGGGGAGTTACTTAAGAACCACTGACCATACAGGTGAGTGGGCAGCTTAGGCATCGACTGGGGAGTGAAATGTGTCTCTTTCAGAAAAATCACCTGCGCCCCTGACTGTTTCAACTCTCACCACAGCTTGCTATGTTTGCATGGGGAACCTCGAGACCACAAGAAATTACCTTAAGGGACGCCATATGATATCCACAGCGCGGGTGGGTCGCCTGAGATGATGGCGGCATGGCACGAGAGGCGGAGCAAGAGGCAGTCCCTGTGAGGAAAGATGGAGGAAGAAAAAGGGAAGGAAAAAAAAGAAGAAACATTGGAAAATGTCAGAAGAAATATAAAAGTCATAACAGGTTATAAGTAGCAATACCATGTTTCGAAACATCTGTAGGCCGAGCGCAGGGTAGGGAGAAGGCCCTGGGCCCTAACCCAATGTCCCAATAGGGAGTTAGGGGGAGAGAGCACTGTGGAGTAACTGAGGGTTCCAATCTAGGGCTAGAGCAGCAACTAAGAAAGGCAATAGACAGGGACCCAAGCCTCAGGCCCTCCCAATAAGGCATCAAACCAGAGTATGTTCCATTCGGCTTGTGGTGCTATGTGCTTCACTAGGAATAATCTTAAAAAAGCACACTTTATGTTTGAGCCCAGTCCTGATCCCAAGTCAGGGGATGACACCAGGGGGCCAAATCACCCCCCAACAAGGAAAAACAAAAATGGAGGAGGTTGTGAAAGAGTATCCCTTCAATCTCGCAGAGACGATGGGCCCAGGGGCGAAGCGGAGGGAGGACTTTGATGTTCTCTTTTGCGACTTCTGCATTTAGCAGGCAGCCAGGTTAGGGAGAGTTGGACAATGGGGTAGTCTGGTGATCCTCTCCAGTCTGAAAAGTCAACTGGATCAAGCCCAAGAGCGGAGAAGAAGTGCGGAAGATCATCTTTAGTATGCAGCGTAACCTGTCTGCCATCTTTGGTCACCTGGAGGTAGAAGGGAAAACTCCATCGGTAGGGCAGGCCTGCTGCTTGGACACCTGCCAGCAGGGGGCGGAGGGCTCTGTGTTGCATGAGGGTAAGTCTAGATATAAAGTTCTTTGCAAAAGTATTCACCCCCCCTTGGCTTTTTACCTATTTTGTTACATTACAGCCATGTCCAGTGTTTGGCGCCCTGTGATTGGGCGTATGGGGGTCATGTGCGGCGTGGGGCTGGCCTATCCGCGGTCACGGTTGCTCCTGAAGTTCCGCCTCTACACATGACCCCCATACGCCCAATCACAGTGCGCAGGGAAGCAATGAATATGGCGGCCGGAGCACAGGGGAGAAGAGCACTGGGGAGTGTGAGCTGCGGGGGCAGCTGTCTTCTCCTCCTCCTCCTCCTATCCTCCAGATCGATGCAAGACACCAATACAAGAAGGTGAGGAATGGATAAACACGGCAGAGGGGGGGGGAGGGGAGAGAGAAGAGACAGGCGCCGTATATGTAGTGTCAGTATAGGAAGACTAGGCAGGACAGTATAGTGTACAGTGTAGTATAGTGGTCATTATAGTGTAGTGGACAGTGTAGTATTGTGGTCAGTATAGTGTAGTGGTCAGTATAGTGTAGTGGTCAGTGTAATGTAGTGGACAGTGTAGTGTAGTGGACAGTGTAGTATTGTGGTCAGTATAGTGTAGTGGTCAGTGTAGTGTAGTGGACAGTGTAGTGTAGTGGACAGTGTAGTATAGTGGTCAGTGTAGTATAGTGGTCAGTATAGTGTAGTGCACAGTGTAGTATAGTGGTCAGTGTAGTGTAGTGGTCAGTGTAGTGGACAGTGTAGTATAGTGGTCAGTGTAGTGGACAGTGTAGTGTAGTGGACAGTGTAGTATAGTGGTCAGTGTAGTAGAGTGGTCAGTGTAGTGTAGTGGTCAGTGTAGTGCAGTGGACAGTGTAGTGTAGTGGACAGTGTAGTGGTCAGTGTAGTATTGTGGTCAGTATAGTGTAGTGTAGTGGACAGTGTAGTATTGTGGTCAGTATAGTTTAGTGGTCAGTGTAGTGTAGTGGACAGTGTAGTGTAGTGGACAGTGTAGTATAGTGGTCAGTATAGTGTAGTGGACAGTGTAGTGTAGTGGTCAGTGTAGTGTAGTGGACAGTGTAGTATAGTGGTCAGTATAGTGTAGTGTAGTGGACAGTGTAGTGTAGTGGACAGTGTAGTGTAGTGGACAGTGTAGTGTAGTGGACAGTGTAGTGTAGTGTGTAGTGGTCAGTGTAGTGGTCAGTGTAGTGTAGTGGACAGTGTAGTGTAGTGGACAGTGTAGTGTAGTATAGTGGAAGTGTAGTATTGTAGTCTGTATAGTGTAGTGGACAGTGTAGTGTAGTTGGCAGTGTAGTATTGTGGTCTGTATAGTGTAGTGGTCAGTGTAGTGGTCAGTGTAGTATAGTGGACAGTGTAGTGGTCAGTATAGTGTAGTGGACAGTGTAGTGTAGTGGTCAGTGTAGTATTGTAGTCAGTATAGTGTAGTGGTCAGTGTAGTGTAGTGGACAGTGTAGTGGTCAGTGTAGTGTAGTGGACAGTGTAGTATTGTGGTCAGTATAGTGTAGTGGTCAGTGTAGTGTAGTGGACAGTGTAGTGGTCAGTGTAGTGTAGTGGTCAGTGAAGTATTGTGGTCAGTATAGTGTAGTGGTCAGTGTAGTGTAGTGGACAGTGTAGTGGTCAGTGTAGTATTGTGGTCAGTATAGTGTAGTGGTCAGTATAATGTAGTGGTCAGTGTAGTGTAGTGGTCAGTCTAGTGTAGTGGACAGTGTAGTATTGTGGTCTGTATAGTGGTCAGTGTAGTGTAGTGGTCAGTGTAGTGTAGTAGACAGTGTAGTATAGTGGTCAGTGTAGTGTAGTGGACAGTATAGTGGTCAGTGTAGTGTAGTTCTCAGTGTAGTGGTCAGTATAGTGGACAGTATAGTGATTAGTGTAGTGGGCAGTGTAGTATAGTGGTCAGTGTAGTGTAGTGGACAGTGCAATGGTCACTGTAGTGTAGTTCTCAGTGTAGTATAGTGGTCAGTATAGTATAGTGTAATGGACAGTGTAGTTCTCAGTGTAGTGGTCAGTATAGTGGTCAGTGTAGTATACAGTAAAGTGGTCAGTGTAGTTCTTAGTGTAGTGGATAGTATAGTGGTCAGTGTAGTGGACAGTATAGTGGTCAGTGTAGTGGACAGTATAGTTTAGTGGTCAGTGTAGTGGTCAGTGTAGTGTAGTGTAGTGGTCAGTGTAGTTCTTAGTGTAGTGGACAGTATAGTATAGAGGTCAGTGTAGTGTGTAATGGTCAGTATAGGAATCAGGTAGGTCAGTACTATTGTATTTGAAGGGACTCGGGGAGTGATAAAAGTCCGCAGGTTGGGGGGGGGGCGCAAATGACTTGCCTTGCCCCGGGTGCTGAGAACCCACGCTACGCCACTGCAAGTCAGGGTTAGGTTTTAAAAAAATATCCAAATTTTTGATGATCCCTAGGAGCACCATCAAATCTATCATAACTCAATGAAAAGAACATGGCACAACAGCAAACCTGCCAAGAGATGTCGGCACAACAAAACTCATGGACCAGGCAAGGAGGGCATTGATCAGAGAGGCAGCACAGAGACCTAAGGTAACCCTGGAGGAGCTGCAGAGTTCCACAGCAGAGACTGGAGTATCTGTACATAGGACGACAATAAGCCGTAGAGTTGGGCTTTGCGAAAAGGCATGTGGGAGACTCCCAAAATGTATGGAGGAAGGTGCTCTGGTCTGATGAGACTTAAATTTTACTTTTTTGGCCATCAAAGAAAACGCTATGTCTGGCGCAAACCCAACACATCACATCACCCAAAAAACACCATCCCCACAGTAAAACATGGTGGTGGCAGCATCATGCTGTGGGGATGTTTTTCAGCAGTCGGGACTGGGAAACTGATCAGGGTTGAGGGAAAGATGGATGGTGCTAAATACAGGGATATTCTTGAGAAAAACCTGTACCACTCTGTGTGTGATTTGAGGCTAGGATGGAGATTCACCTTCCAGCAGGACAATGACCGCAAACACACCGCTAAAGCAACACTTGAGTGGTTTAAGGGGAAACATGTAAGTGTGTTGGAATGGTCTAGTCAAACCCCAGACCTCAATCCAATAGAAATTATGTGGTCAGACTTAAAGATTGCTGTTCACAAGTGCAAAAAATCCAACTTGAAGGAGCTGGAGCAGTTTTGCAAGGAGGAATGGGCAAAAATCCCAGTGGTAAGATATGGCAAGCTCATAGAGACTTATTCAAAGCGACTTGGAGCTGTGATTGCCGCAAAAGGTGACTACAAAGTATTGACTTTAGGGGGGTGATAAGTTATGCACATTGACTTTTTCTGTTATTTTGTCCTATTTGTTGTTTGCTTCACAATAAAAAAAAAATCTTCAAAGTTGTGGGCATGTTCTGTAAATTAAATGATGCAAATCCTCAAACAATCCATGGTAATTCCAGGTTGTGAGGCAACAAAACACGAAAAATGCCAAGGGAGGGTGAATACCTTTGCAAGGCACTGTATCCTGCCCCATCTAAATCAAAATACGGTTTCCCACGCATTTTCTGCATAATGCGATCTTTAAGTGTATACTTGTGAAGTTTACAGATGGTAGTTTACAGATGACATCTCTGCGGTTATTCACATCCTGGGAAGGGGGCCCGAGTGCCCTGTGGGCGTGATCAATCTAAATGGGTGTTGTAGCAGGTAAACCCAAAATTTCCCAGAATATGCCCACTAGAGTAGGGATGATGTCCTTAGGAGCCGTGGCTTCCGGCAAGCTGCGAATGCGGATGTTTGCCCGCTGGCTGCGTTTCTCAAAGTCATCTAGCTGACATAATAAATTCTCAATTTTCTGATCCTGGGTGTTACATCTAGTCTGGAGCATAGAAGTGGCAGGCAGAGCCTCATAAAATCTTTGTTCCAAGGTTTCCAGTCTAGCCCCCACTTGATTAGTGTCAGACTTGAGCTGTGCAATGTCCTCTTTAAAGGCCTTCTCCACCCTTGTGGCAAATCTCTCCAGGTCTGCCAGAGGGGGAAGGGACCAAATGTGGCGCTTCATGTCCTCATCCCCTCATCATGTCAGAGCCCCTGTGGTGTGAGGCTGTGGATCCCGGGGAGGCTGGGGGGACTAAGTTACTTACTGATTGCGGACATGGGATCGGAGACGCCACAAGTTTCTGAAGCTGGGCCACGGCACGCTGTGAGGCCTTTGCGGTTTTCGGCACCATCTTAGAGGCCTCATGTCCCAATCTGCGCGTCCCGGAGAAGAATGCCTCCAGCTGCTCCTGCCTTGCTCCACCGTCAGCCTTCGGTGCCTGGGAGAGTGTCTGCCATCTCTGGGACATATTTGTGCTTTTTGCGAGTGAAACCTACCCCGGATGCTGGTGATTAGGCGACGGTGGACGCGGAGCTGAGGAGATGCATGTCCTCACTCCTCCATAGCCAGGCCATGCCCCCACGTAAATGTATTTTTTGGGGATTTTATGTGATAGACCAACACAAAGTGGCACATAATTGTGAAGTGGAAGGAAAATGATAAATGGTTTTCAAAATGTTTTACAAATAAATATGTGAAAAGTGTGGCGTGTATTTGTATTCAGCCCCCTTAACTCTGATACCCCTAACTAAAATCTACTGGAACCAATTGTCTTCAGAATTCACCTAATTAGTAAATAGTAGAACCACCTTTCACTGCAATTACAGCTGCAAGTCTTTTTGGGGATGTCTCTACCAGCTTTGCACATCTAGAGAGTGACATTTTTGGCCATTCATCTTTTCAAAATAGCTCAAGCTCTGTCTGATTGGGTGGAGATTGTCTTTGAACAGCAATTTTAAATTCTTGCCACAGATTCTCAATTGGATTTAGGGCTGGACTTTGACTGGGCCATTCAAAAACATGAATATGCTTTCATCTAAACCATTCCATTGTGGCACTGGCTGTATGTTTAGAGACGTTGTCCTGCTGGAAGCTGAACCTCAGCCCCAGTCACAAGTCTTTTGCAGAGTATAACAGGTTTTCTTCTTATGCCGTGTACACACGAGCGGACTTTACGGCAGACTTTGCTTGATGGACTTTTCGCCGGACTTTGTAGGCTCCTTGCGCCGGACTTAAAAACGGACGGACTTGGCCACACACGATCACTGCAAAAGTCCGCTGGTTTGGAACGCGGTGACGTATAGCACGTACGACGGGACTATAAAAAGGAAGTTCAAGCCCCACTACGGCACCCTTTTGGCTCCTTCTGCTAATCTCGTGTTTATCTCGTGTTAGTAGAAGTTTGGTTAGAGACGATTCGCGCTTTTCACACTTCAGCTCATTTCGATCGTTTTCTGTGGTTCAGTTTGTGAGGTTTGTATCTGCTTTTCAGTGCGTGTTGGTCAGTTCGTAACCTGCCTTGCAGGCCGTTCTGGTCCGCTCGTTCCTGATTTTCAGGTCGTTCTTCATAGGCCTTGCTGTTCTTCAGTGCGTTTGTTATAAGTTTGTTTGACCAGCCGACCGTTTTGAAGCCATGTCGCGTGGACGTACTCATTCTCGAGTTCGTGCTGCGTGGGGACTTGGTGTTGGGGTTAATACTTTGACCCGAGTCCAGTCCATGAACAGGGCAAGGAGGAGTTCATGGATGAAGAGTTGCGCCAGCGTGACCAATTCTCGCACATGCCTTTGCTCCGTGAGCTCCGTGAGAATAATCCTGAGGATTTCAGGAATTTTCTCAGGATGACGGACCCCGTTTTTGAGCGTCTGCTGGCTATGCTGACCCCCTATATCAGCAGGCAGGATACCTGCATGAGGCAAGCCATCAGTGCGGAGCAGAGGCTAGTTGCCACGTTACATTACTTGGCGACTGGGAGAAGTCTTCAGGACTTGAAGTTCTCGACAGGCATCTCCCCCCAGGCTCTGGGGATAATAATCCCAGAGACTGGTTCTGCCATCATTCAGGTCCTGCAGAAGGACTATATGAAGGTAAGTTTTATCCTTTAACATGACATGATATGTATAAAATGTTTGCTAATGTATTGTATAAATGTCCTCCTTACCTAATTGCAATGCTTTGAATATGCTGTGAATGTCCCCTTTTATCTTCATGCATGCCTGTTTTTGGACATTAATCATTTATTGCCCTACATGCATATTTACCTTCAATAACCTCCCCAGCATGCAATCCTGTGTCCATTTATATCTCTAGCCTATAGTCCCTTGAACAATGTATATTGTCTGCTCCATTGTCTTGTTTGACCCTCCCCCACCCCACAAATGTTTAAAACAGTCAGGTGTGTTTGTTAACCTAATTAGAACCCCTCCCCCACCCCACAAATGTTTAAAACAGTCAGGTGTGTTTTGACCCAAATTAGAACCCCTCCCCCACCCCACAAATGTTTAAAACCGTCAGGTGTGTTTGTTAACCTAATTAGAACCCCTCCCCCACCCCACAAATGTTTAAAACAGTCAGGTGTGTTTGTTAACCTAATTAGAACCCCTCCTCCACCCCACAAATGTTTAAAACAGTCAGGTGTGTTTTGGACCCTAATCAGAACCCCTCCCCCACCCCACAAATGTTTAAAACAGTCAGGTGTGTTTGTTAACCTAATTAAAACCCCTCCCCCACCCCACAAATGTTTAAAACAGTCAGGTGTGTTTTTGACCCAAATTAGAACCCCTCCCCCACCCCACAAATGTTTAAACCAGTCAGGTGTGTTTGTTAACCTAATTAGAACCCCTCCCCCCACATTCAAATGGATCAATGGGCCATCAGAGGGAGTGATTAATCTTTTAAGTGGGCCTTATGTTTTTTACCATTTCAATTACAAACACACATAAATCTGATATACAAGTTATGTTTAAAAATCGTTATCTTAATTTTTTTTTTCACTCCACAGTTTCCTTCAAGTACACAGGAATGGCAGACTGTGGCCTCCCAGTTCGCTGACCATTGGGACTTTCCCAACTGTGTCGGGGCGATTGACGGGAAGCATGTCCGGATTGTGCCACCACCGCATTCGGGGTCTTATTTCTATAACTACAAGGGGTTCCATAGTGTAGTTTTGATGGCAGTGATCTCGGCACATTTGGACTTTCTGTTTGTGGATGTGGGGAAGAACGGCCGGATGTCTGATGGAGGAGTCTTTGCACAGACCGAGCTGTGCCAGCGTCTCCAGACTGGTGGCCTGGGATTGCCATCTGATGACCAGAATGTTGATGGACTCCCCTCAGTTTTTATCGCTGATGAAGCGTTTGCTCTCGGTGAGCACTTGATGAGGCTGTTCCCCCAAAGGACACTCACCCCTGAGAGGAGGGTATTTAATTACTGGCTGGCCAGAGCAAGAAGAGTTATGGAGAATGCCTTTTGGATTCTGGCCAGCCGGTTCCATTTGTTCCTTTCAGCAATAAATCTGGCGGACTATAAACTAAATTACGTCATACTTGCTTGCTGCATCCTACATAACTTTTTAAGGAGACATTCAGCGACATATATATCTTCTGTTGGGCCTGAGGCCGGACTGGAACAAGATACCACAATGACAGGCCTAGAAATTGGCTTGGCCGCCCGAACCGCACGTCAAGTGCGTGAGCGTTATGTTAATTATTTTAATGGTCGGGGGGCCATTGCAATTCAGCAACAGCTTTAATTTTACCAAAAAATACAATAAAAATAATTGATCAAAAATATCTTGTTTTTATTCTTGTTTGCATTTAGTTATGTCTGTCTCCTAGTGCACTTGTAGTAGTGGCAAGTGCATTTACCTTTAGTTAATCAGGCCCTTTGTCACTGTAACCACCCAAAAAAAATATATATATTTTTCTGAAATAATCAGCCACACACATTGTATTAGTAAAAACTTTTTACTTTGTGCACATTAAAAGGTGCATTTTTGAATAATTTTTTGGTTTTTATTTTATTTTACAGATTTTTATTGGTGTAAAAATATATCTTTTTTTTACGTTATTAAAGGCATATTTTTGCAAAAATAGACCTTGATAAAAATATTTACATTCACAACAGTGTTTTTATAAACATAACAAAACATTAAAGAACTTACAAAGTTCAACATTTAAAGAACGGTGCATGTGATGTCACCCTTGGAAATCGTTCCTTTTGAATATGCTCAAAATTGAGAATTACAAAAGGGTCAAGTCAACATGTGCTTCCATCATGGGTGAGCAATGTACGTGTTTTGTGTGTGCAATCCCTTTTTTTTGTTCCTATCACCACAAAATAATTTTGAGGATGAAGGGGTTGCAAACACAAAACAAGTACATTCATAACCCATGACGGTAGATAGCACATGATGACACACCGTGTGCATCATAATGAAAATTTGGGTATCACAAAAAATTAAATTATAAAAAAATTATAAAAACATTTAGTAGAAAAAACAAACTTCACAAGGAAATGAAGAACATGATTGATGTTTTTAGGCCAAACGTTTTTATATTCTGCCCAAAACATCAATCATGTTCTTCATTTCCTGTTGCATGGAGTCCAGGCAAAGTTGCATGCTGTGAATTTGGTCACGCATTTTATTTATTTGGCCATTCCACAGCATTATCTGGCCAATCAGTCTTTGGGCACTGTCTGTGGTGAATGGCTCTGCCGCTTGGCCTTCCAAAACCAGAAACTCACCTAGAATGAGTGAATAAAAACAAGGGTTACAATATGCACGCCAAAATACATTACCTTAAGCTGGGGTGTCAGTCACTCACTTGGTGGGCTTGAAACCTCGCACACTTCCTCCACCTCTTCTTCCTCCAGGTCGTCGGGTGGGCGTGGTCTTGGGCTGGGGCTTGGGGTACCTTCTGCCTCAGGCTGGTGACTTGGGGGGGTCCTGGGATCCTTGGACTGTTGTCTGAGTCTTTTCTCCCCTATGAGAATTGAACAAAAGGTATAGTTAAAACACAGTGATATTTTAGATTTTATTAAATAATCTGAAACGTGGTTAGGAGTTGTGGCCAATTGCCTTTTTTTGCCATCAAAAATTTAGAAGACAGGATGAACATTCCCTCTGCACAACTATTATAAACAATGCACATTTTCTGGCAAGTTTCACAGATGCAGACACCTCAATTATCTCCTATGTGTATTACCCCTCTAAAATTTATTTATGGTCACATAGTACACTATAGTGCTCGTGAGTCCAGATGTGTAAACAGCTGCTGTGTCCTGTCCCTACATTACACTGAATCATTTTTGAAGAAGCATTATATTTTCCAACACATCTACAGCACATCAACAAATTGTGGGAATTTGACAAATTATCAAGACATAAATGTATGTCCAACCCTCTACCATCGTATTTGGCGAAAAAATAACGTCATTTTCTAAAGTATCATATGTATTTTACAAAGAACGGTCTTTACGAACGATGCTGTATAAAGTCAAAAAATATGGATCAGCATGCAAGTTAAGTATCTCAATAGGAAAACACAACAAGTACTTAATTTTTTTAAGCAGCTTCTTTATTCGACAATATTGTTCTGGCTCCCGACTTTTGATGTCAGACCACCACTTCCTCAATTGTTCTTTCGACCGTTTTGTGCCAAATTTAGCTTCTAGAGCGGTGACAACTGAGGACATTATTTTGTCCTTACGCATATTCGGTCGTGTGTACGGTGCTTTTTTGCCATCGTAGTCCTCCCTTCTCAATATGGACACCATCTCCACCATCTCTTCAAAAGCCATGTTGGTGGCCTTATATCTCCTCCGGGATGTGGATAGTTGGAGCTCCGGGCTTTCCTCCGCGCTACTTCCACTGATTCTCTCCGCCATCTTTATCTATCTAATCCCACTGCGCAACGAAGAGTGAAGGGGCGGGGACAAATCGTACTAAAGAACGTCAGGGGCGGGCGACGCAGGCGGAGCATAACACATGCGCAGTGTATATAAAGCTATTACGATGGCCTACGTATGTCCGTGCTGAAGTAGCGAGCGTCAGAAACGAAGGTAAGATTAAAGTGGGGGTGTGTATGTTTGGTGTGTGTGTGTGTGTGTGTGTGTGTGTGTGTGTGTGTGTGTGTGTGTGTATGTATGTGTCCCCTAGATTACAAACCAAAATAATACTGTGATTTGTGACTGACATTAGTTTGGATCTTGTGTCTTGTCTTTCAGAAAAAAATGAATCCCTTTAAAGAGGAAGAATTTTTGTCCCAATTTATTGAGCTCTATCAGGAAAAGAAAAACCTGTGGGAGGTCAAACACCCACTATATTATAATAGGGATGTAAGGAAAGCAACACTGGGCACACTTTTAGAGTTTGTGAAGACTCGAGTCCCCCAGGCAGACATCAAGTTTGTGGACAAGAAAATTGGTATCTTGCGAAACATGCATAAGCGGGAACACAATAAAATCCAGGAGTCGCTCAGATCCGGTGCAGCAGCTGACCAAGTATATGTACCCAAGTTGTGGTACTACAACAAAATGCGATGCCTGGATGACCAGACCGAAGCCAGGCAATCACTTTCGACCCTTCCCCCCACCCTTCCCTCCAGCCTTCCCTCCACTCTTCCCTCCAGCCTTCCATCCACCTCCACCCCAGCTGAGGAGTCCCAGGATGAACTGGGCCTTTTAATCATTGATGAAGTGGATGCGCCCAGCTTCAGCCAGGTATCCTTTTTTGGGTAATTTGTGATTGTGTAAATGTTATTAATGATGTTAACGTGTTAATTTTTTAAGTGCTTCATAAAAAATGACTTCAGCACAAATATTAATATGTAGACATATCACTAGACAGTAGTGGCCAAAAATATACTTCTGCATAGGTGTGCGCAGCCTCTTGCATTAGGGTGTGCATCCCAAAGCTTAAATACATATGCATGTGTATATGTACTGATGGTGTCAGTAGGGCAGTGGACAGTGTAATTTAGTTAATCTTCTTTTCCCCAAATTTTTGGGCTTGTGTAACATTTTTTGGGGGGGATGAAATATCAGTGGTCAAAACAGGGGGGAATATGCAGCACATAAGGCAATTAGGGTGTGACCAGGCACACCTGGCACACCCTGTGCGCACGCCTATGTACTTCAGATATTGTTGATGAGCTGAAATAATGGTGGTGTCAAATAGATAGCCTTTACTATTTTGTGTAAATTATATTTGAAGGTCATGAGCTGAAAATTGTGTGTGATTGCATAACACAAAATTACAACTATGTCCCTTTTTTTGACACAGGATGACCTCAGCCAGGAGGAGGCCTTGCCCAGTGGGAGAGAGGAGGAGGCCTTGCCCAGTGGGAGAGAGGAGGAGGCCTTGCC
The DNA here is from genome assembly GCA_037952925.1 of Lithobates clamitans. Taxonomy (NCBI): domain Eukaryota; kingdom Metazoa; phylum Chordata; class Amphibia; order Anura; family Ranidae; genus Lithobates; species Lithobates clamitans. The sequence goes on from JBBGZY010000638.1 coordinate 143,196, forward strand.
CAGTGGGAGAGAGGAGGAGGCTGTGGCTGGGCCAAGTCGAAGCCGCACGGAGTGTCAGGTGCCTCCCCTCCGCATTCTCCACAAAAGGCCCAGGAGAATGACACAAACTGAGCAGGAATCCCTAGCCCTCATACGGGAAGCAAGCCAGATCCTGAGCAAACCACCCAATGCAGAGGAGGCGTATGGCACCTATATAGCCAGCAGATTGCTGGAGTTGGAAAAGGGCCAACGCCTCCTTTGTGAGGGTCTGATTTTTCAGGCTTACCAGAAGGGCTTGAGAGAGGAGCTTACTGCTACCACATATCTGGCAGATGAAGCCACTCCTCCTCCTCCTCGTCCTCCTGCCCCAAGTACACCACCAGAGGCACAACCTCCGAGGAAGGCTGCAGAGAAGCGTGGAGGGAAGGCTGCAGAGAAGCGTGCAGGGAAGGCTCCACGGAAGAGTCGAAAGTGATTGCCTGGTTTCTGTCTGGTCTGACTGTGCTCCCTGTGCTCCCTAGTCGCAAGATACCAATTTTCTTGTCATAAAACTTGATGTGTGTCCTGGGGGACGAAAGGCTTCCCAGATTCTAAAAGTGTCTCCAGTGTTGCCTTCTTAATTTTTTTTTCACAAAAATAAATGGATTTTTTGGTTACCTTACATTATTGCCTATGTGTTTTGATTCAAAAACGCCATTTTGTTTGGGAGTAGGCAGGTACAGGTCAAAAAGACTATGGGGTTGATTTAAGAAAAGCAAATAGACTGTGCACTTTGCAGAGGGCAGTTGCCCTCTGCAAGTGCAATTGCTCCAGAGCTTCAGAAATGAGGTAAGGCTTGACTTTGCAAAGAGTACCCAATCCTGTGCAAGGAAAATTATAAAAACAGCATTTTTGCTTGCACATGATTGGATGATGGACGTCAGCAGAGCTTCTGCTCATTTACTAAGCCTTGGAGCAACTGCTCTTGCAGAGGGCAACTGCACTTTGCAAAGTGCACAGCCTTTCTCCCTTTAGTAAATCAACCCCTATGTGTGTTTTTGACAAAAGGCTAAATCATTTCGAATATCAAGTAAAAAGTAGTAGTGAAAAGTTCACTTTAGAAATTGCACAGCAAGTGCACTTGTTGGAAGTGCAGTCGCTGTAAATCTAAGGGGAAGAGCTGAAATGAGGGGAAGCTCTGCTGATTTTATCATACAATCATGTGCAATAAAAAGTTTTTTGTTTTTTGGGGGTTCCTTGCATGTGCCCCTCGGATCCACAGCGAAGGCACTTCAAAATGCTCTGTGTAATTCCAAGTAGAATTAGCACTTGTAGTGAAAAATGAATTTGCCTTTGTAAAATAGACCCCCTTATGTCTAATGAACAAGGGACAACAACCTCATTAAGGTTCATTAAAACAACACAAAATATTAAGTTTATTGTGGTAACTTAAAAATCCACACAAAAAAAAAAAAAATGTGGGTATAATTTAGCACACATTGTAAAATAGATAAGATGAGTCCAAAATCTAATTTAAAAGTTTTTATTTATGGAGATCTGGCTTTTTACAAATATTATATTAGTCATGGCATGATGATAAATCATGAAGAAAGTAGTTTGTGAGAACTCTGTGTGAATATAAATCAGAAAAACAACTTCATTCCTCTCGCATTATAAATCCTAAAAAAAGCGCTGTATTAAAAGATCACAGAAGAGGAATGTGCTAGCTTCAATACGAAGGCTAGTTTTACCAGACCGAGCGCTTCCGTCTTGTAATTGCTTCAGAGCATGCGTCAGTTTGAGTTCGTCGGACTAGCACACAGACGACCGGTTTGTCCGCTAGAAAGAAGAGTCCGTCGGATAGATTTAAAACATGTTTCAAATCTAAGTCCGTCCAACTTTTGAGCAAACAAAGTCCGCTGGAGCCCACACATGATCGAATTGTCCGACGAAATCCAGTACGCTGGACCAAGTCTGCCGTAAAGTCCGCTCGTGTGTACGTGGCATAAGATTGCCCTGTCTTTTGCTCCATCCACCTTCCCATCAACTTTGACCAGCTTCCCTGTCCCTGCTGAAGAAAAGCATCCTTACAACATGCTACCACCACCATGTTTTACGGTGTGGATGGTGTGTTCAGGGTGATGTGCAGTGTTTGTTTTCTGCCACAGAGAGCGTTTTGCTTTTTGGCCAAAAAGTTCAATTTTGGTCTCTTCTGACCAGAGCACCTTCTTCCACATGTTTGCTGTGTCCCCCACATTGCTTCTCGCAAACTGCAAACGGGACTTCTTATGGCTTTCTTTCAACAATGGCTTTCTTCTTGCCACTTTTCCATAAAGGCCAGATTTGTGGAGTGTGGAATGTATGACTAAAAGTTGTCCTGTGGACAGATTCTCCCACCTGATCTGTGGATCTTTGCAGTTCCTCCAGAGTTACCATGGGCCTCTTTGCTGCTTCTCTGATTAATACTCTCCCGGCCTGCCAGTTTAGGATGACGACCATGTCTTGATAGGTTTGCAGTTGTGCCATACGCTTTCTATTTTCAAATGATGGATTGAACAGTGCTCTGTGACATGTTCAAAGCTCAGGATATTTTTTATAACCCAATACTGCTTTAAACTTCTCCACAACTTTATCTCTGACCTGTCTGGTGTGTTCCTTGGCCTTCATGATGCTGTTTGTTCACTAAGGGTCTCTAATAAACCTCTGAGCGCTTCACAGAACAAAGCAAATAAGTTAAGTGCGCTTACAGTCAGATGGTCACAGATCTACATTCATATATTACTTGCATGAATAAATAAATAAATAAATAAATAAATAAATATATACTGTGAATAACTAATGAATCAAATACCACAAACAAAAAGGTACTTATAAATAAATGAATTAAATTGGTAAATTGAGTGCACAATAAGTGATAAAATGTGTAAATAAATATAGAATAAATATGTGTAAAAAATTGAAGAATCAGATATCATAAATAAAGAATAAGTAAAAAAAAGTGAAAAGTCCATTCATAAACAACTCAATGGAGATGCATCAGTCCCATGAAGGAAAAGTCACATATCCAAAATTCATTGGAAACAGCCAGTGTAGGTGAAGAAAGAAAAAGGTGGTGTGAAGGGGTATCCAAACAGACAGTGAATCCGGAGGACACTATAGGTGGACCCTTACCAGGAATGGTGGACCTCCCTGATAGCAAGGTCTTGTATGCGTGCAGATACAGCCCTCTGCAGGGACAGCTGGATGGTGGCGTCCGGATCAGCCGATGAATGAAGCATTCCAACAGGGGGCGGTTCCAGCGCGTCTACCCGGAGGGGGGCACCCACTGAACCCGGGGGCTGTAAGTGCAAAAAGAAGCAAGAAAGGGCTCCAATGGTGTAGTAAGATTAAAAATATTTATTGCTGAACAAAGGCAGAAAGGACAACTCCGCCATACGATGATTAAAACAGGTTAAAAAGCCGGCATGTAAAAAGCGAACACCCGTCACAGAACAGTTGTATTTATACTGAGATTACATTACACACAGGTGAACACCATTTACTAACTAGAAGACTTCTGAAGGCAATTGGTTCCACTAGAATTTAGTTAGGGGTATCAGAGTAAAGGGGGCTGAATACAAATGCACGCCATACTTTTCACATATATTTATTTGTAAAAAAATGTGAAAACCATTTATCGTTTTCCTTTCACTTCACAATTATGTGACACTTTGTGTTGGTCTATCACATAAAATCTCAATAAAATACATTTAAGTTTTTTGGTTGTAACATGACAAAATGTGCAACATTTCAACGGGTACGAATACTTTTTCAAAGCACTGTAATGTGCACTGCTGTCCTTCTTACCACATTACATGAGGACAGGGCACATTATGTGGGAGCAAGGTCCATTAATAATGAAATAATGTGAACATTATTTCAGGGGTTCCCCGAGGTCTCAAACTTTCTTCCAGCTTCCTTGAAGGTAAAAAGGTTGAGAAACACTGCTATAAAACACATTGGCAATATGATAATACATTTCAGGAGGGCTTTTTTTCTGCCGGAACTTGTCGGAACACAGTTCCACCACCTCAGACATCCCTCTTCTCTGCAGTCTGTCACATAAAACAGAAGCCGGTAGAGGAAGTTTTCTATACCATTCACTTCCTCCACCAACTTCTGTATGATAGGCATCCAGGGAATGTGCTCCACAGCTGACTAATTGGTGCCCGCAACTATCGGCATTAATGGGGGATTTTTAGAGATAGCTATCCCCGCCTGCTGTCTGTCAGATTAGTGTAGCACGGAGCCGAGTGAAGCTTTTTGAAACTCCTCCTCGGTTCTGTGCTACACTGATCTAACAGGCAAAGCTGCACGGAGGAGACTGCCCAGTAAGCTGAGGGGGGAAAAAAGCCTGATTTGACAGAACGGAAGTCTTCTGCACCGTACGGCTCTAATACCAATGAAGGTGAGATAGCTGTGGAGGGAAAGGAGGAGGAAGGGGGACTGGTTGTGCAGAGAGAGTAGAGTCTGAAGTTGTGGATGTTCTGCAGAAGACAGAGCTAGGGGGTTAGATTGTGCAAAGTGAGAGTTGTGAGCAGGGGAAATGTGTACAGGGTCAAGAGTGCTGGGGGGGCTTGGGGTGAAGAGGTGGAAGATGGGGGGTTGTAGAGGGTTAGAGCTGTAGATGGGGGCGCAGAAGTGAAATGTGGATGGGGGGGAGATAGGCTGTGGATGGGAGTGCAGACATGATTGTGGACTGGGGGTGTAAGCTGTGAATGGGGGGTGTGCAGAGGTGACATGAGGACAGAGGTTAAAAGGGGAATTGTGGATGGGGGGAGGGGACTGTGCATGGTAGTGTGAATTGTGAAATGTGGGGGCGGAGGGGGTGAGCTGGCTGTGGATGGAGGGGGGGTGAACTGTGGAGAGGGGGGAGAGGGTGAGCTGCGAGGAGGGAGGTGAACTGTGGAGAGGGGGGAGAGGGTGAGCTGTGAGGAGGAGGTGAACTGTGGAGAGGGAGGAGAGGGTGAGCTGTGAAGGGGAGGTGAACTGTGGAGAGGAGGGAGAGGGTGAGCTGTGAGGGGAGGTGAACTGTGGAGAGAGGGGAGAGGGTGAGCTGTGAGGAGGGAGGTGAACTGTGGAGAGGGTGAGCTGTGGGGGGGGGTGAGCTGTGAACAAGAGAAGAGAAGGTAACCTGTGGGTGGAGGCGGGGTGAGCTGTGGAGAGGGGGGAGAGGGTGAGCTCTGAGGGGGGAGGTGAACTGTGGGGAGAGTGAGCTGTGGGGGGGTGAACTGTGAACAAGAGAAGAGAAGGTAACCTGTGGGTGGAGGGGGGGTGAGCTGTGGAGAGGGGGGAGAGGGTGAGGGGGGAGGTGAACTGTGGAGAGGGTGAGCTGTGGGGGGGTGAGCTGTGAACAAGAGAAGAGAAGGCAACCTGTGGGTGGAGGGGGGGTGAGCTGTAGAGAGAGGGGAAGAGGGTGAGCTGGAGGGGGGCTGTGGAGAGGGGGGAGAGGGTGAGCTGCGGGGGGAACTGTGGAGAAGGGGGAGAGGGTGAGCTGTGGGGGAGATGAACTGTGGAGAGGAAGGGGGAGGGGAACTGTGGAGAGGGTGAGCTGTGGGAGGAGGTGAACTGTGGGCGAGAGAAGGGAAGGTAACCTGTGGGTGGAGGGAGGAGGGTGGAATCCTGTTGTCTGTGTCAATGGACGCAGCAGCAAGACTCTACGAGTGCCCCCATGGAAAGCGGCTATTCGTGGGGGCACTTGATGAAGAGGAGGAGCCAGGAACGCCATCAGGGGACCCCAGAAAAGAAGGATGATCGGGGCCACTCTGTGCAAAAACCTTGCACAGGGCAGGAAAGTATAACATGTTTGTTATTTAAAAAGAAAAAAAAACCTTTACAATCACTTTAATGTTGGGTGTCCTACAAGTGTGGATGTTTCTGTGTTATGTAAAACTGTTAGGTTAGTTTTTTACATTTTAGAATGAGGACTGCAGAATTTTAAAGGGTGCCTTGACTGAAAAAAGTTTTAGACAAACAGAGATCTAAAAAACAAAATAAATAAATAGAGGGGCAGACTTAACTCACCACCACTTGATGCTTTTCTCCTGTCACTCAAAGTTTGAGAGCAGGATATAAAAATCCGATCGATTAAATTCCGATCGTGTGTACACAAATCCGACGCAAAAAGTGCCACGCATGCTCAGAATAAATTAAGAGACAAAAGCTATTGGCTACTGCCCCATTTATAGTCCAGACGTACGTGTTTTACGTCACCGCGTTCAGAACGATCTGATTTTCCGACAACTTTGTGCGACTGTGTGTATGCAAGACAAATTTGGCCCAAAATCTGTCGGAAAAAATCCAACGGATTTTGTGGTCGGAATGTCCGATCAATGTCCGATCGTGTGTACAGGGCATTAGATGTACCTAACATAGGTGCACAATCTGGGGCTTTCAGGAGCTTCTGCAAACATCAAAAGGTATGCTTAGGCACTAGGTGACTACTTTGTAGTGACATTAGCATTTTAATAGGTCTTATTAGAGGTGTACTTTATTCTTTTTCTAAAATGATCTGCACTGAGTTTACATGAGGTAAGTACAAAAACACAACAATATTCCCCTAACAACAATAGGGGAAAGGCAGACACAGGCACCAAAATACAACAGGACATGGAACAGGCACGCAATTAATATACAGTATTGGTGGGGGTCAGCCTGTCAGTGCTCATACCATATACAGCACACTGCATCAAATTGGTCTGCATGGCTTTCATCCCAGAAGGAAGCCTCTTCTAAAGATGATGCACAAGAAAGCTCACAAACAGTTTGCTGAAGACAAGCAGACTAAGTACATAGATTACTGGAACCTGGTCTGATGAGACCAAGATAAACTTATTTGGTTCAGATGATGTCGAGCGTGTGTGGCGGCAACCAGGTGAGGAGTACAAAGACAAGTATGTTTTGCCTACAGTCAAGCATGGTGATGGGAGTGTCATTGTCTGGGGATGCCGGCACTGGGGAACTACAGTTCATTGAGGGAACCATAAATGCCAACATGTACTGTGACATACTGAAGCAGAGCATGATCCCCTCTCTTCTGAGACTTCGAGTCGCAGAGCAGTATTCCAACATGATAACGACCCCAAACACACCTCCAAGACGACCATTGCCTTGCTAAAGAATCTGAGGGTAAAAGTGATGGACTGGCCAAGCATGTCTCCATACCTAAACCCTATTGAGCATCTGTGGGGCATCCTAAAATTGAAGGTGGATGAGCGCAAGGGCTCTAACATCCACCAGCTCCATGATGCCGTCATGGAGGAGTGAAAGATGACTCCAGTGGCAACCTATGAAGCTCTGGTGAACTCCATGCTGCCCAAGAGGGTTAAGGCAGTGCTGGAAAATAATGGTGGCCACACAAAATGTTGACACTTTGGGCCCAATTTGGACATTTTTACTTAGGGTTGTACTCACTTTTGTTGCCAGCAGTTTAGACATTAATTGTGTGTTGAGTTATTTTGAGGAGACAGCAAATTTACACTGTTATACAAGCTGTGCACTCACTACTTTACATTGTAGCAAAGTGTAATTTCTTTAGTGTTGTCACATGAATAGATATAATAAAATATTTACAAAAATGTGAGGGGTGTACTCACTTTTGTGAGATACTGTAGGTTCGCCATTGTAAATATGAAAGAATCTTTGGTGCAGAGAGGAACTTACCGGACAACAATTTTGTGGAAGCAAAGAGACCAAACTACACTAAATAAGGCTACAATGAAAAAGGTTATGAAGAACAGTCAGCAACAGAGAGAGAGGAAAATAGGCTCACAATCCCCACATGTTGTCAAAAAGAACTGTGAGGCTTCTGTTTGCATGTTAACTTGAAAAGATGGAGAAGATAGTTAATCTGACATATCCACATAGAGAATAATGAAGAGTAGGTCGGCCTTCCAAGTAAGGTAGGTAGGTAGGTAATAACAGTAATACTAACAATTAGGGATGAGCCCGATGTTCGAGTCGAACGTAAGTTCGCCTTGAACATCGGGTGTTCACCCGTTCGCCAAATATAGAACATTGGCATCCTATCATTGGCCAAAGCATGCACCTGACCTGCATGCTTTGGCCAATCACAGAGCGTTTTGCTGAGAGAGCAATAATTGGCCAAAGACAGGTTGCCTTTGGTCAATCATGGCTCATGGGGCTAAGTCCACGCCCCACACTATATAAGGCTGCTTACATAGCAACCGTACATAGTGTAATGAATGAGAGCAGCAAAACGACATTTCTAAAGGAAAAATGTCATTTAAAACTGCTCGCAGATGTAATGTATTGTTGTATCCCGGCAATACAGATAAATATCATTGAAACAAACTGGGTGGGTTCCCCCCAGTCCATTACCAGGCCCTTCAGGTCTAGTATGGATATTAAGGGGAACCCCGTGCCAAAATATAAACAGAAAATGCCATGGGGGTCCCCCCTAGAATCCATACCAGGCCCTTCAGGTCTGGTATGGATATAAAGAGGAACCCCGTGCCAACATTTTTTAAATAAATGATGTGGGGGTCCCCTCAAAATCCATACCAGTCTCTTTAGGTCTGGTATGGATTTTAAGGGGAACCTCGTGCCAAAATAAAATAAAAAATGGCATGGGTCCCCCCCAAAATCCATACCAGACCCTTATCCGAGCACGCAACCTGGCAGGCTGCAGGAAAAGGGGGGGATGAGAACCTGAACCATACCAGGCCACATGCCCTCAAGATGGGGAGAATGCTTTGGGGTCCCCCCAAAACACCTTGTCCCCATGTTGATGGGGACAACGGCCTCATCCCCACAACCCTTGCCCAGTGGTTGTGGGGGTCTGCAGGCGGGGGGCTTATCAGAATCTGGAAGCCCCCATTAGCAAGGGGGCCGCCAGGTCCCGCCCCCCCCTATGTGAATTGGTATCGGGTACATTGTACCCCTACTCATTCACCAAAAAAAGTAAAAATTACAGGAGACAGTTTTGGACAATTCCTTTATTAAAAAATAACTTTAAAAAAGTGTCCCGCGATGTAAATCCATCTTCAATCACGGCATCCGATGGTCCAAAGAAAAAAGAAAAACGGAAAAACTCCACCTCTATAGCTGTCATCACAAAAAGGCTGCAGTCAGCGGGACGCCTCCTATGGAGGCGGAGTTTTTCAGTTTTTTTTATAATAAAGGAATTGTGAAAAACTGTCTCCTGTCATTTTTACACTTTTTTGGGTGAATGAGTGTGGGTACAATGTACCCGATACCCATTCACATGGGGGGGGTGGGATCTGGGGGCCCCCTTAAAGGGGGCTTCCAGATTCCGATAAGATCCCCGCCCGCAGACCCCCACAACCACTGGGGAAGGGTTGTGGGGATGAGGCCCTTGTCCCCATCAACATGGGGACAAGGCGTGGAGGGCATGTGGCCTGGTACGGTTCAGGAGGGAGGTCCGCTCTCTCGCCCCCCCTTTTCCTGCGGCCTGCCAGGTTGCGTGCTCAGATAAGGGCCTGGTATGGATTTTGGGGGGACCCCCACGCCATTCATTTTATTTTGGCACAGGGTTCCCCTTAATATCCATACCAGACCTGAAGGGCCTGGTATGGATTTTGGGGGGACCCCCACGCCATTTAAAAAAAAAAATTGGCACAGGGTTCCCCTTAATATCCATACCAGACCTGAAGGGCCTGGTAATGGACTGGGGGGGAAATCACCCCGATTTTTTCAATGTTTTTTATGTATATTGCTGGGATCCGGCAATATATTACAGCCGCGAGCAGTTTTAAATGACTTTTTTTCCTTTAGAAATGTCATTTTTGCTGTGGTACTGTTATGAACATGGGTAAGATGCGCTACTTTACAGGTAGACTAAGGAGACCCCCCCGGCACAATATTTAAAGGAATATTTCATTTTTATTGTTACACTTTAAGCATTATTAAAATCACTGCTCCTGAAAAAAACGGCCGTTTTTAAAACTTTTGCATTGATACAATAACCGAGTAATTTTTGCCTGTTCGCATGTTCTGCTGCGAACCGAACCGGGGGGGAGTTCGGCTGATCCCTACTAACAATATTCACTTGTACACATCCATCACTTGTCATAGCTATCCATCACAAACATCACTTGTCAAGTTACATAGTAGGTGAGGTTGAAAAAAGACACAAGTCCATCAAGTCCAACCTTTGTGTGTGATTATGTGTCAGTATTACATTACATATCCCTGTATATTGCGGTCATTCAGGTGATTATCTAATAGTTTCTTGAAGCTATCAATGCTCCCCGCTGAGACCACCGCCTGTGGAAGGGAATTCCACATCCTTGCCACTCTTACAGTAAAGAACCCTCTACGTAGTTTAAGGTTAAACCTCTTTTCTTCTAATTGTAATGAGTGACCACGAGTCTTATTAAACTCTCTTCTGCGAAAAAGTTTTATCCCTATTGTGGGATCACCAGTACAGTATTTGTAAATTGAAATCATATCCCCTCTCAAGCGTCTCTTCTCCAGAGAGAATAAGTTCAGTACTCGCAACCTTTCCTCATAACTAAGATCCTCCAGACCCTTTATTAGCTTTGTTGCCCTTCTTTGTACTCGCTCCATTTCCAGTACATCCTTCCTGAGGACTGGTGCCCAGAACTGGACAGTATACTCCAGGTGCGGGCGGACCAGAGTCTTGTAGAGCGGGAGAATTATCGTTTTATCTCTGCAGTTGATCCCCCTTTTAATGCATGCCAATATTCTGTTTGCTTTATTAGCAGCAGCTTGGCATTGCATGCCATTGCTGAGCCTATCATCCACTAGGACCCCCAAGTCCTTTTCCATCCTAGATTCCCCCAGAGGTTCTCCCCCCAGTGTATAGATTGCATTCATATTTTTGCCACCCAAATGCATTATTTTACATTTTTCTACATTGAACCTCATTTGCCATGTAGTCGCCCACCCCATTAATTTGTTCAGGTCTTTTTGCAAGATTTCCACATCCTGCGGAGAAGTTATTGCCCTGCTTAGCTTAGTATCGTCTGCAAATACAGAGATTGAACTGTTTATCCCATCCTCCAGGTCGTTTATGAACAAATTAAATTGGATTGGTCCCAGCACAGAACCCTGGGGGACCCCAATACCCACCCCTGACCATTCCGAGTACTCCCCATTTATCACCACCCTCTGAACTCGCCCTTGTAGCCAGTTTTCAATCCATGTACTCACCCTATGGTCCATGCCAACGCACCTTATTTTGTACAGTAAACGTTTATGGGGAACTGTGTCAAATGCTTTTGCAAAATCCAGATACACCACGTCTACAGGCCTTCGTATATCTAGATGGCAACTCACCTCCTCATAGAAGGTTAATAGATTGGTTTGGCAAGAACGATTCTTCATGAATCCATGCTGATTACTGCTAATGATATCATTCTTATTACTAAAATCTTGTATATAGTCCCTTATCATCCCCTCCAAGAGTTTACATACTATTGATGTTAGGCTAACTGGTCTGTAATTCCCAGGGATGTTTTTTGGGCCCTTTTTAAATATTGGGGCTACATTGGCTTTTCTCCAATCAGCTGGTACCATTCCAGTCAATAGACTGTCTGTAAAAATTAGGAACAACGGTCTGGCAATCACCAGACAAGTGAATGATAAGTTTAAAAAAATGTTATTTCCCATTATCCGGTATTTTGTGTGTAGCACCCTGTAGTGTGCTAGAATAGTGTATGTTTTTTTGTAAGAGTAGGTAAATTTCCAGGCTTCGCTGGCAGCCAAGCATAGGTGTGTTTTGATCTGGGTTGGGAGTGACTCAAAGCAGAGCTGGGTGATTTATAGGCAGCATCACCAAGACCTCCCACTTCTTTCCAGAATGTTCTAGTGTTTTCTGGAAGGGAAGGAGGAGAGGGGAGGTGGAGCTGTCTGGGGTTTTCTGAGGAGCCCTGACCAATCTCCAATCTGGATTGGTAGGGGGCAGGCCTCCTTAAATACCCAGGGTCAGCCCAGCTGGGGGAGGAGATGTTTGAGTGGAAGCTGGAGATGGAGCACTAGGCTTGCGGGCCTTTGAGGGAGCTCCCCAGTCTGGGGGGGGGTGACCTTGGGCCAGGGGCTCGGGTGTGGACAGGACCCTTCTCACGACACATGGAGGTGTTCTGGACAGGTGGCACGGGAGCAAGAGAGGACAGCGGGAGAGCACTGCCAGGCAAAGTCTCCAGTAGAGGAACAATAGGTAGCAGCTAAGTGGGTTGGTGAGTGACACACAGTAGGGAGGACTGGGGACAGGACAGGACTGTGAGAGTGCAGTCTGAGATGAGTGCAGAGCCAGAGGAGTGGACTGGGGTGTCACGGGCATTATGCCCCGTACACACGGTCGGATTTTCCGACGGAAAATGTATGATAGGACTTTGTTGTCGGAAATTCCGACCGTGTGTGGGCTCCATCACACATTTTCCATCGGAATTTCCGACACACAAAGTTTGAGAGCTTGCTATAAAATAAGTAAGTAAGTATAACATGTTTGTTATTTAAAAAGAAAAAAAAAACCTTTACAATCACTTTAATGTTGGGTGTCCTACAAGTGTGGATGTTTTTGTGTTATGTAAAACTGTTAGGTTCGTTTTTTACATTTTAGAATGAAGACTGCAGAATTTTAAAGGGTGCCTTGACTGAAAAAAGTTTTAGACAAACAGAGATCTATACTCCGGTAAAAACAAAATAAATAAATAGAGGGGCAGACTTAACTCACCACCACTTGGTGCTTTTCTCCTGTCACTCAAAGTTTGAGAGCAGGATATAAAATTTTCCGACAACAAAATCAGATCTCAAAGAAAATATAAATAACACTGCGCTAACCCAATGTGAAAAGCAGCTACATAAAATATGACCAATATTGTAAGCAGAAGTAAAAGTGAAATGCAGCGCTAAAAATGATAACCAATGGTAAAATGCACATCAGACATGGTGACCATTACCAATATATACATAGCTGAAACACATGAAGCATAATATCAAAAAATTAAATATTAGACGGGATATAGTAAAGTCCCAATATATGGCTATGAATCTGATACAAGAGAGTCCCAAACATAGGCTAAATATGAATGTTGGACTGATGTAGAAATCTTCTCTTGTATATCATGAGTTGTACGATCATGGGAAGTGAATGGATGGAATACGCTTACCAGCAGGAGTGGATTCGGATGCCGGTGACACCGAATCAAACAGGCTCTGAGATCCTTAATGGACGATGGTTGGACGATGGTTGGTCCTGGAAATCTCGGATCTCAAGGGGGATCTATCCTCTATGGTCCACGTCACGACTGTCCGTTCAGAAGCCCGAGAGGGAATTCTCCACCACAAACAAGTCTCCCAAAGGTGAGCCTTACTCTTTCCTACACTTGATTTTATTGTTTTACTCGTGATCACGTTTTTATATCGTTTGTTGATTATTGGTTATATCCAATAAAATACATCATTTGATTTGCACTATTGGCGTCCTATCTATCTTTTTGGGAACCATCCATGCTCTGGAGACTTGTTTGTGGCGGAGAATTCCCTCTCGGGCTTCTGAACGGACAGTCGTGACGTGGACCATAGAGAATAGATCCCCCTTGAGATCCGGGATTTCCAGGACCAACCATCGTCCAACCATCGTCCATTAAGGATCTCAGAGCCTGTTTGATTCGGTGTCACCGGCATCCGAATCCACTCCTGCTGGTAAGCGTATTCCATCCATTCACTTCCCATGATCGTACAACTCATGATATACAAGAGAAGATTTCTACATCAGTCCAACATTCATATTTAGCCTATGTTTGGGACTCTCTTGTATCAGATTCATAGCCATATATTGGGACTTTACTATATCCCGTCTAATATTTAATTTTTTGATATTATGCTTCATGTGTTTCAGCTATGTATATATTGGTAATGGTCACCATGTCTGATGTGCATTTTACCATTGGTTATCATTTTTAGCGCTGCATTTCACTTTTACTTCAACAAAATCAGATCGATTAAATTCCGATCGTGTGTACACAAATCCGACGCAAAAAGTGCCACGCATGCTCAGAATAAATTAAGAGATGAAAGCTATTGGCTACTGCCCCGTTTATAGTCCCGACGTACGTGTTTTACGTCACCGCGTTCAGAACGATTGGATTTTTCGACAACTTTGTGTGACCGTGTGTATGCAAGACAAGTTTGAGCCAACATCCGTCTGAAAAAATCCATGGATTTTGTTGTCAGAATGTCCGTTCAATGTCCGCCCGTGTGTACAGGGCATTAGAGAGAGTCAGCTGCAGCCATGAGGGCTGGCAGGGCCTGAAGATGTGGTACTGGGCTCAGTAGACACATGGACAGCTAGCACTCAGGACTACCATATTTTTGCCACACTAGAGAAGCCCGCGGTCCCTGCCTGCAAAAGGCATTCACCCTAGGCCTGGCTGAGCCAGTGTCAGGCCTACTAATCAGTGCCTAGCTGATCTGGGGAGTGCAAGCAAGTGATGTGCTGGAGGTGTTGAGGAGAGATAGTGTGCAAGCAAGTGATTTGCTGGAGTTGAAGATTGGAGTTGTATATACCGGAGGTGTATATAGTTGGTTCCATATATATTGTTCTGCAAATCAGTTTGGGCATCTCATGAAAATCCCATTCCCATCCAAGTTTATTCCCCTCAATAAAAATAAAAACGAAGTTCAAGGACTGGTTTTCTGCCTCAGGGTGAATGAGAACTGTGTGCCTGGCTGGGCAGGTTGACAGACGAACTACAACACTCAGCAGCCCTTAAGAAGGTACCTCTACATTTGGAAAATAGTACTCATAAGCAGTTTTCATAACGATTACATTCAGCAAAATGCTCGGATCCTATAGTCTGCAGTTGTGTAGTTAACTAAAGTTGTCTTGCCACCAGTCAGAGAATGCACTTCCTACACAGCAAAGTATTTGGCAGCACCTAGAGGTTAATACGTGGTACTGCAGACCTATGAGTAACAGTGACTATTACCAGGTGCATGACTAATAATTATGGGCCCCCATAGAAAAATTTTGATCTGGCCCTCCCCACTGTCACTGATCCTAACATAAGTCAGGGGCAGGTAGCAGGAGAGCTGCCTGCATGGTAAGTGCATTCCTAAGGACTAGTGCTGTGGACACTACATTAAAAGAGAGAAGAGGGGGACAATAGTGCAGGGAAATTTATAATTAATATTAATTTTCCAGCTAACCACCAGTCTTTTTTAACCTCAGTGTAAATTCTAATTCTGTTCCCCTTCCACCACCACAGCAAACAAGTGCTGAAAGAGGTGGGGTAGTAGCCAGTAAAAAAAACAAAAACAAAAAAACAATTATGGTCGCAAATATAATAAACATCACACTTTTTATAATGATACATACTGTGATTGTTGTCACTCCTGCAAAAAAAATTACTGTATACATGTTCATTCACATAGGCGTGCTGTGCTATATACTGCTCAGTTAAGTGTATTTCTGAGGTGGGCATGGTTATGTGTTTATGGGAGAGTTTGCATGCAATTGTACACAGTGCAATTGCATGCAGTTAGGGACAGATGAGTGGTCCTGAACACAGGCAGTTTGCTTTTGGTACCAGTCGCCTGTCACTAACTGCATGTTATCGCACCATGTGCAATGACATGTGAACAGTCATGGACAGTTGCAGCCGCTGTCAGCCTGTCAATCTGAGCTGCCACAACCAAACATAGAGGTTATAAAAAATACCGCATTGCACGGAGCACTGTTCAATCCATCATCTAAAATGAAAAGAGTATGGCACAACTGCAAACCTACCAAGACCTGGCCATCCACCTAAAGTAAAGTAAGTAAGTAAATCAACCCCACTATGTGTTCCAGGAACCGCAATTATACTGGTACATCTGGCAGAGTTATGTCCTTCCTGACAATGACAGCATAGTTGAGACAGAGAAGAGAGGAAGAGCAGCAGTGTGGGAGGATGTGATGAGGTAAGTAACCAATGAACACCAATGCCAGAATGGTGCTTACAGGCATACCCCACTTTTAAGTACACAATGGGGTTTATTTACTATAGCTGGAGAGTACAAAAACAGGCTCACTTCTGCATAGAAACAAATGAGCTTCTAACCCCAGCTTGTTCAATTAAGCTTTGGTATTAAAACCTGGAACCTCATTGGTTTCTATGCAGAAGTGAGCCTGATTTTGAACTCTCCAGCTATAGTAAATAAACCCCATTGTGTACTTAAAAATGAGAAATTGTATCAAATACCTACCGTAATTTTCCTTTCCTGACGCCAATACATGGCAGCCTATATATGATATAGCTCTGCCCTTATATCCACCCACAGGACCTGTTTAGCTCTATAAAAGTCTGACTGAGAGCTACCTCCCCCATTCTCCATATAAAGCACAAGATCAGAGGGAGGGTGCATATGCTGCCATGTATTGGCGTCAGGAAAGGAAAATTACGGTAAGTATTTGATACAATTTTCCATTTTCCTGACGCCAAACATGGCAGCATACATATGATACATAATGAGCTTTCGAGAGGAAGGGTTTAATGCTACAAACTTAGTCTTTATTTGACAATAGACATAAAAGCTTTGATGGTTTTCCTCCCAAACCCTACTGTAGTAAGAGCTGCTGGATCCACCCTGTAGTGTTTTAAGAACGTATGATGTAATGACCAGCTAGCCTCTTTGCAGACTGTCTCCAGAGACAATCCTACCCGTGCTGCCCAAGAAGACGACATTGCCCTGGTTGAGTGAGCTCTAACCACCTCTGGAGGATCCTTCCCGCCTGCTCTATATGCCCGGTGAATATTTTTTACTATCCGGCCAAGATGGTTCTGGCTGAGGCCTCTTTCCCTTTAAATTTTCATTATGATGTAAAAGTCTGTCAGAATGTCTGAATGTAGAAGTAGCCTGAAGATAGGCTTTGAGGACTTTTGAGATGTCCAACTCATGCAGATCAGCATCTGATTCCGCTGGGAAGGCTGGAAGCACCCATTCACTGGAGAGATGAAATATCGATGCCACTTTTGGGACAAGATGAACCAATAGTCTCAGCACAACCCTGTCTGGGAAGAACATGGAATAAGGTTCTGCTGCCCCCAATTCTTGGAGTTCCGACACCCTTCCCCCTCAAGCTATGGCTAGTAGGAAAGCCATTTTTAAGGTGATATCCCCATAATGAACAGTCTTCTGTCAGAGTACGAGGAGGGTTTGCTAGAATATTGAGGACTACTGCCAGGTCCCATTGAGGGAACCTATTTTTCTTGGGAGGGCGTAGTCTAAGTAACGCTCTCATGAAGTGCTCCACCAGCAGGTTTGCTGCCCATTTCTTTTGGGTAAAAGCCGAGATGGCTGAAATTTGCACCTTAAGCGAACTGAGCCCCAAATCCAATCCGGATTGCAGGTAAGACAGGATTTGAGATATATTTGGGTCAAACTGCCGTCCAGCTGCAAAGCTTGTGAACCTATTCCATAATCTGGGGTAGATGGCATTGGTTGACCACTTTCTGGAACTGTAAAGTTCTAACACCCTCTGGAGAACATCCTAACTCTTGTAACCCCTGCCTTACTATCTCCAGGCCGCTAAGGCCAGTCGTGATGGTTGCAAAAATAGGGTATCTCCTTCAGACAGGAGATACCGGCAGAGTGAGAGGTGTGCACACGCTGAGATCCATTGCCAGAGAAACCCATGGTCTGTGAGGCCAGTAAGGAAATACTGTGATGACTTGTCAAAAATCTCCCCAGGAATTCCAGGATTAAAGAAATTGGAGGGAAGGCATAGGCCAGTTGCCCAACCCAAGGATGGGTAAAGGCATCCGTCCCCTCTGCTAATGGATGAGGGAAGCGTGAGAGGAACCAGCTCACCTTGCAGATGGTTGATGAGGCAAAAATATCCATCTTATGGACACCCCCACTCGTGGATGATCTGTTTGAACACTTCGGGGTGAAGGGACCATTCGTTGGGGTTCATGAATAGTCTGGATAGGTGATCTGCTTCTAAGTTCTGACAGCCTGGAAGATATATGGCCCTCAAATCTGGGAGCTATTGTTGTGCCAATGTCATGGTTGGTTCCACCTCTCTCAAGGAGGGATTGGCTATGCGTTCCTGCCTTGTCGCTGTATGTAGGACACTGCTGCCATGTTGTCCAGATGGAGCAGGACTGGGCGACCCTGTATATAAGGCAGCAATGTGGCCTACGCCATGAATGCTGCTTGAAGTTCCAGGATATTGGAAAGTAAGCCCTGAGTGGGAAATCCCCCTCTGCTGTGGATCTTGAGTTGTTCGCAGGTGGCGCCACACCCTGCTGCGCTGGCATCTGTGGTAACAATGATCCATGGCTGTGGCCCTAATGGACTATGCTGTTTAGCATTTGTTTCTCCTCTATCACCAGAGACTCTGGAGCCTCCAGCTGGTGATCCTGATTGGCTGGGCTAGACGAACTCTTCCACTGCATCAGAAAGCCTTGTTGGAAAACTCTGAGTTTGCAGTGAGCCCAGGGGATCATCGGAATACATGAAGCCATCGTCCCGAGAAGACTCATGCACTGGGATGCTGACATCACTGGTGCAGCCAATGCCTGTTGGAACTTCTCACTAATTTTGGGGAGTTTGAGGTGGCAAAGAAACTGTGGCTGCCTGCGTATTGAATTGGGCTCCTAGGTAGACCATATTCTGTGTAGGCTCCAGCTGGCTCTGGTAATGCCTGTCCCTCAACGCAAATCTGAGGAATTGCTGGTATTACTGAAGGATCGGAACATGCTGGTAGGCATATTGCAAGTCCACTGAAATCCTCCAGACTCCTGGTTGAATAACCTGGATTATGGTATGGAGAGACTCCATCTTGAGTCTATCCGGATAAATTGATTCAGCCTCTTGAGGTAGTTCTGGAGGCTGCCGTTTGAACAGCCGATAATGGCATTGTGCCACTGTGAACTGAATCCGCCGTTTTTTGGCAGTGGTCTTGCCAGAACTGGATCACTTTGAGTCACCTGGCACCAACTGCCTCCTGGGCGGGCCTGGCATTGAAAGGGCTTCTGGGTATCTTGGGGAGCCGCAGGGGTCTTAGCTCTCTGCAATCTTATGAAGGTTGACTGTACCCCTCCATTGCCTTCAGAAGCCCTTGGATGCGCGAAAGCCTCCGAAATCCTAGTACCTGTTTGGTGCTCCTCTGAATGGTTGCCCCCTCTGGCGTCTGGACCTTCGATCTTGGGGCAGAAGACCTGATTTTCCTCCTGAAACCCTGGAGGCAGTTTATAGCAATTCTACTTTGAGGATGGGTCAGCCGCCCAGGGTTTTAGCCACAGCGCTCTTTTGGCTGTGACTGAGATGAGCATGGCTCTGGAGGATCATAGAATGATGTCTATAGCTGCCTCACCTGTGAAGTCCGTCAAGAGTTTTATCTCATCAAGAACCTTGATGATTTTTTTTCTTTTGACAGCTGGTTTTTGATCGCATACTCCAAGTTCTGCACCCACACTCGCATAGCACTTGCTACGGATGTTAAAGCAATGGCGGGTTTACAAGCACCACCTGCCGCAAGGAAAAACTTTCCAAAGTCCATGTCAATGCGTCAATCAAGGATATTGTGAAAGGAGGAAGAGTCTTTCATCGGAAGTGTCACATTCTTGGCCAGTCTGGTGACTGCCGCATCCACCGTTGGTGAGTTAGATAAAGGAGTTGCATCCATTTCTGTCATAAGAGGAAAGGTAGCTACCTGTTTCTTTCAGGTTCCTCCTATGGAACCCAAAGGCTTGTTCACACTTGCAGCAGGCTCTGCTATTGCGCTTAAAAGCGATCTATGCTTAGGTCACTTTTCAGAGGCATTTGATATAATCATGTAGAGCGCATGTGTTCCTGCTATGCGATTTTCAAAGAGCGATTTGTACGCAATGTTGCAACACGCATGGAGGGCGGCACATTCACTTGGCTGCCCTACGTGTGCAAAAAGAAGCCCCTGCTCCTATTTAGTGGCGACCAGCTTCGCACAATGTTTTTAAAGGCGTGTTCTCCCACGTGACAATCACAGCAGAATCGCATTGCCCTGAAAGGATAAAGGCACCTAATGCATGTTGTGCAGCGATTGCCACACAATTTAAAATCAGATTGTATGGTGTGTGATAATAGGTTTTCTCCTTCTTTGGAGGAGGTTCCGGATCCTCCCATTCCAGTGCAGCTTTTACTGCCTTAATGAATGGTGGTATTAGTGCAAAATCAAAGCCTAAACCTTCAGGATCCTCTGCCGAGGAGGAGGCGATATCTTCTCCCTCTACCTGTAAGGTTGGCTGTAATACTGGGTCTGGGGAATCAGCCTGCCTAATCTGCTGGGCTGGAGTCACCCCTTAAGTGCCTGGTACCCCTCTAGTTAGATAGGGTTGAATGGCTTGGTTTAGACCTGGTGCAGGGCCCACACTGTTCATCCGCTTTTGTCCCTGGTTGCCCCAGATGACTGGAAAATTCTGCCAGGGATTTGGGGACTACTTTCCTGGTATTGCGGTGGTCTTGGTTATGTGGTGTTAAGCTCATGCTGGCGGAAGAACCAAAAGGTGCAAGGGGGACTGCATGGCAACAGAGAAATAAGGGAAGCGAGAGAGCGAAAAAAAAAATACATATACAGTGGGGACGGAAAGTATTCAGACCTCCTTAAATTTTTCACTGTTTGCTATATTGCAGCCATTTGCTAAAATCATTTAAGTTCCTTTTTTTTCCTCATTAATGTACACACAGCACCCCATATTGACAGAAAAACACAGAATTGTTGACATTTTTGCAGATTTATTAAAAAAGAAAAACTGAAATATCACATGGTCCTAAGTATTCAGACCCTTTGCTCAGTATTTAGTAGAAGCACCCTTTTGATCTAATACAGCCATGAGTCTTTTTGGGAAAGATGCAACAAGTTTTTCACACCTGGATTTGGGGATCCTCTGCCATTCCTCCTTGCAGATCCTCTCTAGTTTCTGTCAGGTTGGATGGTAAACGTTGGTGGACAGCCATTTTTAGGTCTCTCCAGAGATGCTCAATTGGGTTTAAGTCAGGGCTCTGGCTGGGCCATTCAAGAACAGTCACGGAGTTGTTGTGAAGCCACTCCTTTGTTATTTTAGCTGTGTGCTTAGGGTCATTGTCTTGTTGGAAGGTAAACCTTCGGCCCAGTCTGAGGTCCTGAGCACTCTGGAGAAGGTTTTCGTTCAGGATATCCCTGTACTTGGCCGCATTCATCTTTCCCTCGATGGCAAACAGTCATCCTGTCCCTGCAGCATAAAAACACCTCCAAAGCATGATGCTGCCAACACCATGCTTCACTGTTGGGACTGTGTTGGACAGGTGATGAGCAGTGCCTGGTTTTCTTCACACATACCACTTAGAATTAAGGCCAAAAAGTTCTATCTTGGTCTCATCAGACCAAAGAATCTTATTTCTCACCATCTTGGAGTCCTTCAGGTGTTTTTTAGCAAACTCCATGCAGGCTTTCATGTGTCTTGCACTGAGCAGAGGCTTCCGTCGGGCCACTCTGCCATAAAGCCGCAACTGGTGGAGGGCTGCAGTGATGGTCGACTTTCTACAACTTTCTCCCATCTCCCGACTGCATCTCTGGAGCTCAGCCACAGTGATCTTTGGGTTCTTCTTTACCTCTCTCACCAATGCTCTTCTCCCCCGATAGCTCAGTTTGGCCGGACGGTCAGCTCTAGGAAAGGTTCTGGTCGTCCCAAACGTCTTCCATTTAAGGATTATAGTGCTCTTAGGAACCTTAAGTGCAGCAGAAATTTTTTGTAACCTTGGCCAGATCTGTGCCTTGCCACAATTCTGTCTCTGAGCTCTTCAGGCAGTTTCTTTGACCTCATGATTCTCATTTGCTCTGACTTGCACTGTGAGCTGTAAGGTCTTATATTAGGTATGTGGCTTTCCTAATCAAGTCCAATCAGTATAATCAAAACACAAATGAAGGTGTAGAACCATCTCAAGGATGATCAGAAGAAATGGACAGCACCTGAGTGAAATATAAGAGTGTCACAGCAAAGGGTCTGAATATTTAGAACCATGTGATATTTCAGTTCCACACAAAAGGACACTTTTAAGCTGGCTATACATCATACAATCTTCTGTAGATTTTTTAAGAGCCTCAATTTGTATGCAGGCAGGCCCCTGCACCAGGAAATCAGGCAACAAAAGCTGCACAGTGTGTATGGGGTCTTTAGAGACATGAGAGCAAGAAAAAGAAAAAAAGTTTTATAGAAATTGAAAGACCTGGAAAGAGTTCCGTAGTAGAGAAGACATTATGCAGTCCCAGCTGCTGGATCCTGACTCCAAAGCAGGCATGCCACAAGAGGATTGTCGTCTCTAATTAAAGAACACCTCGACCCAAAAAGACCACCAGAAGGGGTTCCACACCTTGTTGGTGCGTTTAGCAGCCTAAAGATGTGGGACTGCGTGCTGGGAGAGGCTTGAACCCAGACGGACTCCGACATAGTCGGCAGGTAAGAGCTTATTCTGAGTGTAATGGTCTGTAGGTTTTGCTCTTTGACAACGAGAAGGAGAATGGGGGAGGTAACTCTCAGTCAGACTTTTATAGAGCTAAACAGGTCTTATGGGTGGATATAGGGGCGAAGCTATATCATATGTATGCTTCCATGTTTGCCGTCAGGAAAGTGGGGTATGCCTGTATTTTACTTTCAATGTCACAAATTTTTTACTCCCATTGATAAGAATGATGGGCTTATTTTACTCCCAGTGACTCCAATGATGTATTATGCTAATTCTGACATCACGGGTGGTACTTATTTTACATCAACTTTTTACTTTGTGACCCAAGAGCCTATCTTGTCTAAACAGAAGGGAAGGGTGCTACACATGTTTCTTCTTGAACCTTGAAAGGTGGCCTACCTACCTTTGTATTCAAATGTTGGAAATTTGTCAAAGGTTGAAGCTCAGCTCTGGGCTCCCCTCTTGCCCTCAGTCATCCTCCCTGGACAGACTCCCCCATCATTGTAAGGTACCATGGTGAAAGGTTTATGAGGCTCTGCACTCACAGGATGTCTTCTTAAGATGTACTCACATTGTCAGCTGTAACCATTCCAAGCATGATTTACACCTCCCCCACCCCTTCTTGGGATTATTTCTGTAGCGCGAGTGCTCCAACTGTGCCTGGTGTGAGGTTTGGGGGTTGTTTAGCTCAAGTGTAGAACCCACTAGCGAGAACAGTCCACATAGATGATTCCTTTTCAGGGCTTTTTTTGGCCCACTTTTATTAAAGAAAATCAAAGTTCCAGAAATGAAAACAAAAGTAGTTTCCCCTCCCAGGGGGTTTTCACCATCAGCTTTAAATAACAGGATATTTAGCCTCCTGGCTTACACATGCAGCATTGCAAGCAAAAATACTGAGCCACCTGGCTCTCTTCAGCAGCAGACACCACTGCTCAGGCTCCCACATGGAGCTCTCCTGACTACTGTCAGCAACCTCAGACTCAGGTCTCTGGCTTTTACCTTACAGCCTGCACTCTCTGGATACTTTAGTGCACACCTGCACTGTCTGGATACTTTAGTGCACACCTGCACTCTCTGGATACTTTAGTGCACACCTGCACTCTCTGGATACTTTAGTGCACACCTGCACTCTCTGGATACTTTAGTGCACACCTGCACTCTCTGGATACTTTAGTGCACACCTGCACTCTCTGGATACTTTAGTGCACACCTGCACTCTCTGGATACTTTAGTGCACACCTGCACTCTCTGGATACTTTAGTGCACACCTGCAAGCTCTGGATACTTTAGTGCACACCTGCAAGCTCTGGATACTTTAGTGCACACCTTCACTCTCTGGATACTTTAGTGCACACCTGCACTCTCTGGATACTTCAGTGCACCCCTGCACTCTCTGGATACTTCAGTGCACCCCTGCACTCTCTGGATACTTCAGTGCACACCTGCACTCTCTGGATACTTCAGTGCACCCCTGCACTCTCTGGATACTTCAGTGCACCCCTGCATTCTCTGGATACTTCAGTGCACCCCTGCACTCTCTGGATACTCCCTTGCAAGCCTGGACTCTCTGGATACTCCCTTGCAAGTCTGGACTCCTGGAGACCTCCTGTCTCTCTGGGTGGAGCCCAGAATCATGGTCCTGACTCTGCTATCAGGCCCACACACACCTGAACAATCAGAGTGCCAGTGGGTACCAAAACCTGGACCCAGGATTGGGGATTTTTATTATTTTTTTTTTTTGAAAATAAAGCTTTATTAAAGAGCAGTGTAGTACATTGAAAAAAAAATCCAAAAGGTATACTGACAAATCCCGTGCATATAAGGGATTGATATTAGAAAAGTACAAAGATATTAAACAGAGATTCAAAACCACTTACAATTGCCATTGTAACAGTAGGGAAAGCTGTGTCTTATGTTCCCTGTGTGGGTTGACATTCCCAACACCCCTAACGGGATCACACTGTGTTAGGAGCCCCCCCATCTCCAGGGAAAGTGTTAAGGCTATCCCGGTACCCCTACTGTCCCCGCTCCCAGGGACCTGCTACCGCCCCTGATGTAAAGATAGGGACCACTAGGGAAGCCATCAGACCCCTCCAGCAGTTCCCATCTATCTGGCAGTAATCCGTTTTGAGACCATAACTCGAACTCACTATTCAAAGTCTGATGGCGACTTAAGAAATTCTACTATATTGTAAATTAGTGAGTGAAACATATCTGATACACTGCAAATGTGATATCAAATCATTATAGTAACAAAAAGAAAGGATAGAGAAGAAGAAAAGAAGAAGAAATAGAACGCTCGTATGGATGCATATAGTTGTGCCCGGTCCAGGGTTTTTTTTTTTTTTTTTTTAATTTTGAAATCAGCTTGACTGTTTCGTTTGAATACCTGGGATAAGGGAAATGCCTAAATGTCTAGCCCAGGGCTCCCATGTCACCTCAAATGATTTAGTGGTGTCCGTCATAGAGCTGACCTTTTTTCTTGGGACATAATCCACAAAATCTTTCTTTTGGCTGCCTGGAAAGACACTGTGGGTTGCTTCCAGGCCTTAGCTATGGTGGTTTTAGCTCCTAACAACATGAAGGATATCAACTTTTGAGAGTGTTTCGTTGTCTTAGGAATTGGTGCATTAAGTAGTGCCACTTGGGAAGATTTAGTAATAGGAAGACCCGATACTTTTCGAATCATAGCGAATATTTTGTTCCAGAAACCGCTTAATCTCGGACAATCCCACCAGATATGAATCATAGAGCCCTGAGCTTGACATCCTCTGAAGCATAACGGGGAGGCGGAGGAAAACATAGTTGCAAGTCTGGTGGGTACTAGGTACCATCTCAAAAACACTTTTAGATTAGCTTCTATTAATGAAATATTTAAGATACCTTTAAAGGCTGTGGATCCTCTCCGATGCCATTCCTCCAGGCTCCAGGTCTCCTGCAGATCCCTCTCCCACGATTCCATGTATGCAAATTTTGTGGTGGGTTCCCCAAGAGATGCGTAAATGAGAGATATACCCCCCTTTATGTCTAATGCTTGGCCACACCAACGCTCATAAGGTGTAAATTCCAAAGGGAGCGCCTGTCCCTTCGTTAGTGAGGAGAGAAAGTGGGATATCTGGACATATCTAAATCTCTCTGAACCTGGGAGTTCAAGCTTATTTATACAGTGCTTCAGCGTAATCGGACCCGAGGGAGAAAGAAAGTGGCCAATACGGTACATCCCCTTGTCCATCCACCATCTAAAGGACTTGATATCCATGCCCAGTACAAATCGGGGGTTATGAAAAATGTGGTCAAGAGGGTGGGAGGGCGAGGTCAGTGCTGGTAAGCATTTCACGGAGTCCCATAATTTAAAGGATTGGGACAATGCTGGAGCTAGTATGGAAGGCCTTGATTTCATGGGGCACCAGAGGAGGTAGTCTATGGTGTGTGTCGGGACAGCTTGTCTCTCTATATATATCCAATCGGGTTTCTCAACTCTGAAGTATACCATTGAGAGTTGGGCTAGTCTTGCAGCTTGGTAGTAGCTAAACAGATCTGGGAGACTTGATATCCATGCCCGGTACAAATCGGGGGTTATGAAAAATGTGGTCAAGAGGGTGGGAGGGCGAGGTCAGTGCTGGTAAGCATTTCACGGAGTCCCATAATTTAAAGGATTGGGACAATGCTGGAGCTAGTATGGAAGGCCTTGATTTCATGGGGCACCAGAGGAGGTAGTCTATGGTGTGTGTCGGGACAGCTTGTCTCTCTATACATCCAATCGGGTTTCTCAACTCTGAAGTATACCATTGAGAGTTGGGCTAGTCTTGCAGCTTGGTAGTAGCTAAACAGATCTGGGAGACCCAAACCCCCCTTGGTTTTGGGACTAAAAAGAACATTGCGAGCTAGCCTATATCCTTTTTTACCCCAAATGAATTTTATGATTTTCCCTTGGAGGGATTTGAGATGATGTTTTCTAATGTCTATCGGGAGTGACCTAAACAAATAGAGGAGCTTGGGCAATAACGTCATTTTGATAGAATGTATTCTACCTAGCTATGATATATTGTATTTGGACCAGGCTAGAATGTCAGATTCTAGTGTGCGGAACATAGGAGGGAAATTAGCTTGAAAAAGTCGCTCAAATTTGGGGGTAAGGTTTATCCCTAGGTATCGGATCGAAGAGTCGCTCCATTTAAATTTGAATGAAGGCTTGAGCCTATTTACTTCTGCCTCTTGTAGGGAAATATTTAATGCCTGGGATTTGTCCATGTTGACCTTTAAACCCGACAAGGATCCAAATATTTTTAAGAGATTGCAAATATTGGGAAGTGAGGTCGTTGGGGATGTGACAAATAGGATGTCGTCCGCAAACAGGGCGCATTTGTGGATGTGCGCTCCGCATTTTACACCCTTAATATTTTGGTTAGATCTGATAGCAATTGCCAGAACCTCTATAGCTAAAGCAAAAATCACAGGAGATAGGGGACACCCCTGTCTGGTACCCCTGGTTATTTGAATGGGATCCGAATAAAATTCGTGTAGTTTGACCTTGGCACTAGGAGTGGAGTATAATGCTTTCAGGGTACTTATAAACTTTTCTCCGAATCCCCAACGTCCCAGGACTGTGAATAGGAATGACCAAGACAAGGAATCGAAGGCCTTTTGAAGGTCCAACGACAGCAATAAACCTTCCTGCTTTGGGCCTCCATCCCAACCCGTTTGTAATAAAGAGACAATATCGACCGCCCTTCTAACTTGATCCGGGCCTTGTCTTCCCGGTATAAAGCCCACTTGGTCTTTGTTTATATATTGGTTGATGAAGGAGTTAATTCTGTTAGCTAGGATTTTAGTAAGTATTTTCAAGTCGTTGTTAATCAGCGAAATTGGTCTGTAGTTCTCGACTAAAGATGGATCCTTGTCGGGTTTGGGTATGACAGAGATAAATGCCATATTTAGGTGTGACTCTAGGGGTGCCCCTGCCCTTTTGGAGTTGAAGAATTTTGTAATATGGGGTGCTAAGGTTTTCTTAAAAGTTTTGTAGTATTGATTGGAGAAACCATCGGGGCCGGGAGCTGAGCCCCCTTTTAAATTTTTAATTACCTCTATTGTTTCTTCTATGGAAAAGGGCGCTTCCATGAGATCCACATGATCTTTACGTAGAGTGGGTATGTCAAGATCATCTAGGAATGATCTCACGGAAGAGTCTGACATAGAGTCATTTTGCTGATATAGTTTAG
The DNA here is from genome assembly GCA_037952925.1 of Lithobates clamitans. NCBI lineage: Eukaryota > Metazoa > Chordata > Amphibia > Anura > Ranidae > Lithobates > Lithobates clamitans. Next base: position 170,825 of record JBBGZY010000638.1, read on the forward strand.
AGTAAAAAGACTGAAATGCTTGCAGAATTTTTGGGGGATTAAGGGTTGAGGTGCCATCCTGTAGTCTAAGGTTTGGGATTGTGAAGTTAGTGAATTTGGGAGAGAGCTTTTTTGCTAATAGAGTACTCATCTTGTCTCTCTGAACGTAGAATTTCGCACTATTTCATTTCAAGTGTTTTTCTGCCCTTACTGTGTGAGCTAGGTTTAGTTATTCTGGCTGCGTCTAGTTGAGCTATTTGGACCTTAGAAGGATCCCGTTTGTGATGTTTACATAGGGCGTTGAAGTCCCTCTCTAGTTTCTCTATCTCCGCTATCTGTTCTTTCTTTCTTTGAGACGACATTTGAATGAGCTTTCCCCGTATGGTAGCTTTATGAGCGGCCCAAAGAGTCTCTGCTGAAATTCCCTCCACATCGTTCCGCAAAAAGTAATCTTTTAATTCCCTCTCAATCTCTATTACTGAAATAGGGTCATTAAGAATAGTGTCGTTGAGTCTCCACTGGGTAGTGGGTGGTTTGTGGGAACCGCCCCGTAGGGTGAAGACCACCATGGCGTGATCTGATAGGGCTGTGTCCTTAATATAGGCCTTAAGTACATAGGGGATATGTATCACTGACAGGAGTATGTGGTCGATCCTGGAGTACGTTTTGTGAGGGTTTGAATAATGTGTATAATCCCTCTTTGTGGGATTATGTTCTCTCCAGATATCGGCTAGGCCTTGTTGATAAATAAGTTTTGCGATCTTGGAACTTGTTTTTGTGGGGCGGATTGATTGTGCTTTTAGAGGTTTGGATTTATCTAGACCTGGGTCGAAGGCAACATTAGAGTCACCTCCGAAAATTACCGTTCCTTCTAATAGTGGGCTTAGAGTTTGAAGCATTGCTTGGAAGAATTTTGTCTGACCCTTGTTGGGGGAATAATAAGAAGTGAACGAATATAGGCTTTCATCTATTTTACCTTTTACCAGTAAAAATCTACCCTCTGGGTCTCTGTGCACCAGATTGGGCTTGAATTTACAATTTTTCGCAAATAGTATTGCCACACCTCTGGTCTTATCATTCGCTAGGAAGAATGTGGGAAATTGAGCATGTAAAAATGTCGGGTTATATCTTGAAGGGAAATGTGTTTCCTGGAGCAAGACTAGCGCCATTTTTTGCGCATGAGACTGAAATAATTTACGCCTCTTTACCGCTGAATTTAACCCTTGGGCGTTGTGGGATGCTAATTTAAAGGACGTTAGGGGCACGGTGTTACTTGACATATTGGTTGCTTGGGTAGAGCTTGTGTGAGTCAGTATTTCTTACCTCCTCTGAAGTATGGTGGAGAGTTAATATTTGGATCGTGAAGCAGGACCTGGAGCCTGGAGGAGAGAGGCATATCTGTATATCCTGTGGACTGGCACAAAAGAAAACAGGGTTAGAGAAGAAGACCAGAAAAAAAGAGAAACTGAGAAAAAATAAATGCGAGCATTGTCATGTAAAGTGTCCCAAAAGGAACCTGCGGCATCGAGAGGGTGAATAGATCCTCCCAATGACGCCCAACAGTGGACAATAGTAGCCCTCCAAAGGGGCTAACGGTCCATCTCCCGACCATGGGGATCCCATTATCGTGAGATGGATGGAGGCGCATGACTGCTACCCCAGTCAGTGCCTGCCCAATTGGTTAACCTGTATAAAATACTTCACATAACCTCATGAAGAAAACCAATTAAACACTATAACATTGTAAACTGTGTGTATCAAAGCCAGCCGGCAAAATTATTCTTACAATAGGCCTATTATGCCTTGGGGAGGAATGGGAAGGGGAAGGGGGGGGGAGGGGAGGTAAAGAAGGGGAATGGGGAAGAGCGGGCGGGAAGAGAGAGAGGAACATTAGAAGAGCTGTATCTCAATCTACTAGGTGCGAAATATTCCTATCATTCAGATGGTCGGGATACAAGGTAGAAAACCTCTAAAGAGTCCTCTGCATTTCCCCCCAGATACTTTGCGAGAAACGGCAGCGCAGTGTTCTAACGTGTCCAGCTCCAGGTCCTCCAATCTACCAGCCGGTGTTAAAGAAGTCCCAGAGGGGGGAAGGCCCAAGAGCTCGATCTTTGTTGCTTGTTGTCAAGTTGATTGTGAGAGATCCGGACAAATTCTTTGGAGAAAGGGGGGAGCAACGATTTTACGACCCGCTTAAGTAGGAACCGAAGATTCAACAGAAGAGTTTGCATGACAAATAGATGCATTTTTATGGTGCGGAGGGACCTATCAGGTCTGAGGTGTCGGTGTCAGGAGATGTACATATGGAGGTGGAAGTCCGGTAACCCTGATGGGTTCAGAGTTCGTACATCTTAAACCTATGGGGGGGTCTGAGGGGTCCCCATCTCATTAAGAGGGTCATTTAGGGTTATTAGCGACTTGGGTTAGATCCTGAAGAATATGTCTGGGTAAAACCTGGAGGTATTCGTCTGAATCAGGTGGGCATCGGTTCCCTCACGCGTCTGCTTTTGGTAGTTTTCCATAAAGGAGAAACGGGGCTGGTCGGAGTCTGTCTCTTGTAGGATCCGGATTGTGCATTTGATGTGTCCATCTCTGAGTCCTGAGATATAAGCTTCAGTGAAAGGAGGATACGCTCTCCTTCAGGCAGATTATTTAAATGAGTGGGTCTTGCCTTTGTAGGTGAATTTTAAAGCAAAGGGGAAAGCCCACCAGTATCTTATTTCCTTTTGTGTCAGGATTAGTAATAGAGGTTTGAGGGCTCTGCGTTTTTGTATCGTCATAGGCGAAATGTCCGCAAACATTTGAACATCGTGGCCTTGGAAGGAGATGTGTGGTTGCTGGCGGGAGAGCTTCATGATGTTCTCTTTCACTACGTAGTGGTGTGGCTTCACCACTATATCCCTGGGAGACCCATCCTTCCTGGGAGGTCCCAGTGATCTGTGGGCTCTGTCTAACTCCAGCTTGTGTGTAGAGATATCAGGAATAAGGGATTTGATCAAATCTTGCACTGCTGTAGGGACATCCGTGCATGATTCTGGGATGCCTCTGACCCTGAAGTTCTCCCTTCTCGATCGGTTTTCCAAATAATCGATCCTATTTAAGGCTGCATCCAACTGTTCCTGCACAATCTGAATGTGATCAGAGTTTTGATTGGTTCTTGCGACTGTATAGTCAAGCTTTTGTTCGATCGCTTCTATTTTGGTGCCCAGGTTCTGGAAATCAGATCGAATGTCATTTGTTATTTTGTGGGCTGTGTTAGCTAAGCCCCTTTCCAACAGGTCAGAAAGTTTGAGAAAGAGATCCCCTGCATTCTGGGGCATGTCTGTGTCTGGGCCTCCCATAGAGCTGTTAATGTGCTGGAGGATAGGAGTATGTCCCATAGGAGATAGCAAGGGGGTTGCCAGGGGGTGCTCATCCAGATTGGCTGAATTGTAGCTTGAGGGGGATGTGGTGGGGTGGGATGAGGAGATTGCTGGAGGAGGATATGGGAGAGTAGCAGGAGCGATCACTTGCCTGGCGTCTTGCAATCCCCCTGATGCTGCATCTCGTGTCTGAGGCGCGGCCGCCATCTTGGATTCGGCCTGTAATCTTTCTGCTTCAAAACGGGGTCCCAGGTCCTTTTTTGCAGCTGTGGCTGGCATGGGTGGGGAGCCGCTGTGTTCCCCCAACAGATCCCGCTGTGCACGGGTTCACGGCTGCCTTTGATACGGCGCTAGGGCGGCTGGCTGGGGTAGTGAGGAGCTCCCGGCTTACGCGGCCATCTTGGAGTCCCTCGCGCATGCGCCTCAGGATTGGGGATTTCATCCCACCCGGATCTCTAAGAAATCCCCAGGCTCCAGATCCCAAAACGGATTTTAGTAAACAATGAGGAAACTGAAAAGCCAGTTTCCTCCCAAATAAGAAAATAAACTGGAGCCCCTCAACCTGCCTGGTTGAGAATCCTGCATCCAAACACTGGTGGGGTACCACTCCACCACACCGGGTACAGTTAAGTGTACTGTGACTGCTTGAAAGAGGTGTCTGGGGCACAGTTTACTTGTAGTTCAATACTGTTCGCTTCAGTGTGAGTGCAAACTATGCCCGAGCATAGATCCCTGCGTACAGAAACAGAATTACTGTGGTCTGGCTGGTACAACTGATGATTTAAGCATGCCCAGGAGTGCAGATCACCAGGGAAGGAGATATAATGAAACTCAGGCACAGTTCGGTTCAATTGTGCCCAGTGTGAGTACACCCTTCTGGTCCGAAAGACACATCATTTAACCCAGAAGACACCTCATGGTAGAAAGGAGTTACTGCTGGGGACAGTGCAGAAGAGGTGGTGAGTAGTGTTGGGCGAGCTCATGCTTGGGCCGAACATTGGCTGTTCGTCCAACACCCCGAATTTGCATGGTGTTTGGTGGGTATTCACGCCACCGATCGCCCTGCAATGCACTGCGCGCTGCACAGTGCATTTTGCGCCCTGATTGGGCAAAGCTTTGCCCAATCAGGGCACAGAATAAGCTGGTTGTTAAGGAGCAGGGCCGGGAGGCCGACCGCAGCGTCCTTAACAACCAATGAGTCATAAGCTGTCAATGGGTTTCCCGCTGACAGTTAAATAAAACATTTTTTTTTAAATTGCTGGTTAGAAAGTAAAAGAAAACATCAGCATGGGGTCCCATGTTTAAGGTTTCCATACCAGACCCTTATCTTGGGATGCAGCCTGGCTGCTGAATCATACCAGGCCACATGCCCTCAACATTATGGCGGAGGCGCTTTGGGGTAAGGGGGCTGCCCAGACCCCCATACCCCTTTTATGGCCAATTACTTGCATATAAGCCTTCAAAATGGGCACTTTTGATTTTTCCTGTTTGGCTCCCATAGACTTTAATGGGGTTTGCCGTTCAGGTTCCAACCAGGGGGGTGTTCGGCCCATCTCTAGTGGTGAGTATTGCAGCCAGAGCTACTTTGTTATTTTTAAATAAAATATAACTAAAGGCAAAACTTTTTTCTTTAGGTTTTGGATACAGTGGAAAGGGATTAAAACACCCGAGTTTTTATTGCTTTATGTGCGCCCCATTAGAGGGGTTCATCCTCTCTATTGAAAGTGAAAGAAAATACCAAATTTTGGGTTGTAATCAGAGTAGAAATAGAGGGGAAATCTTCCAATGGGGACACTAGTTCTGGTGACAACCAAGGATTCCCTCACTTTAGTAGCATTTCCTCTCACGTCCAGTTTTGGCTATGGGACAGGAAGTGACAGGAAATCTTCCCAATGGGACCCAGATGACAAAAAAATGACAGGAGTTATAAAGCTCCCTTACAATATCCAAAATGAAAAAAAAATGTGCCTTTTCTTCTGCTTTAATTGTTTCTAGAGCTGAGCTGAGCATAGAAAATACACATAAATATAACCTTTTGTAAAAAAAGATATATATATAAAACATTCAATATTAATGGGATCTGCATATGCATAGAGAATGTAAACTGCCATCAAGTAGCTGAAAAGAAAAGGGAAAGAGCAAATAATTGTAGGGTTATGCTGTTATTCTTGTCTTTTTATAGGGAAAATGTTGTGCACTTTAATAACATAAAATTACTGAGTACATGGTGATATTTATTCTTAGGCCCCATTTACACCTGAATGTTTTTGTTTTTTTTGGCGTGTTTTTCATGTAACAGCATAGGGCAGCTCATTCACTTATGCGTGACAAAAGCACCAAAAGAAGCTCCTGCACCTTTTCAGGCAGTGAGTTTCACATGTTTTGTCACGTTTGGGGTGCCAATAACAATTTGGCCCCATTCCCACCTGCACATCATGCGTTTTTTCACGGTTCACTTGAATGAGCTGTCTTGTGCACAAACACGCCAAAAGAAGCTCCTGCACCTTTTCAGGTAGTGAGCGTTGTTCGACAAAGCACACATTTCCGAGCTGCATTTGGCATGCCATTTACAATAAGGCTACATTCATACTTTTGCAACTCCTGGGAGGAGGAGTGAGGACACTCATGTTAGGGGGTAATATAAAGGGGGCAAAGGAGGACACTACTGTAGGGAGTGAAGGGGGCAGAGGAGGACACTGATGTGGAAAGGTAATATAAAGGGGGACAGAGGAGGAACCTACTGTGAGGGGGTGAGGACACTACCATGTCCGCACAGCCTCTGGCCACCTGTACAGTGTCCGCGCAGCCTCTGACCCCGTCCTGTACCATGTCCGCGCATCCTCTGACCCCCTCATGTACCATGTCCACACAACCTCTGGCCCCTCTTGTACCATGTCCACACAACTGCTGACCTCCTCCTGTACCATGTCCACGTAGCCTCTGAACCCTCCTGTACCATGTCCATACAGCCTCTGACCTCCTACTGTACCATGGCCACACAGACTCTGACCCCCTCCTGTACCATATCCGCGGCCTCTGACCCCCCTGTACCATGTCCAGGCAGCCTCTGACCCCCTCCTGTACCATGTCCATACAGCCTCTGATCCCCTACTGTACCATGTCCGCACAGCCTCTGACCCCCTCCTGTACCATATCTGCGGCCTCTGACCCCCTATGAATCATGTCCGCGCAGCCTCTGACCCCCTCCTGTACCATGTCCGTACAGCCTCTGACCCCCTCCTGTACCTTTCCCGCGGCCTCTGACCCCTCATGTACCATGTCCGCGCAGCCTCTGACCCCCTCCTGTACCATGTCCACACGGCCTCTGACCCCCTCCTGTACCATATCCGTGGCCTCTGACCCCACATGTACCATGTCCGCGCAGCCTCTGACCCCCTCCGGTACCATGTCCACACGGCCTCTGACCCCCTCCTGTACCATATCCGCAGCCTCTGACCCCCCCATGTACCATGTCCGTGCAGCCTCTGACCCCCTCCTGTACCATGTCCGTACAGCCTCTGACCCCCTCCTGTACCATGTCCGTACAGCCTCTGACCCCCTCCTGTACCAGGTCCACACGGCCTCTGACCCCCTCCTGTACCATATCCGCGGCCTCTGACCCCCCATGTACCATGTCCGCGCAGCCTCTGACCCCCTCTTGTACCATGTCCACACGGCCTCTGACCCCCTCCTGTACCATATCCGCGGCCTCTGACCCCCCATGTACCATGTCCGCGCAGCCTCTGACCCCCTCCTGTACCATGTCCGTACAGCCTCTGACCCTCTACTCTACCATGTCCACACAGCCTCTGACCCCCTCCTGTACCATGTCTGCGGCCTCTGACCCCCCCTGTACCATGTCCACACAGCCTCTGACCCCCACTGTACCATGTCCAGGCAGCCTCTGGCCCCCTCCTGTACCATGTCCGTACAGCCTCTGACCCCCTCCTGTACCATGTCGTACAGCCTCTGCCCCCCTCCTGTACCATGTCCACACAGCCTCTGCCCCCCTCCTGTACCATGTCCACACAGCCTCTGCCCCCCTCCTGTACCATGTCAACAGAGCCTCTGACCCCCTCCTGTACCATGTCCGTACAGCCTCTGACCCCCTCCTGTACCTTTTCCGCGGCCTCTGACCCCCCCATGTACCATGTCCGCGCAGCCTCTGACCCCCTCCTGTACCATGTCAATACGGCCTCTGACCCCCTCCTGTACCATATCCGCAGCCTCTGACCCATGTACCATGTCCGTGCAGCCTCTGACCCCCTCCTGCACCATGTCCGTACAGCCTCTGACCCTCTACTCTACCATGTCCACACAGCCTCTGACCCCCTCCTGTACCATGTCCACGGCCTCTGACCCCCCTTGTACCATGTCCACACAGCCTCTGACCCCCTCCTGTACCATGTCCGTACAGTCTCTGACCCTCTACTCTACCATGTCCACACAGCCTCTGACCCTCTACTCTACCATGTCCACACAGCCTCTGACCCCCTCCTGTACCATGTCCACGGCTTCTGACCCCCCCTGTACCATGTCCACACAGCCTCTGACCCCCCTGTACCATGTCCACACAGCCTCTGACCCCCTCCTGTACCATGTCTGCGGCCTCTGACCCCCCCCTGTACCATGTCCACACAGCCTCTGACCCCCTCCTGTACCATGTGCGTACAGCCTCTGACCCCCTCCTGTACCATGTGCGTACAGCCTCTGACCCCCTCCTGTACCATGTCCGTACAGCCTCTGACCCTCTACTCTACCATGTCCACACAGCCTCTGAGCCCCTCCTGTACCATGTCTGCGGCCTCTGACCCCCCCTGTACCATGTCCGTACAGCCTCTGACCCCCTCCTGTACCATGTCCAGGCAGCCTCTGACCCCCTCCTGTACCATGTCCGTACAGCCTCTGACCCCCTCCTGTACCATGTCCGTACAGCCTCTTACCCTCTACTCTACCATGTCCACACAGCCTCTGAGCCCCTCCTGTACCATGTCTGTGGCCTCTGACCCCCTCCTGTACCATGTCCACGGCCTCTGACCCCCCCTGTACCATGTCCACACAGCCTCTGACCCCCCTGTACCATGTCCAGGCAGCCTCTGACCCCCTCCTGTACCATGTCCGTACAGCCTCTGACCCCCTCCTATACTATGTCCACACAGCCTCTGACCCCCTACTATACCATGTCCGCGCAGCCTCTGACCCCCTCCTGTACCATGTCCGCGCAGCCTCTGCCCCCCTCTTGTACCATGTCGTACAGCCTCTGCCCCCTCCTGTACCATGTCCACACAGCCTCTGACCCCCTCCTGTACAATGTCCACATAGCCTCTGACCCCCTCCTGTACCATGTCCACATAGCCTCTGACCCCCTCCTGTACCATGTAAATAGAGAAATACGTTTTTGTCTTTTGTTTAACCTAAACACATTGCTAATCTGCGTGTTTATAGTTTAAATATTGATATTTGCACAGTTTAGCACTGAAAACAGCCATTTTAGGTACTTTTTTGCAGTGTCAGTAAATGTCATAATTTTTGCCAGTAATAAATTGGCTCTATTTGTAAATTTTGCCATCCTGCCAGTAAATTTCACTTGGGGGGTTGGCAACACTGGCAGCACCATTATCAAATAATGGTATTGCAAGTACAGAACAGCCTTTCATACATTTCTGCCTGCATCCTGGAACATACCAATGTAAATGGGGCCTCCTAGTTCTTTATTCTCTATTGCAGATCTCCCTGTCTTTTTTACACTGCCACAATCCATGTTCCCGTCCTGTCCAGGCTCATTCCATGAAATACATTGTAATTGATCTCTTTCCACAGATCGCTTAGCTGACATCACAACAGCTCCTCCTCCTCCATACGATCCTCAAACTCGATGGTTCCCTTAGGCCGCTCTAGCATAGAGATACGCTGTCTATAGTTGGCACGTAACGTAGAGCGTAACACTTTCTCACGACACTCCTGGCACGTTTGGCAATTTTGCCACAGTACTGGCACGTGTGCTGACGTAGAGCGGCCTCTTGGGTCTTCATGTGTAAAGCGCCGGTATCGGCGACCGGCCTAGCAAGAATCTACAGCCATCCGAGGGGGAAAGGACGGCCGGAATAGGTAAAGGCGACGGCAGGGAATGGTGGGAGAGGCCGGTGCAGGGCTCTGACTGGTTATTAGTGTGATGTGTGTGTTCTGAGTGTAATAGGGATGACGGGGCCTAGTCCTCCTCACAGGCCCTGAAAGCAGCCATGTTCCTCGGAAGTAACAGATGTGAGATTTGGGGTGGAGGTGTGAGGGGGGAAAGGGGAGCCCGCTGTGTGGAGGTGGGGGGCCGCTGCGTGTGAGGAGGGGCGGGGCGCCCCGCTGCGTTTGAAGGAAGAAGAGGTGCCCGCTGCGTGTGTAGGAAGAGGAGGGGCCCCGCTGCTTGTGAGGGAAGAGTTGGTGTCGTCCGCTGCTTGTGAGGGAAGAGTTGGTGTCGTCCGCCGCGTGTGAGGGGAAAGAGGTTCCCGCCGCCGCGTGTGAGAGGAAAGAGGTTCCCGCCGCGTGTGTGAGAGGAAAGAGGTTCCCGCCGCGTGTGTGAGAGGAAAGAGGTTCCCGCCGCGTGTGTGAGAGGAAAGAGGTTCCCGCCGCGTGTGTGAGAGGAAAGAGGTTCCCGCCGCGTGTGTGAGAGGAAAGAGGTTCCCGCCGCGTGTGTGAGAGGAAAGAGGTTCCCGCCGCGTGTGTGAGAGGAAAGAGGTTCCCGCCGCCGCGTGTGAGAGGAAAGAGGTGCGATGTGTGTGGGGGAAGGGGATCCCTCTGTGTGGGAATCGGGAGAGGGGGATCCCTCTGTGTGGGAAAGGGGATAGTGGGATCCCTCTGTGGGGGGAAGGGGAGCCCTCTGTGTGGGAAGAGGGAGAGTGGGATTCCTCTGTGGGGTAAGGGTAGCCCTCTGTGTGGGAAAGGGGCTAGTGGGATCCGTCTGTGGGGGAAAGGGGATAGTGGGATCCGTCTGTGGAGGAAGGGGAGCCCACTGTGTGGGAATCGGGAGAGGGGGATCCCTCTGTGGAGGAAGGGGAGCCCTCTGTGGGGGAAAGGGGATAGTGGGATCCGTCTGTGGAGGAAGGGGAGCCCTCTGTGGGGGAATCGGGAGAGGGGGATCTGTCTGTGGGGGAAGGGGAGCCCTCTGTGTGGGAATCGGGAGAGTGGGAGCCCTCTGTGTGGGAATCGGGAGAGTGGGAGCCCTCTATGTGGGAATCGGGAGAGTGGGAGCCCTTTGTGTGGGAATCGGGAGAGTGGGAGCCCTCTGTGTGGGAATCGGGAGAGTGGGAGCCCCCTGTGTGGGAATCGGGAGAGTGGGAGCCCTCTGTGTGGGAATCGGGAGAGTGGGAGCCCTCTGTGTGGGAATCGGGAGAGTGGGAGCCCTCTGTGTGGGAATCGGGAGAGTGGGAGCCCTCTGTGTGGGAATCGGGAGAGTGGGAGCCCTCTGTGTGGGAATCGGGAGAGTGGGAGCCCTCTGTGTGGGAATCGGGAGAGTGGGAGCCCTCTGTGTGGGAATCGGGAGAGGGGGAGCCCTCTGTGTGGGAATCGGGAGAGGGGGAGCCCTCTGTGTGGGAATCGGGAGAGGGGGAGCCCTCTGTGTGGGAATCGGGAGAGGGGGAGCCCTCTGTGTGGGAATCGGGAGAAGGGGATCCCTCTGTGGGGGAAGGGGAGCCCTCTGTGGGGGAATCGGGAGAGGGGGATCCCTCTGTGTGGGAATCGGGAGAGGGGGATCCCTCTGTGTGGGAATCGGGAGAGGGGGATCCCTCTGTGTGGGAATCGGGAGGGGGGGATCCCTCTGTGTGGGAATCGGGAGAGGGGGATCCCTCTGTGTGGGAATCGGGAGAGGGGGATCCCTCTGTGTGGGAATCGGGAGGGGGGATCCCTCTGTGTGGGAATCGGGAGGGGGGGATCCCTCTGTGTGGGAATCGGGAGGGGGGGATCCCTCTGTGTGGGAATCGGGAGGGGGGGATCCCTCTGTGTGGGAATCGGGAGAGTGGGAGCCCTCTGTGTGGGAATCGGGAGAGTGGGAGCCCTCTGTGTGGGAATCGGGAGAGTGGGAGCCCTCTGTGTGGGAATCGGGAGAGTGGGAGCCCTCTGTGTGGGAATCGGGAGAGTGGGAGCCCTCTGTGTGGGAATCGGGAGAGTGGGAGCCCTCTGTGTGGGAATCGGGAGAGTGGGAGCCCTCTGTGTGGGAATCGGGAGAGTGGGAGCCCTCTGTGTGGGAATCGGGAGAGTGGGAGCCCTCTGTGTGGGAATCGGGAGAGTGGGAGCCCTCTGTGTGGGAATCGGGAGAGTGGGAGCCCTCTGTGTGGGAATCGGGAGAGTGGGAGCCCTCTGTGTGGGAATCGGGGGAAGGGGAGCCCTCTGTGTGGGAATCGGGAGAGGGGGATCCCTCTGTGGGGGAAGGGGAGCCCTCTGTGTGGGAAGGGGGAGAGGGGGAGCCCTCTGTGTGGGAATCGGGAGAGGGGGAGCCCTCTGTGTGGGAATCGGGAGAGGGGGAGCCCTCTGTGTGGGAATCGGGAGAGGGGGAGCCCTCTGTGTGGGAATCGGGAGAGGGGGAGCCCTCTGTGTGGGAATCGGGAGAGGGGGAGCCCTCTGTGTGGGAATCGGGAGAAGGGGATCCCTCTGTGGGGGAAGGGGAGCCCTCTGTGGGGGAATCGGGAGAGGGGGATCCCTCTGTGTGGGAATCGGGAGAGGGGGATCCCTCTGTGTGGGAATCGGGAGAGGGGGATCCCTCTGTGTGGGAATCGGGAGAGGGGGATCCCTCTGTGTGGGAATCGGGAGAGGGGGATCCCTCTGTGTGGGAATCGGGAGGGGGGGATCCCTCTGTGTGGGAATCGGGAGGGGGGGATCCCTCTGTGTGGGAATCGGGAGAGGGGGATCCCTCTGTGTGGGAATCGGGAGGGGGGGATCCCTCTGTGTGGGAATCGGGAGAGGGGGATCCCTCTGTGGGAATCGGGAGGGGGGGATCCCTCTGTGTGGGAATCGGGAGGGGGGGATCCCTCTGTGTGGGAATCGGGAGGGGGGGATCCCTCTGTGTGGGAATCGGGAGGGGGGGATCCCTCTGTGTGGGAATCGGGAGAGGGGGATCCCTCTGTGTGGGAATCGGGAGAGGGGGATCCCTCTGTGTGGGAATCGGGAGAGGGGGATCCCTCTGTGTGGGAATCGGGAGAGGGGGATCCCTCTGTGTGGGAAGGGGGAGAGGGGGAGCCCTCTGTGGGGGAAGGGGAGCCCTCTGTGGGGGAAGGGGGAGAGGGGGATCCCTCTGTGGGGGAAGGGGAGCCCTCTGTGTGGGGAGGGGGATGTGTGGTGTGTGAGGGGGATGGGGATTTGTGGGGGGGGGGGGGGGAGCCCGCTGTGTGTGAGGGACAGTCTGGCCTATACGGTGTAAGCGCCTCGCTCCTTTCTAGGGACAGAACTAGTGATTGGATGGGATGGGCTGAGTTGTGTCCAGGTGACAATGACTTTATCTGCTCATCGTTATTATCTGTATAGAAAGCGTGCACTTTAGGGGTGAAAGACATCACTGCAGGTGAATGTGATATTCTATATCCAGCTTTATATTATGTGCTGCTTGTCCTTTTGCTCTCCTCCTGCACAGGCGGTGTCCTGACAAAATAGGCAACTCCACGTCGCTTCTGCTTTCTTTAAACCATCAGTAATTGCCGATTTGGACGAATTGGTGTTTGGACACAACACCAGCTACCAAATACATTCCGGTAAAAGAAGATTTTTCTGTTTTCACAGCAAAGCGGCTAACGAGGACAAAGCTATTGCCGCCGCCTCGGAGGCAGCCAATTTCTTGGTTGGTTTTGGAGCGGAGGAACAATCTCCGCTCACAATATCATGCACCAGACTCTATTCCGTTACCGGTGTTGTGTCCAAACAGCAATTTGTGAAAATCTGCAATTCATGATGATTTAAAGAAAACTGAAGTGACGCGGGTTGCTCATTCTGCCAGGTTTGACATTTTTGTCACCAGCATAGTCCTGTGGTGACCCCTGTATGCGAGCACTCCTGGTGTGCAGAGTGGACTGGATGGGGTTCGCAGGCTCAGTGGTGCTTGGTATCGTGGGACGTGTAGCCCTGATGAAGAAGCTTCAGATGGGGGCAGAGACTTTCAAATACCTGCAGATTGCGCTCTTAGCTGGAAGTTTGGCACAAACCCAGAGACTGTGCCGTTGATCACTTGTAAGGCCAGCTCACACATGAACGTGTATGAAAATGCTCACAAAATGGATGTGCATTTTTATGCTCATTAAATAATTGCTATGGATCCGTGTGTGTGTATATATATATATATATATATACACACACACACACACACTCTTTTTTTTTTTTCTCAGATTTGCATTGAGTTGATCATTTAGGTGTCTAGTGTTGCTTTGGAGCAGTATTAAACCCAATAGCAAACTTTTATTGTATTGCAGCTTGCCATGGTGGCTGCGTTTAGTTTTCTGTTAAAGGAGTTTTAAAGTCTAGAGGTTTTTCACCTTAAAGCAGGGTTCCACTCAAATTCACCTGGTGATCTGGCCAAAAAGTGTTTGTTTCAACAGAACAAGCTCTCTGCCAATGAGTGTTTAGACAAACCATTTACTGCTGTCGGGGGTGCTTAGAATGATCAGATCTTATTTATTATTTCATCTTAATGCATAGAATGCATTAAGGTGAAAAACCTTGAGGCTTTACAATCCCTTTTAATATACCTTAGAGCAGCGGCCCCCAACCTTTTTGGACTGGTTTCACAGCAGCCAATTTTTCCCAGGGGCATGGGCTGGGGTTGGTGAAGGTGTCATTCTTTACATTACAGTGTAGTCCCCTTTACATTAATGAAAAGAGGGGCTGTGATGTAAAGGGGACTGCGCTGTAAGGCCCCTTTCATACAGAACCGCTGAGCAGGCGGATAACGGGTCCTCTATGGGGCACTAGTAGGAAGGAGGAGCCAGGAGCGCCGGCGAGGACCTGAGAAGCCGACGGATACAGGCTGTTTTGTGCAAAACTATTTCATAGAGCAGGCAAATATAACATTTTTATTTCTACTTTCTCACTTTGAAGTGTTTGTTAACCTAAGAAAAAATTGGCGCTGTTCCCTTAAAGCATGTTATACTACCACATGTACAGACCGACGTACAGGTACGCCGGTTTGCGCAGCTGAGCCACCTTGCCACAGTACATATGCGGAAGGTGGTCAGCAAGTTGTTAAAGAGGAAGTAAACCCCTATGGGGTTTACTTCCTCTTTTGCTCCCCGCAAGGCCTGTAAATTAAAAGCATAATGGGCTAGTATGCATTGAATACTAGCCTATTATGACACCTGCAAACGAAGCCCACGCTGTCCCCTGTGCAGGCCGCGTCCATCTTTGCCCCTCTTCCTTCCGGGGCCGCGGACTCCGGCTCTGTGACTGTCCGGAGCCGCGTGACGTCACTTCTGCGCATGGAAGCTGTCAGTTGCGGCACACGCTGGGGGAAGAAATGGCACGGTGGTCCGATTTTTCACAGCGCATGCGCTGATGACGACATTGGTGCACTACAAGTGAAAAATCTCCTAAACGGCGCATGTTTAGGAGAGATTTACCCTACCTATAGGTAAGCCTAGAATAAAGGCTTACCTATAGGTAAAAGTCACTTAACCTCCCTGGCGGTATTCCCGAGTGTGGCTCGGGGTTAAAATTCAGGACCATTAGCGGTAACCCCGAGCCACACTCGGGATTGCATCGCAGGATCCTGGTGCCTCCTTACTTACCTTGTCCCTGGGATCCTGCGATGTCCCCCGCAGTGTCCGCGGGCTGTGTCCTCCTCCGAAGCCTCTCTGTGCCAGGCTCCGTTCCCTGCGAGCGTCGTGACGCACGGGGGCGGAGCCTGGCGGCAAATTCAAAAAAATGTAAAAAGTATAACACATACAGTACTGTAATCTTACAGATTACAGTACTGTATGAAATCATTTCACATCCCATTTGTCCCCAGTGCTCTGGCCCATGCCCTGCATGCAGTTTTATATTGCATATACTGTTCTTTCTGCCTGGAAACTGGAGATTGTCCATAGCAACCAAAAAGTGTCCCTTTACGTCAAAAATGGCTTTAGACCAGCTAGAAAACAGCGATAGTAAATTAGAACACTTGCAGAATTGAGCGATAGTGAATCGTGTGTAATTTTTTTTTTTTTTATTATATTATAATTTATGTTTTTGTGTTTCAAAATTTATCATACCCGGGATATCTACTAGACTCTTGTTTGGACAGATTTAAGTGTGTTATTGTTAAGAATTACAGGCCTACAATATAAAACGCCAAATTTCCATGCAAAATAATTGTACCGCTTTCAGCACCTAAAATCAGAAAGAATCTTACCGCCAGGGAGGTTAAAAGGGTTTACAACCACTTTAAGCACCTTTACTCGCCTATACTCAACATTATCCAGGTCTTTACACAGTTTTTTTTTTTGTCTCGCAGGCTTTCTGTCAACAAGTTCCTGAGAAAACAGTAATCCATTACATCCGTGTGCAGTCGTCCTTCCTTCATCCGTGTGCAGTCGTCCTTCATTCATCCGTGTGCAACCGTTCTTCATTCACCTGTGTGCAACCATCCTTCATTCACCATGTATGTCAAATGTTTTTTGGCTTTTTTTTTATTTTATTTTTTTGCCAAAGCTCCTAAACTCAACTCCATAAAAGCCTGTGTGTCTATGTACACATAGGCTTTTAGCACAGTTTAGGAGTTGCCATGTTTAGGGAAGGTTAAACCTCCCTCTCCTGAATGCGGAAGAATTGCATTTAGGACAGGAACGTTTTGACTGCCAGCCATGGGAAAACGCAAATCGTGACAAAATCGCGGTTTGCGTTTTCCCACAGCTGCGGTCAGGGTAGGCTAGTGTACATGTAGCCTTAAAATGATTCTAAGGGCCCTTTCACACTGGGGCAGTTTGCAGGCGCTATTGCGCTAATAATAGCTCCTGCAAACCGGCCCGTTGCTGTCTCTCCAGTGTGAAAGCCCCGAGGGCTTTCACTCTGGAGCGGTGCGCTAGCAGGACGGGGAAAAAAAGTGGGGGCACTCGACGGGAAGGAGGGCCAAAGAGGGATAGGAGGATCTGGGCTCACCACCCAGATGTTGAACAGGTGGTATACAAAGCAACCATGATCCCAGTGGAGGAATCCCTAGCTTTTAGGGACCCGACTGACAAAAAAGCAGAAGGGTGACCCCTGGAAGTCGCATATCTATGATGTCCTGCTGCAATGAATGGAGTGGCAACCTCAGCCTGGACTCCGACCAGGCCACGTCCCAACGCGTTTCACTGCGCCCTCCGGAGCTTAAGGGGCTGTAAACCCTCATGGTTTTTCACTTTAATGCATTATTTTAGTTTTACTTACCTGGGCGCTGTCATCCTCCATCCGGGAACAAGAGCACCATCTGTAGCTGGTGTCACTTATCCCAATTGGATAGATTGATAGCAGCGCAGCCATCGCTGCTGTCGATCAAATCCAATGACGTGGCGCCAGGGGGGCGGGGCAGAATCCTGCATTCTGTGTAAATGGACACAGATGCGGGACTCGGGAGCGCACCCGCACAGGTGTCCACCAAGGAGAGCGCTTCTCCAAGGTGGACACTTGATGCGGGGAGGCGCCGCGCAGTACAGTATGACATGTTTGTTAATTTATTTTTTTTAAAGGGGGTGGAGTAAACTGGGGGCATGGCCTCATCAGAGTCCAGGCTGAAGTTGCCACTCCATTCGTTGCAGTGGGACATCCATAGATGTGACTTCCAGGGGTCATCCTTCCTTCCTTGAACCTTTGCAGGAGCTAGGATGGGCTCCATCCCCTGTCCGCATGCTAGCTGCAGATGCACTGTCTACATACCCCCTCCCTATCGAGCTTGAGCAACACGCGCCCTTTTCTTAGGTGACAGAAAATTGGAGTCGGTGGCCGCAACATGTTTACCATGCTGGTTTGGTATTGCGACCGGTCCTGGCCACTGCCTTGGTGTCTCAGACTTTAACTGAATGGGCAAAACTGTTTTGCCACGGTCTGTGTAGTGAGCAGGTTCCCCCCCGCTTACGTTGAGTTAGTGGATCAGTTGGTCCAGGGGCTGCTATTTGTGTGTGATGCTTCTCTGGATGCAGCTCCCTTTCTAAGATCAAACCATCAAACCTCCAAGAAGGCTGTCACTTGTTTGGGGCTACCCTGGATAACATCATTAAGAGTCTCCGGGTGGGGGGGGGGGTGTACTTTCCTTCCAGTCTGAGAAAGGGAAGGAGCCTCGTCGAAGATGTGGCCCTTCCTTCTCAGCACAGTTTTTTTTTTTTTCGTCCATCAGGACCTTCTTGGTGAACGACAAATGGGTTCACAAAGTAATTCTGTCCAGTTACATGAGAGTCTCATTCTTTCCTTCCAATGTACGTCTGTACGCGGATTGGCTGCAAGCTATTTTTGGGGCGGTGGAGGACCTGTTGCTTCAGGGAGTGATTGTTCCGGTTCCAGTATCGGAACAGTTTCAAGGTTTTTATTCAAACCTGTTACCGATCCCAAAAAGGGGGCGCAAGGTCTGTCTGATTCTGGACCTCAAGGCCCTGAATACTTTTGTGCGGGTAGAGTAATTATGAATGGAGTTCATTCGAACAGTGGTGGCTTCCCTACGTCAGGGGGATTTCTTGGCTTCTAGCAACATAAAAAATGTTTACTTGCACATTCCAATATGTGCCCCACACCAGTGTTTCCTCCACTTTTCTGTGGGGGAAGAGCACTATCAGTCCGTGGCATTACCCTTTGGTCTTGCCTCCGCTGCTCGGGTCTTCACAAAAGTGTTGGCCCCAGGCTTGGCTTTGCTATGTCAGCGGGGGATTGCTGTGCTGAGCTACTTGGAGAGTCCTTGTCTGCATTGACGGACGACGTGGAGATCACTATCCAGACCTTGTACGAGTTTCGTTGGTTTCTGAACTCCCTTAAGTCTGCCTTGATACCGTCCAGGAAATTGGATTACCTGGGTTGTGACTCTGGATTCAGCTTTGGCCCGAGTGTTTCTTTCTCTGGACAAACTCCAAAAGTTGCATTCTGGGATTTTCACCTGTTGCTGTCCCACAGGTGGTCCTCCCTCTGGACTTGCATTGAGTGCTGGGCCTGATGGTGTCTACCTTCAAAGGCGGTCCCGTTTGCACAGTTCCATACGAGGTTCCTTCAGAGGGAGATCATGGTAAAATGGGACAAGTGTCAAGTCTCTGGACAATCAGATTTTTCTGAGCTGGGAAACCAGAGGTTCCCTGGTCTGGTGGCTTCGTTTTCCGAACCTTCGGCAGTGCAAGTCTTTCCTCCCCATTGTATTGGACAGTGGTCATGAAGGATGCCAGCCGTGAGGTGTCCTGGGGCTGAGCTAAGCTTAGGGTTGTTGGACGCTGAACGGATCGGCTCCGGGGGCTCCCGGTACGGATCCAGTCGGACAATGCCACAGCAGTGGCTTATTTTATTCACTAGGGTAGAACAAAAAGTGTGTTGGCTCAGGAGGTTTCCGTCATTCTCTGGTGGGGCAGAACGCATTGTTCAGGCCTTCTCCGCTGCGCACATTCCAGGTGTGGAAAATTGGCAGGTGGACTATCTCAGTTGGCAGGCGTTCGACCAAGGGGAGTGGTCCCTTCATCCAGACATTTATCTGATCTGTCTGTGGTGTGACACCCCGAAAGTGGACCTGTTGGCGTCTCGACTCAATAGAAAAGTTCAGAGGTTTGTGGCAAGGTCACAAGATGCTCTGGTGGCCCAGTGGGGTCAGTATCGTCTGATTTAATGCTTTCCCTCCTCTGAAGCTTTTTCCACGGCTTCTGTGCAGGATCGAGGCCGGGGGGATTCTGGTGGCCCCGGACTGCAGGTCTTGGTACGCCGATGTCCCTTGGCTGCCTCTCGGGGCTGACCTTCCATCCTGCTTTACAATCGCTGGCTTTGACAGCCTGTTGAAAGCCAGGTGCTGAAGGATAGAAGTTTGCCTGGGTCGGTGGTTCCGATTTTGCCGAAAGGGAGGAAGTCTACCTCCCAAGAAAGATTTACCATCGTACGTGGAAAGCATACATTTCGTGGTGTGAGTCGATCTCAGTTCACCCTCGATCCTTCTCGATCACTAATTTTGATTTTCTTGCAAAGTTGAACAGTTGACCACACATTCCTTGGTGCGTACTTTCATTCAAGGCGTTTGACACCTGACTCTGCCAGTGCAGTCTCTTTTTTTACCACCCTGGGATTTGAACTTAATGCTCTCGGTTCTTCAGAAACCTCCTTTTGAGAATAATTGGGAGATTCCTCTGCTTACGCTGTTGTCGAAGGTAACTTTTATTTTGTTGGCTATCAATTCTGCTCGTAGGGTTTCGGAACTGGCGGCGTTTTCTTGTACTCCCTACTTGGTGGTCCACAAAGATGAGGTGGTTTTTCGTCCATGCCCGTCGTTCCTACCTAAGGTGGTCTCTGACTTCCATTTGAATTAAGACATTGTGTTGCCTTCCTTGTGTTACATGCCCTGGATGTGGTTTGGGTGTATCTGGCAGCCATGGAGTCTTTTTGGAGGTCAGACACTTTTTGTGATCAGACGGGCCACGGAAAGGGTTGTCTGCTTTTTCTGCTACCATTTGCAGGTGGATCAGACTGTGATTCAGGCCTATTCTATCAAGGGGTGGGTTCCTCTCTTCCCTGTGACTGCGCATTCTATTTAGACTCTTAGTGCTTCTTGGGCTTTCTGTCATCAGGCGTCAGTGGCGCAGTTTTGCCAGATGGCCACCACCTGGTCGTTGGTGTACACTTTCACGAAATTCTACAAAGTGGATGTTTTGGCCAAAAGGTTTTGCAGGCTGGTGTTTTAGAGGGTCTTTTCCCTCTTTGGGGGTGTATTGTTGAGTGTGTGGGGTAGGGTGTTTTTTTTTTTTTTTTTTTTTGGTTTTTTGAGCGCCTGTTATCTGTTTGGTTTCTTTGGCTGGGGGCTTTTGTACCACCCCTCCCATATTTTTGGCTCTGAAATGGAGCGCTGTCCGTCAATGAACGAGGGAGAAAATAGGATTTTTCTTACTTTACCATTTCTCTGAGTTCATTGATGGACAAAGCACCCACCCCTCTCTGGAGTTTTAATACTTCTGATACTGCTTGTTACTAAACTGAAGGCCTATAGCAGAGAGGGGAAGTATACCAGCTAGGACTGCCCATAGGCGTAGCCAAGTTGTTGTTTTTTTTCTGCCTAGTGTCCTTCTCCTCTAAGGGGGGATGTAACCCTATGGTTCTGAATATGGAGATCTGTGTCTGTCAATGAACTGTCAATGAAATGTATTTTACAGTAAGTAAAAAAAATCCTATTTTTAGAAGTGGTGTTTTTTCTGCCTGTGTATTTGAGGCTTAAACCTAGCCAGGCATGTTACATACTGTACAACCAGCCAAACATAAGATAAAAATAGCTCATTCAGGCTAAATTCACGCTTTTGTGCATGACGGGAATGCACGCAAAATCTAGTGATTTACTGCAACACACAAAAACGCAGCCCTTCTGTGGACGTGCAGCAGTGCTCTTCGTTTTTAGCGACACCCTGACACATCTTAATAACTTGGGAAAGTACCATGCCTTTTTGGTGTGCCGTGATATTTAACCACTTCAGCTCTGGGAGTTTACATGCCTTCATGACCAGGCCATTTTTTGCTATACGGCACTGCGTTACTTTAACGGACAATGGCGTGGTCGTGCGACGCTGTACCCAAATAAAATGTTTGTGCTTTTTTTCCCCACAAATGGAGCTTTCTTTTGGTGGTATTTTTATCACCTCTGCGGCTTTTTTATTTTTTACGCTATAAACAAAACTTTTTTTTACTTTTTGCTATAAAACATATCCAATAAAAAAAAAAGTAAAAAATCGAATTTCTTCATCAATTATGGCCAATATGTATTCTATATATTTTTGGTAAGAAAAGATCCCAATAAGTGTATATTGGTTTGTGCTAAAGTTATAGCATCTATAAACTATGGGATATTTTTATTTATTTTTCTTAACAGTAATGGCGATCAGCGACTTGTGGCGGACAAATCGAACACCTGACACTTTGGGGACCAGTGACAATAAAAGTGATCAGTGCTAAAAAAAAATATGCACGGTCACTGTACTAATGACACTGGCAGGGAAGGGGTTAACATCAGGGGCGCTTAAATATTTAACTGTTCCTAAGGAGTGATTACTAACTGGGAGAGGTGCTTTGACTGGGGGAATGTAAAGATCTGTGTTCCTGCTTGGCAGAAACGCAGGATCAGTACATTCCCCTCTCACAGAACGGCGGTCTGCCTGTCTCCTGAACGATCGGCGGGTCGTTTTATATTTACTAAATAATTGCATTTCCAGGTTCTGTGTACTGTGGGAGACCAGATAGTGAATGTAGGGTCCTGGGTTTAGTACCACTTTAACTCCATCCAGATTTGTGTGTGGGTTTTTTCTTTATATAAAATACTAAAATTTTTTAACCACTTAAGCCCCGGACCATTTGGCTGGCGAAAGACCAGAGCACTTTTTGCGATTCAGCACTGCGTCGCTTTACCTGACAATTGCGCGGTCGTGCAACGTGGCTCCCAAACAAAATTTACAAAATTTTATTTAAACAAAATTACATCCCACAAATAGAGCTTTCATTTGGTGGTATTTTATCACCTCTGCTGTTTTTATTTTTTGCGCTATAAACAAAAAAAGAGCGACAACTTTGGAAAAAAAAAAAAAGCTATACTTTTTGCTATATTATCCCCCAAAAAATATATAAAAAAAAAAAATTCCCTCAGTTTAGGCCGATACGTATTCTTCTACATATTTTTGGTAAATAAAATTGCAATAAGCGTTTGATTGGTTTGCGCAAAAGTTATAGCGTCTATAAAATAGGGGATAGTTTTATGGCATTTTTATTTTTTTTTTTACTAGTAATGGCGATCGGCTATTTATTTTATTTTTTTTGCGACTGCGACATTATGGCGGACAGATCGGACACTTTTGGCTCTATTTTGGGACCATTCACATTTATACAGCGATCAGTGCGATTTAAAAATGCATTGATTACTGTGTAAATGACTGGCAGTGAAGGGGTTAACCACTAGGTGCTGTAGGGGTTAAGTGTGTCCTACGGAAGGATTCTAACTGTTGGGGGGGATAAGTGCGACACGTAACTGATCACCACTCCCGATTACAGGGAGTGGTGATCAGTGTCATTAGGCAGACCGGGGAAATGCTTGTTTACATCAGCATTTCCCCGTTCTTCCTCTCCATGAGACAATCGCGGGTATCCCTGCGAACATCGAGTCCGCGGGACCTGCGATCGCACTCGTGGAGCTCGGTGCAAGCGCGCCCACAAGCTGCCTCTTAAAGGGCAAACGTACAGGTACGTTAATCTGCCACAGTATGTCTGTGTGAGGCGATCGGGAAGCAGTTAAACCATGGTTTGCTCCCATGTTTTGAAAGATTTATCTTTGTTTTCTGTAGGCAGATATCAGTGCAATAAGGGTAGATCTACCCAGCAGGTACACATATCGCAATTCAAATTTTAAGTAGAATGGGGAAGAATTAGATCCTTAATTGGGCTTAAGGCCTGTACACACAATCAGAAAATCGTACAAAAAAATACTACTTTCCAAGTGATCGTACGATAATCTGATTGTTAGTACACAGCTTTCACAGACCCGATTACGACCGTTCATCCGATATTATTTGAAGGTACAAACACACATTTTTCTTGTACGATTTTTGTTTAATCCGTAAAATTGTCATCCGAAAATACAATGTTGCATCGCTTCTGAATTTTTATTCTGTTGTACAAGAAATTTTGTAACTTTAGTAACCTCATTTTCGATCTGAGACTAGCATGCAAAAAAAAAAAAAACGGACGATCGTTCATCCGATAATCTCATTGTGTGTACCAGGCATTATGGCTCATTTACACAGGGGCAGGTAAAAAGCATGATAAAGACAGCCGTGGTTTTGCTGCACTGCCAAGTTGCAAGTTAACACGGTCAGCAACCATGTTAGTACACACTTCAGCAGTGTGTACTAACATAGTTGCTGGCCGTGTTAACTTGCAACTTGACAGTGCAGCAAAATGTATACAACCGGTCATATTTGGCAGGTAGTACCGCTGTTGTGACTGATTCAGGTGAACAGGTCCTTGCTGCAGCCAGGTGTGTTGCAGCATGGTGCTGTGGGCTTTCAGCGGTTAACAGGTGGTAAGAAGATGACATACCCCCCCCCCCCCTCAGTCACCTGTCAAATGCAATAGGCATTGGATCACTTTTCTGAGGGTTGGCAAACGCAGTCGCTCTAGTAAGCCCTAAGGCTCGGTTCACACTAGGGGCGGCACGACTTGCAGGTTGCCTCACCGAGGCAACCTGCACATGACTGCCTGGGCGACTTTCAAAACGACTTCTGTATAGAAGTCTATGCAAGTCGCCCCCAAAGTAGTACAGGAACC
This sequence comes from Lithobates clamitans, assembly GCA_037952925.1. Lineage (NCBI taxonomy): Eukaryota > Metazoa > Chordata > Amphibia > Anura > Ranidae > Lithobates > Lithobates clamitans. Next base: position 194,611 of record JBBGZY010000638.1, read on the forward strand.
TTTTTCTAAGTCGGAGCGACTTGCGTCGCTCCCTTTAGAACGGTTCCACTGTACAGAACGGGACGCTACTTGTCGGGCGACTAGGTCGCATGACAAGTCGTCCTAGTGTGAACCGAGCCTTAAAGCTTGGGGAGCAGGATGGCCAGTTTACCGGCCACCTGAATGGTGATTTCACTTAAAAAGGGCATTTCTGCTTCTCCTCCAAACCCCACCCCCCCCTTCCTCCTCTTCTATTACTAGTGGAAGCTTTTCTGGTAGCGGCTAGCTATTTTCTGGAAGGTACTTGCTCCCACTTCCTTCGACTTGCCTAGGTGGGCAGAGTGGAAGTGGCCCCCCGAATTTGTAACTGCTGACTTTTCATTTTTCTTCAAACTAGAGATCCACTTTAATTTGAGTAGCACAATAATCCGAGTTTGATGTGTTCATTAGTTTAATGTTTCGTGATATGTTAATGTATTTTGATTAACTTTTTCAGGTCTTTCACAATGGCTAAATTTCAGGCTCCAGTAATCAATGATAACGCCTTGGGCTGGGGTCCCTGTGCTGTACCTGATCAGTTTAAAGACATGCCTTATCAACCCTTCAGCAAAGGAGATCGTCTAGGAAAGGTACTTTTTTTTTTTTTTTTTTTTTATCCTCCTGTTTGTTTGCCTTCCATGAGTTATAGCCATCACAATATAATTGTTCTAAGGCAGTGCTCACCCTATTTCATTAAAAGCATGCAGGGCAAGTACATGAACAATGTGAGAACTTGCCTGTTCAATTCATGCTCTATTTAACTGTTGCTTAAAACTGTACATGAAGTATATTACAATGTTTTGCAGCCATTTGAACTTTAATAGGGAGTTTACTTTTTGTGCTTTCATTGATAAGGTTGCAGACTGGACAGGAGCCACCTATCAGGACAAGAGATACACCAGTAAGTATATGTTCTTTCTTATCAGTTTTCTTCTTATTGCTGTTTGCAATGATTGTAACTTGTGATACTGCACCAATTGCAGGTTTGCCAGCTTTGTTATAAATGTTTTTTCTGCTTGTACTGCTGGGGTATTGAATGTTTGAGATGACTAAAATTTGGGGTAATATCTGTCCTCACAAATAAGTATTCTTCTCAGCCTCATGCATACTGGATGTTGTAAAATTAGTTTTGCTTGTTTTTGCAATAGCGCTTTTCAGTTAAAAAAAAGTATTTATTTTTTAGCAAAACTATACTCCCACTAAAGCTTATGACTCAAAAGCGCTCCTTGATATTAAATAGCCACATTTTTCAGAGGTGTTTTTTGTGTTGGAGCGTTTTTACAGCTAAAAAACTCCTCTCAACCTGTAACCTGTGATACTGCGCCAATTGCAGGCTTGCCAGCTTTGTTATAAATGTTTATTGTGCTTATACTGCTGGGGTGTTAGTGAATGTTTTGTTTGAATAACTAAAAATCAAGGTAATATCTGTCTTCACAGATAAATATTCTTCTCAGTTTGGTGGTGGTAGTCAGTATGCATATTTCCATGAAGAGGATGAAACCAGCTTCCAGCTGGTGGACACAACAAAGATGCAGAAGACTGCATACCAGAGGAATAGGCTGCGATTTGCCCAGGTAATTGAGCAGGAACTGTGTTCATGGGGGGGGGGGAGACTAATGTCACACCACTCATTGTCCTAGCATATTTAAGTGTTTTAAAGGATATTCACTCCCTAAATATTATGGGTGGATCTTAAGAAAATATTTTACAGTGCAGATAAATTCCTTTGGATTTGGTTTACACTTGTAAAATGCTTGTTAGACATTTTACACCTGTGTTTTTAAATATCCCACAGCTCCACTGTATACTTCAAAACTTAATGCTAATAACCGTGCAGTGTTTAGTAGTATGGAGTATATAACACAGGGCACAGAATTCGGAGTGTTGCGGTGTGGAGTATGTAAAGTATTGCACAGTGATTTAGAATGGGTCAATTTGGAGCAACCTTAATTTTCCCTGGCTTCTCTGATATGAAACCCAACCCACTTCCTTGATATCACTTCTCAGTGCTAACCATTTTCACACTATTCTGTTATATTATGGGTGGAGTTGTTACTTTTTCACTTCTTCTTCCCTTTTTTTTTTTTCTTTTAATGTATTTGTGGGGTGTGCGCTGCAAATCTTGCCCATCACTTTCATGTTTAACTCCTTTTACGACCGCCTAACGTGCATCAAAAAATGGTGGGCGTTAACGCCCACATGGCACACGCATACGTTGCTGGGCGGCTGATATTGTGCTGAATGTGCTTCCAGCACAAAGACTGAGGTATCTAAGCTCTGGGCTAAAGATCAGTAGCCGGTAGAACCGGCTTCCAATCATGTGACAACTGTGGCGGTGTTCGCTGATTATTCCCACCCTTGGGTGTTCATAGCTTTTTAAAGGGATGCCGGGAATAGATTAAAGCAGTTGTTAACCTAAAGAAAAAATGGATCCTGCTCCTTTTTAAAGCATGTTATGCAGTGCTTGTGCTGTGTCATTTGGCCCCCTGTAACACCTAAAAAAAAAAAAAAAAAACCTGGCTGATCCTGCCAGTTTCTACCCTCCCCTCTGATGTCAGTGGGGGATCCTCGGCCCCACCCACTCTCACTGCCAGATGGGGAGAGGAGAGAACCAGGCCATTTACGAAATCGGCGCCTAGAAATAAGGTATATACGGTCTTTTTTTTTTATATATATAGAGATATATATAGATATAGATAGAGATATAGATATAGATATAGATATAGAGATAGATAGATAGAGATATATATATATATATATATAATCTCACACACGGCACCTGTCCTTAGGCAGTGAGGCTAGTATAAACATGTCAGAGTGGCTTAACCACTTAAAGTCTATTTAGAAGGTAATTTTCACACTTTGTATTTACAGAGAAATATGCGTCGAGATAAAGACAGAAGGAATATGCTCCAATTCAACATGCAGACCTTACCCAAGAGTGCCAAGCAAAAGGAGAGGTTAGTGAAAATGGTAGCAAAATTGAATGGACTGAGGGTTATTCTGGGTAAGAAAAGTTTAGCCATAACACTTCATTTGTCATCTCAGGGATCGTTTGAGACTGCAGAAAAAATTCCAGAAACAATTTGGTGTACGCCAAAAGTGGGACCAAAAATCTCAGGTAACCATTCTGCATTTACATATTTATTTTTTTACTTGTATTGATTGTGCTAAATTGAAACTTACTTTTTTATGCTTATAGGCACAACTTAAACCAAGAGACTCCTCTGTGGAGGTGCGCAGTGACTGGGAAGTAAAAGAAGAGATGGATTTTCCACGCCTCATGAAAATGCGTTATATGGAGGTTTCTGATCCAACGGACATGTGAGCTGCACTTTTTTTTTTTTTTTTTTTTTTTTTCCTGTATTTAACCATAAATAGTGTTTAAAATAGACAGAATAGATGCTCTGTTAATTGATAGGCCTTAATTTGAATACTACTGTATTCTGGAGGCAAGTTTACAGCGGATCCCTAAAATTTGGTTTGGCATACTTGTATCTAGCAACCTGATACAAATGCATGACCTTGCATGTGGCCCCATATATTTCCAGTGCTCACACATTCTCTTGATTTTGTTTAAGGGTTGGAACAAGGATCAATGATGAAAAATACAGCTTGTTATATTATCCTAAAACCTTTTATCCACCATCACTGTGAATGTTTGATCTTTTTTAATGCCTAAAGATAGGATGTAACACTACATTAGGTATCTCTTGTAGTGCCATGTGTAGAAAGAGTGTAGCACTGCTCAGACTGGATAAAGATTTCCTCTTGGGTGCTGGCCCTGGCTCACCACCGTCAATAGTAATTGAAGAAAAAGAAGATTGGTTGCACACCATGGAAGGAAGAGCTTCTGTAGACTAGAACTTTATCGTCAAGGTGCCAAAGGACATAGACAGGACATTACAGGAACATTGGTTTGGCCCGGTTCGATTGGCTGACCAACATGTATAGCAATTAAACACACCAGCTAAAATCAATTAATCACAAAGTGTGTAAAAACGAAACTTTAAAAAGCTGACATAATGGAGATAAAACGAAGAGTACAGCATGAGAAGTGTATATATTCAAGAATAAAACAAAGTGAATATAAAATAATATACATTGGTTAGTTAAACCGGAACTGAGAACATATATATCGATTGTAGGAGAGCGATCGAAAAAAATTACATGTAGAAAAATGTATTACATAATAAAAAGCATATGTGTATACAATCAGATCGCAAATCCAACAACCAAAAAAGTCCTCTTTTTGAACTCCTATAAACATTTATCTGAATATATGTAAAAGTGCACACAGAAACATACAAGAGTGTTTGGAAAAGTATGAGACCAAACAACCATACAAAAACAATTGCAAGAAACATGTAAAACGGTATGCTAAATAAAAATGCAGCAATGGATATCCAATGTTCACAAATGCTACATTAAAGCAATAAACATCCTAAGAAAAACTAGGGCAATCTAAAACCATCCAAGTATCATGATTGATAAAATATTATGACTACTTTGTGGAATCCAATAATATATGAATACTTAACCACTTCCCATCCTGCGTATAGACCTATGACGGCCGCAAGGTGGCTCTACCATCTTGGGCGGTCGTCATATGATATTCCCGGCGGTCTAGGGGGTGTGCGCTCCTGCCGCGCCACTCAGGAGCCGATGTGTGAGCCTGGTGGCCACCGGGCACCCGTGATTGCCAGTCACAGAACAGAAACGTGGATCTGAGTGTAAACGCACAGCTCCATGTCCTATCAGGGGAGAGAAGACAGATCGTGTGTTCCTCGATCGGACCCCCCACAGTCAGAATCGCTCCCTAGGTAACACATTTAACCCCCTGATCACCCCCTAGTGTTAACCCCTTCCCTGCCAGTGACATTTACACTGTAATCGGTGCATTGTTATAGCAATGATCGCTGTGTAATTGTCAGCGGTCCCAAAATGGTGTCAAGTGTCCGATTTATATCCACCGCAATATCAGTCCTGACAAAAATCGCAGATCGCCACCGTTACTAGTAAAAAAAATAAATAAAAATGCCTTAAATCAATAACCTATTTTGTAGACGCTATAACTTTTGCGCAAACCAACCAATATACACTTATTTTTGGTAGAAAAAAATAATAATAATAATGTAGAAGAATACATATCTGCCTAAACTGAGGAAGAAATTTGTAGCAAAAAGTAAAAAATATAATTTTTTTTTTAAATTGTCGCTTATTTTTTTGTTTATAGCGCAAAAAATAAAAACCGCAGAGGTGATCAAATGCCACCAAAAGAAAGCTCTATTTGTGGGGGAAAAAATGATTAAAAATGTCACATGGGTACAGTATTGCATGACTGCGCAATTGTCATTCAAAATGTTACAGCGCTGAGATCTGAAAATGGGCAGGAAGGGGATGAAAATGCCCTGTATTGAAGTGGTTAAACATGGCAAAGAATAACGTGACGGTAGATCCTGGAAAACTGTCCAGCATGACAGCACATATCTGTGCAAAAACTCAAAATGACAAAAAATACCAGTGTCTAGTGTGCCTGAAGTATTAGTAGTAAGTTAAATAGTTAACTTCAGTCTTATGCATCTTTGAATTCCCAGAGAGTAGGAAGAGCAAGTAGTCCCTAGTCACTTTGGCTGCCATTTGAGAATATCTGGATTTTGCACAGAGCAGTAACCTCAGCGTGCCACCTTTTTTCCTCCTCTAAAATGCAGATGCATCCATGTTATGACTAGAGTATAGCAGAAACTAAATGTTATTAGTCTGAGTTTATAGATTCCTCATCTACATTTGAGGAGTGCTATTTAGACTTGGAAGAGAACTTTGTCAAAGCTTTCTATAAATAAAGACGACCAATGATTAAGGAGAAAATACTTTACTCCTTGCTCTAGCAGGCTCCCTCCAATTCTGTTACTGGTTCCCCACAGCTGCTCTGTAAGCTGCAACCGTCTCCAGCCGCACTCCAGCTTTATGTACAATACAGCGTTAATGTCTGGAGCTTTGGGCAGAGTAGAGTGCTGGAGCGAGGAATTGGGCAAAAGTGATAGAGCCTGTACTACAATCCCAGCAAGCATTTACTATTTGGAAAGGGAGGTACCGTAGTTTTATTTTCATGGAGTTGGGCTTTAAGCCCACATTTTAGGATGCTTCCTCTTTATCATTTTTGTTTTTTAAACTGTCATCTTGCATCTTAATATAAAACATTTTGCAGTGTTGGTAATGCTTAATTTTTTTATTTTTTTTTTCTGTGCCAGAGAGTGCTGCGGTAGCCTGGAATTTTATGACAAAGCCTTTGATCGGATCACCACAAGGAATGAGAGACCCTTAAAGAGTATTAAAAGGATCTTCCACACTGTAACTACCACAGATGACCCCGTTATCCGAAAGGTGATACTTGGCATATACATTTCAAACTTGCCAGTAGTTGAAAACTGTCCAAATCTGATTTACTGCTACTTTATATATGGCTAATAGATGAGCTGTAATCTGATGACATTCTTGTCTGTCCACAGCTGGCTAAAACACAAGGCAATGTCTTTGCAACAGATGCTATTCTGGCAACCCTTATGTGCTGCACTCGATCTGTCAATTCTTGGGACATTGTGGTTCAAAGAGTAGGATCCAAGATATTTTTTGACAAAAGAGACAACTCTGACTTTGGTAAGCATTTAAGCACTTTTTTTTTAATTTCCCAGTTAATTGCAATAAAAGCCTGATAGAAGTTATTTTAAAGGCTGAACTGTAGGAAACACAAATTCTCCTCTGCAGGGGTTACTTGCTGGTTTAATCCAAGGAACCATAAAAGCATTTTACTTACCTGATCCTCTGCCATGCTTTGGCATGGGACTGTCCCTCTTTTCCCCCATGCAGAGCTATGGGGCCTGCATTGGTCTTGATGACGTTTGGACCTTAGTCCACCGGAGCATAAGGGAGAAGAGGCTGTAAGGAGCCGTCTAGTAGCGCAGAGGAGGATTGAATAAGTAAATCTACTTTTCCATGTCCCCTGGACCTAAAAGAGCGGTTAATTCTAAGTGCGGTTGATTTTTGTAGCTGCAAAGAAGAACTCCGAAATAGTGATAAAATTTTCACATTAGGAAAACTACTAATGTGATTTTGGATTAAAATCTCGCTCTGTGTACAAAACTCAAAATCAATGACGCTTCCTGTTAGTGTTTGTCACCACATGCTAAGACTACAAATCCCATCATGCCATGAGATTTAGCGTCTGAATGGGTTGCAATGTGGGCGTGTATGGAATGTATCGCACTCCTGGTTTGATCCGCCCACTGTATAGCATAGTTAGATCCCATACATGCCCACAAGAGTCAGTGTGACACCTATACTAGCAGATGACATGGTTTGAACTTTGCTGTCTGCTGCAGAAAATTGAAGTTTTTCTGTGTGATTACTGAAGCCTTATTGCCTAAAGCGGAGTTTCACCCAAAATTGGAACTTCCGCTCAGTTTGTCTCCTCCCCCCTCCGGTGCCACATTTGGCACCTTTTGGGGGGATCAGCGGAGACCAGGCCGCGGTGAATAATGCCAACACCTCGGCTCCCTTTTTTCTCCTCCCTCTCTCCTTCCCTTGCTGCCGGGCCAGCAGGAGAGTGCAGCGGTGCCTCACGCATGTGCAGTAGGGTCCCGGCATGAAGCCGTAATGCTACACTGCCGGGTTCCCTTACTTGCAATAACAGCGGCAGCATCAGCTGCGGTGCCGACATCGCTTGACACAGGTAAGTGTCCTATTAAAAGTCAGCAGCTGCAGTATGTGTAGCTGCTAGCTTTTAATTTTTTGCATGGTTGGGCGGACCTCCTCTTTTTTTTAAATGAGAAGTAGGGTCAAATGGCTCTACTTCTGGGGATCACAGGAGTGCACTTCGTTCTGCACACCTGTGACCAGTATTCAGCCAGCAGCGGGCTAAAGCCTGCAACGTTACTTAGCTGGCCCAGACTCTGGAGAGCTCCCAACTTTAATGTTATTGTCCACCCAGGTGCCTGAGAGTCAGCTATCTCAGCCTTTCAGGGTGCTGCCGAGAGCCTGAGCAAGCTGCCCCTGCCCCCTCCGCAGTCTGCTGAGGTGTGACATGTTAGAAAGGCAAGTATTATGCAGCATACACACGGTCGGAATTTCCGTCAAAAGTGTGATGGGAGCTTTTGGTCGGATATTCCGACCGTGTGTATGCTCCATCCAACTTTTTTCTGTCTGAATTTCTCTCTATTTTTCCGATGGATAAAGTTCTTGACGGAAATTTCGTTCGTCTGTGTGCAATTCCAATGCACAAAAAAAAACGCATGCTGAAAAATAAGGGTTTATTCCAGATCATGGTCATATTTGGTAGAAGGGTCGGGTTCTAGAGCGCGGTGGTTGGCAGGGTCAGGTCGGAGTTATACATTTGGGGTGTGATAACCAAGGGGTCCAATCATTCAAGAATTGTGGAACCTAAACTACTTCAGCCCCGGAAGGTTTTACCCTTTTACTGACCAGGCCATTTTTTTGCGATAAGGCACTGCGTTACTTTAACTGACAATTGCGCTGTCATGTGACATTGTACCCAAATAAAATTGTCAGTTTTTTTTTCCCACAGAGGTTTCTTTTGGTAGAGGTTTTCTTTATCCTGTTGTTACTTGTATTTGATCACCTCTGCGGTTTTTATTTTTTGCGCTATAAACAAAAAAAGGACAATTTTTGAAGAAAAAAACTATATTAAATTAAATATTAGTGTGGGTGGAGAAATAAGTCTGAACACATAAGATATCAGAGGAATGAGTAAGCGCCTCCTTTCAGAGTAGCTTTCTTTTTAAAGGGAGAGTTTAATCCTTTAGCATTAAGGGAAGTTATGACCAGAGACATAATGGCTATTGGGCTTGGTTGGTTAGGGAAGGTAGGGAGGAGAGATTACACTTATCGCACACCAGAATAGTAATATAACTACTACAATATGCATGTAATAGGGAATGAATGTGTGGGCTTGGTCTTTTTAGGCACGATAACTGGTATTAGATGGTTAAAAACTAAAATTTAGTGAACATAGAAAAGATTGTTAAAAGGGGAAAACAGATCCGTGAATCTGTACAACAGTCCATGAAAAATAGTTACAACAATACAGACCAAACATAGCTCAATGAGATATCATAGACAATACAAGGATAGGATAACCATCATTCCGTCATAGAAGTATTGAATTCAGACAAGAGCTATGTCGTTGGTAGATGTTGACATTTGTTTACAGCTTAATATGTTACGCGCCTAGCGCTTCTTCAGGAGCATGGAACTGAAATATAAGGCATTGAATAATTATAACAGATAATGCAACAATATGCAGCATAAGATCTGAACCGAAGATATTGATGAAAAGGATAATGGTGAACACTGCGAATAAGATGGGCTGAGATTTCTGCATACTACAATATGCAGGCAACAGATGGCCCTTGTGAGCGTTTTAACCGTTTCGGTAATGTAGTAATAAGCGTAAAGGTTACAAGATACAAGTACTAAACAGTGGAGGTAGAGATCATCACGGCTTGGAGGAATTGGATATAGAGCTTCTATTATCTTGCCAGCGTGTAGGTAGGTGCTGTGGTGGGGGGCCAGGTAGAGGTGAGGTAAGGAGGCCCCAGTTTAGCAGCCACTTGATACCTTCTTTAGGCATAAAGAAAGGTGGTGGTTTGAATCTGGTAAGTTTGGTTGGGAAACCCCATTTTATAATCCAAGTGTAATTTAGGCCTACTTCCACTATCTCACTATGAAATTTAAGTTAAAAACAATCAGTATACACATAAACCATACAGTTCAAATGACAAGCAGCTGCTGAAAAATTATACATTGGTAAAAGATAGAATCAAATCTACAAGCACAAAAGTACCCAGTGATATTAGAGCAGCGCTCCCGTCAGTTCATAATATGACCGGCTTTCATATGGTTCTTAGCATATGAGAAATAGATGAAAGACAGATGGTGGTAAAAGTCCAGAAAAACCAGACCTGTAATACTGCTCTATGTGCTTGTAGATTTGCTACCATCTTTTACCAAACCACATTTATAGGTAATGTTGTGATTTCTAAAAAACTGTAGTTACTTGGGCAAATTCCCTGCGTTCTTCGGCAGTTGCAGCTGAGATATCTGTGTACAAGTTTACCGAAGAGTAAGGATCTAGTAGCGAGTATATAGAGCGTGCTGCAGCCATGGTCCGCTCTTTCACTTGAAATGGATCTGTGCCAAAACATCTTGCGGGACAGAAGCAGGGAGGTAATTGGGCTAGGCAATTCTGTGTGCGCAATCTATAGCGATGTCAGCTTGACTTAACTAAGGGAGCAGCAGGTTAAGGAAGAGTTGTTAGAGATGGGGAACCAGGTTGAGGGGGGGGGTTTAACTGTCTCCAGGATGCCCCAGAACTTAATGTTATGCCTGGAATGATCCTCCTAAATTCGCTACTTTGGCTTGCAGAAAGTGAATTTCCTCTGTATGGTGGTCAAAGGCGTCAGCCATATCATTGTATGCAGTGGTGTGATGATCTGTTGTGTTCCTTTCTATATTATCTGTGCGGGTTTCCAGATGGTCAATTCTGGAGTGCGTGGAAATAGAGGAGCGTATCGCATTACGGTGGTCTTTCTGTAGGGAAAGAAGCATCAGCTTCAATGAGTGCTCAGAAGCTGGCTGATCACTAGCAGGGTGTGCATCTAGGGAAGCAGTATGAATGTCCTGCTCTATGCCTGTGTGGGAGTCCCAGTGCTGAGCGGATCTGCCTCGTGAATGAGGCCTTAGATTGTAAGCTCTAACAAGTAGGCCCCTCTGATTCCTACTGTATTGTAATTCTACTGTCTACCTTTATGTTAAGCACTGTTTAAACTGTTGGCACTATATAAATCCTGTATAATAATTACAGGTAACTATACTGACCCAATCCAAATGAACTCCCCCCTTTCCCAATGTGAGTGCTTCTCTGAAACGCTTTTGAGGACTGAAATGAAGACCAATTCAAATGCTAATTCTGTATCCATAAAACCTAGAAAAATTATACTTTTAGAATTTAAAGTGGCACTACACCCGTAAGGGGAAGTTGCTCTCTTCCCCTTCCTGAAACTCCCAGGCCCATCCTCTGTCATAACTGTTTTATTGTTCCTTTATAGATCTTCTGACAGTCAGTGAAACAGCCAATGAACCTCCTCAAGATGATGTGAATTCCCTGAACTGTCCAAGGAATTTGGCCATGGAGGCCACATATATCAACCACAACTTCTCCCAGCAATGTTTGCAGATGGTGAGTGAAGTGGTGTGCTCAAATGGCTGTTCTAACGGCTTACTGTGGAAGACCAACATTCTGACTGTAAATTCAATTCATCCAACAGGGCAAGGAAAAGTATAAATTCCCCAATCCCAACCCCTTTATGGAGGATGATGTGGATAAAAATGAGGTGGCATCTGTAGGTTACAGGTTAGTGACTTCCTCTTCCTTCCCTCCGCTCTACTAGAAAGTAGGAAAATCCACGTATGTGCTAGTTAACCCTTTCATGACTAAGTCTATTTTTGAAATTTGGTGTTTACAAGTTAAAATCCGTATTTTTTGCTAGAAAATTACTTAGAGCCCCCAAACATTATATATATATATATATATATATATATATATATATATATATATATATATATATATATATATATATATATAAATATAAATTTATTTTTTTAGCAGAGAATAAAATGGCGATTGTTGCAATATTTTATATCACGCGGTATTTGTGCAGCAGTGTTTTAAACGCACCTTTTTGGGAAAAGGGACACTTTCATGAATTTAAAAAAAAGCAAACAGTAAAGTTACCCCAATTTTTTTTTGTATAATGTGAAAGATGTTACGCCGAGTAAATAGATACCAAACATGTCACGCTTTATAATTGCACGCACTCGTGGAATGGCGACATCTACGGTACCTAAAAATCTCCATAGGCGACGCTTTAAAAATTTTTTTACAGTTACCAGGTTAGAGGAGGTCTAGTGCTAAAATTATTGCTCTCGCTCGGACGATCGCGGCAATACCTCACATGTGTGATTTGAACACTGTTTACATATGTGGGCGCAACTACCGTATGCGTTTTCTTTGCGCGAGCTCGCGGAAGCTGGCTTCCTTGCATTAATTAAGGAAGAAATCACAGGCCCTGAAAGCCCACGACTCTTCAGAACGTGGGTTTCAATAGCCAAACCGTCAAATTTAGTGTTTTGTATAGCAGGATGGAACACTGGACCTTGAGATAACAGGTCTGGACGTCACGGTAGGGTCCACGGGGAACCCACTGTCATCCTTACTATTTCTGCATACCAAGCCCTCCTGGGCCAAGCGGGGGCTACCAGAAGTACCGACTTCCTTTCTTGCCTGATCCTGCGAAGGAGTTGTGGCAGTAGCAGAATAGGTGGGAATGCGAGTGAGAACCGATGCCACGGAATCACCAACGCATGCAAGAGGATCCTTTGTCCTTGCCACAAACTTGTCGATCTTTTTGTTGAATCTGGATGCAAAGAGATCTGCATATGGCCCAAAAGACGTTGGGGTGAAGAGACCATTCCCCTGGGAATAACCGCTGGCGACTTAAATAGTCCACCTGCCAGTTCTCTATCACTGGAATGAAAACTGCCGATATGCATGGCACATGCTTTTCTGCCCAGATTAAAATCTGGTTCACTTCTCTTTGAGCTGCCTGACTTCTAGTGCCTCCCTGATGGTTGATATAAGCCACTGCTGTGGCATTGTCGGACTGGACCCTGACTGGGCAACCCTGTAGCTTGAGAGTAGGGCTAGATATGCCGCACGGATCTCCAGAATGTTGATGGGTAAGGTCCTCCTCAGTTTTGGACCATACCCCTTGGACCGCAGACTGTTCCAGAACTGCTCCCCAGCCCGAAAGACTGGCATCCGTTGATACCACCGTCAAGGTAACCGGTAGAAAGGATTTCCCTTTCTGCAGGCTTTCGGGTATTAACCACCAATTGAGGCTCTGACGCACTGCATGAGACAGGTGCATCGGAAAATCTAATGCCTGAACGTTCTTGTTCCAGGCCGACAGGATACTGTGTTGCAGCAGTCTTGAATGAAACTGAGCATAAGGAACTGCTTCGAATGAAGCCACCATTTTTCCCAGCAGCCTCATAAAAAGGCAGACAGAAGGACCTTTTTTGGTCCTGACTACCAGAATCAGCTCCCTTAAGGCAGTAATCTTTGCCTGAGGTAAAAATACTTTCTCCTGGCTTGTATCTATGATCAGACCCAAATACTCCAGTCTTCTTACTGGTTTTAGGAAAGACTTTTCTAGGTTGAGAATCCAACCTAGGTGTTCCAGATACTTGACTGTGGTCATCAAGTTCCCGCTCAAACAGGCTACCGACCGGTCTATCATAAGCGGATCGTCTAGGTATGCTATGACAGTTATACCTTGAGCCCTTAATCTGGCCAGAGGAGGAGCCAAGATCTTTGTAAACACTCAAGGTGCAGTGGCTAGCCCGAAAGGCAGTGCCACAAACTGGAAATGGCGCCCTTCTATTTCGAAGCACAAGTACTTTTGATGAGCAGGGAATATGGGTACATGCAGATACGCATCTCTGATGTCTGTTGATGCCAGAAATTCTCCTCCCTGCAGGATGGAGACTACTGACCGAATTGTTTCCATGCGAAAGGATCGAATCCTTAGGAATCGATTCAGATCCTTTAGATCCAGAATGGGTCTGACATCCCCATTTGGCTTTTGGACCGTAAAAAGGTTGGAATAAAATCCCAATCCTTGATCCTTTATTGGAACCACCATGATGACTTTTTGCGACAAAAGTCGCTCTAACGCTAGAAGGAGCGACTGCTTTTTCTCTGGATCTCTGGGGACATTTGATCTGAGGAAACGAGGAGAGGGGAATTCTTGGAACACCAGTTTGTAACCTAAAGTTACCGTGGAGATTACCCATCTGTCCTGGAAATCCTCCTGCCAGAGCTTTGAGAACTGTAGCAGTCTTCCCCCCCCCCACTCGAGCGAGCAGGGGCACCCCTTCATAAAGAGGCCTTAGCGTCTTGTCTAGAAGGCTTCTTCCCCCAGGACTTCTTTTTGTCCCTGGGGTCGACTTTTGTTTCTAGACCCAGACGGAGGAGGCCATTGCAACTGCCTGGAGGCTGATGCTCCTGGCACTGGGGTCCGTTTTGAAAGAGGGACGCTTACTCCTTTTTTTTAACAGGTAAGAGTGCTTTTCCCACTAGAGATCTTTTGGATATAATTGTCTAGATCTTCTCCAAACAGCCTTGCACCACGAAATGGAAATCCAGCCAGAAGTTTCTTACATGGTGCTTCGGCTGACCAATTTCTCAACCATAAGATTCTACGCATATGCACCAATCCAAGTGAAAGTGAGGTTTGCATGTTAGAATCTCTGATGGCGTCATCAGCAAAACATTTTAGTATTGACAGACTCCAATCGCTGCCACTGCAGGTTGAGCTACTGAACCTGCTAAGGAGAAAACCTCCTTCAACAGGGATTCTATCTTTTTATCAATAGGATCCCTGAGCATTGTCTACAGGTCAAGTCAGACTTTTATTTATGGAGGAAATGGCGGCATCAACGGCCGGTATCCCCCACATCTTTGTAAGCTTTTCTTCCATAGGATAAAGTGTTGAAAACTTTTTAGGTGGAAAAAAACGTTTATCTGGGTGATTCCACTCAGAATAAATGAGCTTTTCAAGTAAATTATGAACATGAAAAGCATGTGTTTGAGGAGGCTTCAATGACCCCAAAGAAGAAGAGGGTTCTTTAACTGATTCAGATACGGGTACTTTAAATGTGGAGTGGACCAATCCAGCAAGGATCCTGTACTAAGACTTTCTCATCCTGAGAAGCCAAAGAGGGCCCTTCTCCACTTGATTCCTCAGAGGAGGAATCATCAGTCCCATCCCGATCCTCTGAAAGGGATTCTTCTCTTTTTATCCCAGAGTTCCTCAGCCTGAGGGTCCTGGGTAGCGGAGGAAGACCTAGTGCGTTTTCTTTCACTGAGGATGCAATTACGACCATAAATCTTTCCTCTAAACCATTAATGGTTGAGGAAAAAAACCTCCTGTGTAATGTATACAGGGGCTGAATTGCCAGAAGCAGATGCAGCCCCTGACCCCAACGGCTCTCCCTGGCCCTTCAGGGGGGGGGAAGGTGCTGCAGAAGGGGGCCCTCAGAACCTGATGGAGATCCCCTAGAGCCTCTGGTTCTTGGGGTATTTGTACCTCTTCTACCCATAGTGCAAAGCAACAAGGTGGAGGTATCACAAAAATGAACACTGACTGCTGAGCGATGTAGTCCGGCAACAGCCACTGCTACCAATGCCCAGTCTAGTGTTTCTCAGTAAATGCTGCCTAAGGTATGCCTGTGTCCCACCTTACATGCGACCGTCAGCTGTGTCCCTCCATAGGCTGTGTGCACCTAACAAGTGTGCTTCATATAGTAGCCTTGCAGCCAGCGATGTGGGTGTCTAATCACGCCGGTATGTCGACGCTCCGCCTGCTCCCCCCCCCTTTTTCAAAAAACAGCGCTTTCCCGCGCGAGTTGACCCTCTGGGACGTGTGTGTGTGTGTGTGTGTGTGTGTGTGTGTGTGTGTGTGTGTGTGTGTGTGTGTGTGTGTGGCGGGGGGGGGGGGGAAGGAAGGAGAGAGGCCGGCAGCTGATGGGGTCCGCCATGTGTAATGGCGGCGGTGATAGTGCGGTATACTACCACCTTACAGACCAACTGCGCCCCCCCCCAATCTTGGGGGGAATATCCCTGAGGAGAGCCTCCCATCCTACCTGGAGCATGTGCAGCGTGAAACACTGAGACAATCAGCACGAAAAGGTGTGTGCTCTTGGCAGCCCCCGGTGGCGACAATAGGCATAGCATACATTTACTTAAAGGAGAAACCTACTAGAATTAAAAAAATTCTGTGGAATCTCCCTTACCTTATCCAGCTGCAGGGTTCTGTTATACAGGCCCAATCTTCACCTCTCACGGTGGGCTCCGTTTTTGGAAAACCTTCAGAGACTGGGGCCCCCTACGGATAGGGGGATCCGCAGTTCTGAGCCTGTAAAGCACCCGGCCAAGAATAAGGCTAGAAAAACCAAATTCTGAAATGCGGGGTCCAGCTCTCTAAAAAGAGGAAGCGTTACAGGTAAAACCTTGTTTCTTCGGACACGAGGCCCAGGTACCATCCAATTCGGCCTAGAAAGGACACTTTGAAATGGATCCGGTTCGCCTGGCTTGCCCCAGTATAGGATATTCCCTTTGGAGCTCAGCACAGGACATCTTTTACACGTCAAACACCTAAGACACTGGCGAAAAAACAGGTATCCCTGTAAGGGGAGGGATTATATAGGGGGTTGAACTTCCTGTTTAGGGTGTGACCAGTGTCCAATCACCTAGTGATACCCTATATAACCCATCACTAATTACTGAGGCTCTGTGTCCTGTGATGTACGAGAAAGAAATCTAATTTTGTTGCTTTGCAGCCTGAAATAGACAGGTTTTTTTTTTTTTTTTTTTTTTTCTTAATCCAGCAGTATTTACTAGTGCAGCTTGTAATGTCCACGTGAAAGATATACAACACTAACATGTCAGAAAAAAATAAAAACTTCAAAAACAGACATAATCACCATGTCATTATTTTGTTGGACCACCTTTTTGCTTTAATTACAGCTGTTAGTCTGTTGGGATGTCTCTACTAACTTTGCCCACTATTTTTTTGCAGAACTGGCCGAGTTCAGTTAAATCTGTGTTCTGTCCGAATTTTTTTAAATACCCCTATCAAACTCTTGCTTAGTGTATTCTAGTAAAGGTATGCTGTAAACTAAGGTCCGTTTTGCAGCATTGTTTTCTTAGTTTTATAAAGACCCAGCAGACCGCGGCCATCTCCTGTGTGGGTATCTGAAGCCGGAGTGTATCTCTTCCTGTATTCCGTGCATGCTGGTTGCCCAGCATGCACCTGCAGATCTCGCACATGCTCAGTGCAGTGTAATAGCTTGTAGGTCAGGTTTCCGTAGCAACGGCAGCATCGGCAGAAGTTGCCGCCCCTTAGCTATGGAAACCACACCTCCCCCTCCAGGAACCAGGAAGATTGTCAGCATTTAAAAGGATTCTAAAGCAAGAAATGCAAAAGGTAATGCCTTTAAAAAAAAAATACTAATTGTAAATGATATGTCTTGCTTCTGTGCAGAGATGTATAGAAACAAGAGCTATCATTTACAATTGGTATTTTTTTTTAAAAGGTATGTTTTGCAGGAGCTTTTTGTATTTCTTGATTTACAATCCTTTTAAATGCTTACAAACTTCCTGTGTGTTTAATATACACACTCACTGGCTAATTTTTTCTGTACACCTTTTCAACAAAAAAAAATGACCAAAGAGCATGGCGGCAACAAAATTCATTTATGTATCTAGATGTATTGAAGACGACTTTCTGAAGTCATTAATGGTGAAAAATGGGGCATGGGTTTTGGTTCTCGATGGGATGGTGGGAGTTTTTCATAAGCTGCTTATATACTGCCATTTTCACGCACAGTGTTATAGGGTATAGAGATAATCGTGGTAAAATTGAGAAAATATCCACTGAGCGACATTTATGTGTAGTGGCGGCTGTTGCAAAAATTTTTTGGGGGGGGGCGGCAAACTCGCTCCACCCACCCCACCCCGTCGCTCGATCAATCCCCACTTTGCTCGCCTGTCGGTTTGCAAATAATGCAGTGCTAGGTCTCGGCGATGACTATTGCCTCCTGGGTTTGACACTCATATCTCAGACAATGCAAAGCTGGAAATTATGCACAGGGCCGCAGAGGAGTAGTGAAAAAAAAAATATTCTAGAAGTACATTAGTGCAGGATGGTGAGGAGTAAAAATGTGGGTGGTACGCCGCTTTAAATTTGGTGATTGTTTGTGGACTACAGTCTTCAAGTCATTCCACAGATTTCCAATGGGGGTTTAAATCTGGATTCTGACTAGGCCATGCAAGGACATTCACTTTTTTTTTTTTTCTCCTTCAACCACTGTGTGGTCATTTTCGCTGTGTACTTTGCCCAAAGCACACAGCGAAAATGACCACACAGTGGTTGAAGGAGAAAAAAAGGTGAATGTCCTTGCATGGCCTAGTTGTCCTGTCGGGAGATGAACCTTCCCATTGACAAATTTTCTGGAAGAGGGCAGAAGATTTTCCTTAAAGCGGAGTTCCACACAAAAATGGAACTCTTGCTTTTCGTAACCCTCCCCCCCTCCGGTGTCACATTTGGCACCTTTCAGGGGGGAGGGGAGTGCAGATACCTGTCTAAGACAGGTATTTGCACCCACTTCCGGTATAGACTCCCATGGGAGTCTATGCTTCTTCCTGTCCCTCCGCGTTGTCTCCTGGGAAACACACAGCTCCCAGGAGATAGCGGGGACCAGTTACGATGCGCAGCGCGACTCGCACATGCACAGTAGGGAACCGGGAAGTGAAGCCGCAACGCTTCACTTCCTGATCCCCTCACCTAGGATGGCGGCGGCAGCCGCCGGCGTCGCCTGCCGACATCGCTGGGACAGGTAAGTGGCCATTTATTAAAAGTCAGCAGCTGCAGTATTTGTAGCTGCTGGCTTTTAATTTTTTTTTTTTTTTTTTTGGCGGTTTAGGTGGACCCCCGCTTTAAGGATTTGATGGCGTTTTGTCCCATCCATTTTTTTTTTTTCTATCCTGACAAGTGCTCCAATCCCTGCTGCAGAGAAATACCCCCATAACAGGATATTACCACCTCCATGCTTTACTGTAGGAATATTTTTGGATGGTGAGCTGTATTAGATTTCTGCCAGTCATATATTGTTTGGTGTTGAGGCCAAATAACTAAATTTTGGTCTCATCTGACCACCTTAAACGCACCTTGAAGATTATGAGGCCACATGGAAAAGGGTGTTCTGGTCAGATGAGACTAAAATTGAATTATTTAGCCTCAACTCCAAGCTATACAGTCAGTTCCATAAATATTGGGACATAAATCTAATCTTTTTGGCGCTATACACCACCACAATGGATTTGAAATGAAACAAACAAGATGCGCTTTAACTGCAGACTTTCAGCTTTAATTTGAGGGTATTTACATCCAAATCAGGTGAACGGTGTAGGAATTACAACAGTTTGTATATGTGCCTCCCACTTTTTAAGGGACCAAAAGTAATGGGACAGATTAACAATCATCCATCAAACTTTAATTTTTTTAATACTTGGTTGCAAATCCTTTGCAGTCGATTACAGCCTGGAGTCTGGAATGCATAAACATCACCAGATGCTGGGTTTTATCCCTGGTGATGCTCTGCCAGGCCTCTACTGCAACTGTCTTCAGTTCCTGCTTGTTCTTGGGGCATTTTGTCTTCAGCAAGTGAAATCCATGCTCAATCGGATTTAGGTCAGGTGATTGACTTGGCCATTGCATAACATTCCACTTCTTTCCCTTTAAAAATTATTTGGTTGCTTTCGCAGTATGCTTCGGGTCATTGTACATCTGCACTGTGAAGTGCCGTCCAATGAGTTCTGAAGCATTTTGCTGAATAGGAGCAGATAATATTGCCTGAAACACTTCAGAATTCATCCTGCTGCTTTTGTCAGCAGTCACATTATCAATAAATACAAGAGAATCAGTTCCATTGGCAGCCATACATGTCCACACCATGACACTACCACCATCATGCTTCACTGATGTGGTATGCTTTGGATCATGAGCAGTTCCTTTCCTTCTCTATACTCTTCTCTTTCCATCACTCCTGGTACAAGTTGATCTTGGTCTCATCTGTCCATAGGATGTTGTTCCAGAACTGTGAAGGCTTTTTTAGATGTTGTTTGGCAAACTGTAATCTGGCCTTCCTGTTTTTGAGGCTCACCAATGGTTTACATCTTGTGGTGAACCCTCTGTATTCACTCTGGTGAAGTCTTTTCTTGATTGTTGACTTTAACACACATACACCTCCCTCTTGGAGAGTGTTCTTGATCTGGCCAACTGTTGTGAAGGGTGTTTTCTTCTCCAGGGAAAGAATTCTTCGGTCATCCACCACAGTTGTTTTCCGTGGTCTTCCGGGTCTTTTGGTGTTGCTGAGCTCACCGGTGTGTTCTTTCTTTTTAAGGATGTTCCAAACAGTTGATTTGGCCACACCTAATGTATTTGCTATCTCTCTGATGGGTTTGTTTTGTTTTTTCAGCCTAATGATGGCTTGCTTCACTGATAGTGACAGCTCTTTGGATCTCATATTGAGAGTTTACAGCAACAGATTCCAAAAGCAAATGGCACACTTGAAATGAACTCTGGACCTTTTATCTTGTATATGGGATAATGAGGGAATAACACACACCTGGCCATGGAACAGCTGAGCAGCCAATTGTCCCATTACTTTTGATCCCTTAAAAAGTGGGAGGCACATATACAAACTGTTGTTATTCCTACACCGTTCACCTGATTTGGATGTGAATACCCTCAAATTAAAGCTGAAATTCTGCAGTTAAATCACATCTTGTTTGTTTCATTTCAAATCCATTATGGTGGTGTAAGGCTGGGTTCACACTGCTGCGGTGGCAGACATTGCATGTGATTCGCAGCGCACTGCTGTTCACATCACATGCGATGTCTGTGCTGTGCGATATCAGCCATACAGATAGTATGGCTGATATCGCACCGCATTCGGTCCAAACTCGCACAGGACCCTTTTTTTTGTTCGGACCAAAATCGGATCGCATGGGTGTTCACACCTATGCGATCCGAAAATGTCCGAATTGTCAGTTCGCATTGCGATATGCGGGCTGAACTGGAGGTGTCATTAACATTGTATGACACTCCCCAGCAGTTCGCATATGGCAGTGTGAACTGCCGTGCGAGTTGGTGCGATGCGGGAACCCGCAGTAAATTCGCTGCGTTCCCGCACCGCAGCAGTGTGAACCCAGCCTAAAAGATTAGAATTGTGTCGATGTCCCAATATTTATGGACCTGACTGTATGTCTAGCAGAAATCCAATACAGCTCACCTTCCAAAATACACAAGTCCTACAGTAAAGCACAAAGGGGGTAGGTAATATCCTGTTATGGGGGCATTTTTCTGTAGCAGGGGGCTAGAGCACTTATCAGTATAGAAGAAAAATGGATGGGGCAAAATTCCATCAAATTCTTGAGGAAATCTGCTGCCCTCTGCCGGAAAGTTGTCAATGGGAAGGCTTATCTTCCAACAGGACAATGGCCCAAAGCACACAGCGAAAATGACCACACAGTGGTGGAAGGAGAAAAAGGTGTGAATATCCTTGCATGGCCTAGTCGGAGCTCAGACTTAAACCACATTGAAAATCTGTGGAATGACTTGAAGGCAGCAGTCCACAATCGGTCACCATCAAATTTAAGTGAACTTGAGCAGTTATGCAAAGAAGAGTGGACAAATTGCAAAGTCTAGATGTGCAAAGTAAGTAGAGACATATCCCAACAGACTCAGCCCTGGTTCACATTGGAGCGATTTGACATGTCGCTGTCCGCATCGGTGCCACGCCGCTCCGATCCCCAAAAGTAGTTTCTATACTATTTTTGGCCACTCTGGGGGGGGGGGGGGGGTGGCGATTTCCATAGGCATCTGTGCAGCAACCAGCACAGATGTCTCTGAAATCACCCCTGAAGTCGTGATTGACATGCAGGAATGAAATTGTGAGAGTTCAGCTGAAATTTAATTCCCGCTGTCAGTGTGAACCTGGGCTAAAGGCTGTAATTGAAGCAAAATGTGATCGAATAAAATACTGGCATAAAGGGGTTGGTTCGTTTTCCAACTCGGTGATTCTGTTTTTGAATGTGTTTGTTATCTTTCACTTGGATTTTATAAGTTGCACTAGTAAATACAGCTGGATAAAACAAAAAAGGGCGGTCTTTATTTCAGGCTGCAAAGCAACAATATGTGATTATTTTAAAGGAGGGGGATTCTTTTCTATACCCACTGTACATGTAACGTTCAGAAAATTATTTGAGTTTGGTATTCTGTGAGTCCATCTCCACTGGTAGAAGGCTTTTGATATGGTAGTTAACCACTTGCCAACCAGTCATGTACCTGGTACATCACTGGACTTCAAGTGGTTATACTGGGATAACCTAGCGGTTAACTAGAAGCTGGATTGGTTTTAAAAGCAATGCGAGGGGACATTCGTTTCTAATTCTGCTCATCTGAAAACAGAGGCAGCAGGTTTCATTCTCTGGCAGATCATAGCTGGCTCTGGTGTTCGTTTTTGTCAGTCTGTTAAAAGGGCAGCCTTTTTTTTTTTTTTTTTTTTTTTAGGCTGGGTTCACACTATTGCGAAATGGATGCGGGTTTCCCCGCATCCAATTCGCATCGCAGAAAATTGTGACTGGCGCTCTATGGCGCGGGTCCGGAACAAATTGCACAGTAGCCCTGTGCGTCTTTTGGTCCATTTCAGGCCTGATTTCATCCGACAATTTGGGCTGAAATCGGACCTGAAACGGTGAATGGAGACGCACCGGACTCCTGCTGTGAGCCGCTGCATTCTCTAGTGTACACCCAGCCTAAATGCATTGTTTCTTCTGCAGGAAACTGGCTCATTAATTGACTTTGTTTATGTAAACAACAGGTATCGACGATGGAAACTTGGAGACGATATTGATCTGGTGGTGCGGTGTGAACACGATGGAGTGATGACAGGTGCAAACGGAGAAGTGTCATTTGTGAACGTAAAGACCTTGAATGAGTGGGACTCTAGGGTAAGCAAAGCCACATTTTAAACTTTTTTTTTTTTTTTTTTTGTCTGTGCCAGCTGTGAAATATGCATGATTTACAGACGTCGGTGTCATTGCGGTTAGATTTTTTGACACTTTTTTTTTTTCCCCCTAATATCTTTAGCATTGTAATGGTGTAGACTGGAGGCAGAAGCTGGACTCTCAAAGAGGGGCTGTGATTGCCACTGAACTGAAGAATAATAGCTACAAGCTTGCAAGGTGGACTTGCTGTGCTCTACTGGCAGGATCAGAATACCTTAAATTGGGGTATGTATATGCATTTATATTTTATTTTTCTACTACCATATATTTATAAAATTGCAAGGAACAAGTGGTTTGTTTTTATAGCTAACGTGGAGTAACAACCATCTCGGATCTGGTTGCTAGCTGCTGCAAACTACTTCTTCTTTAGGTTCCCTTAAACTGTCAGGCTGAGGGGTAAACACCTGTTGTTGTTTTTGTTTTTGTTTTTAGATATGTGTCTCGTTATCATGTCAAGGATTCCTCTCGTCATGTTGTTCTTGGTACTCAGCAGTTCAAGCCCAATGAGTTTGCCAACCAGATTAACTTAAGCATGGAGAATGCCTGGGGTATCTTACGATGTGTGGTGGACATTTGCATGAAGCTTGATGAAGGCAAATATCTCATCCTGAAGGACCCCAACAAGGCAAGTATAGTTTCTAGCACAGGGCCTGCTGTATTATTTTTGCTATGCTTCATGGTTTGCTAATCCTGTTTCTAATACATTGGAACTGATGTTTAATGTGGTTTCTGGTCTGTTTAGTAGCTGTAATATAACTATATGATAAATGCATTAAGGTGGTGTTGTAGGCAAAAATGCTCTAAGGGCTAAAGTTTGTTGCCAGCATTACATATTGGCGCTCTTCTTTTAATTTTTTTTTTTTTTTTTTATAGCGGCACTGTGTGGTGTTTTGGTTTTTTTTTGTTTGTTTTTTTTTTGCTGGGTTGCTATTAAAGTGCAACTGATTAATTAGAACTGGAGGAAAGAAAATGATTAATAATTTAAGTTGCTTAGAACATATTATACCTTTTCATTTTATGTAAAAAATCAACTCAATAATTTTACAGAGGACTTTGAAGCCTAGATGTATAAACTAAATGTAGCAGCTTTTCA
Source organism: Lithobates clamitans (assembly GCA_037952925.1). NCBI lineage: Eukaryota > Metazoa > Chordata > Amphibia > Anura > Ranidae > Lithobates > Lithobates clamitans. Next base: position 218,493 of record JBBGZY010000638.1, read on the forward strand.
TACAGTGCATGATCTAGTACTGATGTAATCTGTGAGCTGGCACAGGAAATTTTAAATAGCAGCCTGAGCTGGAGAAAAGCATTAGCACTTGGGAACGCAAATGAGGCAAGAAATAATACTTGCATGTATTTATTTAGCTGTGCGAACTACATTATTGGGTGCAGCTTCATATAAAGAGTGGGAGACTTTATTTTTTTTTTTCCCCTCTCTCCTTTTACAGCAAGTTATTAGAGTATACAGCCTGCCTGATGGTACTTTCAGTTCAGATGATGATGATGATGACGATGAGGAAGAGGAGGAGGAAGTAGAAGGTGAGTACTGTGAAGTATGATTTATTAAAATCAGGATTCTTGTGAGTAGGCCTGAAAGTCTAAGCTGCACTGCATACTTTTTTTTCTTGTTCTGGGTCACAAGATTCATAAACATTTGGGTTCCACTGCTTCCTGCAGGGGAATTTAGACACTGGCAGACAAACAGTGACCAGCCTAGTACCCATCCCAATCCCCAGAATGCCTCTGTGTTTTTGTTTTGTTTTTTTGGTGTCACAGAAGGATGGACAAAAGTACCCTATTTTTAGTGTGTTTTTTTTTTTTTTAATCTCACCTGCTGATTGGGCTAATCTTTTTGCAGCTATCTAGATTGGTATATCCCAGTGAACAAACAGAGACATACCTAGTGCTTAAGGCACAGCATACCCCTCAGGATTTTGAGGACAGAACAGAGATATATAAAAAGTTTTCTTAAAGCGGAGTTCCACCCTAAAGTGGAACTTCCGCTCATCGGATCCCCCCCTCCGGTGCCACAATTGGCACCTTTCAGGGGGGAGGGGGGTGCAGATACCTGTCTAATACAGGTATCTGCAGCCACTTCTGGGCTTAGATAGCCGCAGAATATCCGCAGATGCGCCCCCCCCACACAGTTCCCAGCACACAATGGGGACCAGTGCAGAGGCGCAGCGCGAGTCGCGCATGCGCAGTAGGTAACCGGGCAGTGAAGCCGCAGCACTTCACTTCCCGATTCCTTGACCGAGGATGGCAGCGGGGGCAGCCGAGAGCCGAGCGATTGATCGGCTTCGGCTGCCGACATCGCTGGACCCTGGGACAGGTAAGTGTCCATTTATTAAAAGTCAGCAGCTGCAGTATTTGTAGCTGCTGGCTTTTAATAATTTTTTTTTTAAGGTGCAGCTCCTCTTTAATACAAAAATGATAATTTTTTATACCTTACTGTATTATCATTTTTGTATTTAATAAAGAAAACTTTATATTTCCTAGGTCTGTCCTCAAAATCCTGAGGGGTATGCTGTGCCTTGAGCACTAGGCCTTTCTCTGTTTGCTTACCGGATTGGCCAGACCAGCACATACATGCGCCACCACTCCACTTCTCTTTTGGTATATCCCAGTGGTGGCGAACCTTGGCAACCCAGATGTTTTAGAACTACATTTCCCATGATGCTCATGCACTCTGCACTGTAGTTGAGCATCATGGGAAATGTAAGTCCGAAACATCTGGAGTGCCAAGGTTCGCCATCACTGGTATATCCTCAGCAACAGTTTTGGAGGCTTTACCCAGACCCCGTTGAAATGGACATTAGCTAGGCCTGCCTGTAATGGGGTCTTTTTTGGCATTGGGCTCTCCATTGTGGCACTTTCCAGACTATTGTGTAGCCATGGTTCTAGGTCTACAGCTGTGGCGCACAACCTTTGGTATGACCCTTTCTTAGGCCCTTATGGACTGAGCAATAGGAGCATTTTATTGGAACCATTGGGAGCTACCGTTATCCCATATATTTTTTTTTCCCTGTTCATTTCCAGAGTTAAAATGCTGAGGAAGTGAGTGCTGCGCCACTAGGTGGAATGTCGTGCACAGCACTATATCTTGTAATTCGGTGTGAAGTAACACTTTGCCACTAGTGCTCTTATTTACAAGAGATGCAGTTCCAACTTGGTTAGTCCATGGTAAAGTGGCCTTGTACTTTTAGCAGCTGGTTCGTAAATATTGAAGGTTTTACCTGATATTCTGAGCCAAGTATTCCTTTTGTGTGGCTCCCCTCCTGGGATCCCTTAGAGCCCTTAAGACTTTCTTGCCTGTGTAGAAATCAAGGATGCACACTTGCATGTCCCTGTTTTTCCAGCACATCAGTGATTCCTTTGCTCTGGGCCCACCAACACTTTCAGTTTGTGGCCCTGTCATTTAGTTTCTCTTCCACACCCTGTGTGATCACCGAGGTTAGCCCCTGTTCTTGCCTCGTTACATTCCAAGGGCCTCCCTATTTTGGGATATTATATATATATATATATATATATATATATATATATATATATATATATATATATATATATATATATATATATATATATTTATTATTTATTTTTTTTGAGTACCGTATTTATCGGCGTATAACATGCACCCCAAGTTTAGGAGGGAATTTTAAGGAAATAAAACTTTTAGGAGGGAAGTTGAAGGGGAAAAAAAACCTACATTTAAATGCCTATCATTGCAGCCTTGCCCCAGTGCAGCCTTGCCCCCGTGCAGCCTTCGATCCTGTGCCATCCTAGGCTTCAAAGTTTTGGTGGAGGAAAACTGTATTAAACTAACAGATGCAGCGCTGGCAACTAAATACCGTATTTATCGCCGTATAACACGCACTTAAAATCAGGGGAAAATCGCGGGTGCGTGTTGTACGCCGATCCCCTGCGATCCCGAGCTGTCAGATCTTCAAAATCGCTGACCGCGATTTGAAAATGGCGCCGAAATACTCAGAGCCGGTCTTCGGCTCTTCTCGGCGGCTCGCGTTCACTTTTGGCTCCACTCGTAGTCCCGGCCGGGATGGGCGTGACTATGAGCGGAGCTATCCGAACCTAGCCGAGTACACTCGGCTAGGTTCGGGCAGCGCTCGAGTGAAGCCGAGAAGAGCCGAGGACCGGCTCTGTGTATTTCGGCGCCATTTTCAAATCGCGGTCAGCGATTTTTAAGATCTGACAGCTCGGGATCGCAGGGGATCGGCGTACAACACGCACCCGCGATTTTCCCCTGATTTTAAGGGGGAAAAAGTGCGTGTTATACGCCGATAAATACGATATTTAGTTGCCAGCGCTGCATCTGTTAGTTTAATACAGTTTTCCTCCACCAAAACTTCCCTTGTCTGCTCTACAGGATTTAGATGGTGGGCATTCATGTTATTCTCCTATCGCCTGATTGACCCAGGCAGATGTGGTACTTCACCTAATAGGAGTCCTGGTCATCGCTCTGTGGTCTCTTCCAGATCGTCTGGACCTTCTATTCTGAAGACAGATTTACCAATCCTGCTGCACGGTCGCTTGCTTGCTGTTAAAGCACAGGTCTTTAGTAGGGATAGAGACCTCTCTGAATCTGTGATTCTGGCAGTGCTAAGAGCTAGGAAGCCAACTTCTCGAAAGGTCTTCTATTGCACATGATTGACATACTTGGCTTGGTACAAGAAAACTAATTTTCATTCAATGAAGTATACTGTAGGGCATATCCTGACTCTTTTTACAGATAGGTGTTGACCAGCATTTGGCCCAGAGCACTGTCAAGGGTCAAATATTGGCACTTGTGATCTTTTTCCAGAGACTTCTCGCCTGCTATTCTTTAAGACTTTTCTATTGGGGGTCACTGGTGTAACTCTCCCTGAACCCCATACTCCATGGCATTTGAATTTTTGAACTTTCAGCACTTTAATAAAATGCCCTTTGAACCTGTTGGGGGAAATTCCCCTTTCTACGCTTACTCACAAGGTTGTTTTTCTAGTTGTCATCACATCTGCAAGGTGCATGTCTGAGCTTTGTAGCTTTGTCTTGTAAAGAATAATTTCTAATCTTGTATAAAGGCTCAGCAGCTTTGAGGGCCAGGTGGTTTGAGCCTTTCAAATCAACCAGGACATTGTATCATCCCCTCAGTCCTTCCATCCTTGTCCAGCTCCAGTTCATCAAGAGTTCGCTTCATTGTCTGGCATAGTTTGTGCTGTACACAACTACCTTGCAGCCACTACTTCCATTAGGAATACTGATTTTTTTTTTTTGTCATCCCAGATGGTTCCTGCAAAGGGGAACCAGCTTGTCGTGCCACCATTTCTAAGTGGCTCGGGTAGATTAGTTCAAACTTAGTCTTAGGAATAGGGTTGCACCTCTACCTGCAAAAGTACATACTGCTAAATCTGCGAGTCCTTCCTGGGGTTTTAAGCATCAGGCAACTGTTCTGAATTTGTAAGGCTGCCAGCAGGTCTTCTGTTAACACAATCTCTAAGTTTTATCAGGTGGATTTTCAGGCCTCATCTCAGCTTTAGGCAATAGGTCCTTCAGGCAGCTCTTTGAGCCGGAGACTGTCCCAGTTGATTTTTAGTGGCGTTTTGTGTGCCTTTTCTTCAGTTATGCCCCGTACACACGGTCGGACTTTGTTCGAACATTCCGACAACAAAATCCTAGGATTTTTTCCGACGGATTTTGGCTCAAACTTGTCTTGCATACACACGGTCACACAAACTTGTCGGAAAATCCGATCATTCTGAACGTGGTGACGTAAAATACGTACGTCGGGACTATAAACGGGGCAGTGGCCAATAGCTTTCATCTCTTTATTTATTCTGAGCATGCGTGGTACTTTGTCCGTCGGATTTGTGTACACACGATTGGAATTTCAAATTTTACATCCTGCTCTCAAACTTTGTGTGTCGGAAAATCCGATGGAAAATGTCCGATGGAGCCCACACATGGTCGGAATTTCCGACAACACGCTCCGATCGGACATTTTCCATCGGAAAATCCGACCGTGTGTACGGGGCATAACACTGCTTTTGGATGTCTCTGAATCCTGTATCCCTCGATAAAACTAAAAAGAATTTGTTTTTACCTTAAAATCCTTTACCTAATTGAAGGGCACAGGCCCCACCCCTCTGTAGTTACTTCTTGGCACTGCTTTGTTACAAAGCAGGCATGCTGGTAGTGGCAGGGGCGGTCTATATTTTAGCAGCTGGTCACTGTTTGCCAGTGTAGAAATCCTTTTGTAAGTGGTGGTATGACTCAATGTCTCTAAATCCTGTGTCTCTCAATGAACTTCCAAAAAAAGGTTTTAAGACAAATACAAAAGTCAATTTTGTCTTTTTTTTTTTGTAGTAGCTTTTGTACCCCTATCTCGTTAGTTTAAAAATGTTGCAGTTTTTTTTCAGCCAGGGGTTGTTCCCATGTTATAGATTTGGCTCTGTTGCAATTTACAAAAAGGAAAAAAAAACTTGAATGCTCATCTGTTTCTCTGATCTTTTGTTCAAAAGCTGAATGTTACTCAATGTCCATAAGTATGCACTGAGGTTTCATTCACTGCCCCCTTTACTCTGCTGTAGCGATGTAGGTGCCAGCAGATGAAATCACAGCGCTTAGTGGGGGACCAGACATACCAGTCCGGAGGCTTTAGCAACCTCTTAGCTCTGGAAGGTTTTACCCCCTACATGATCCTGCCAGTTTTTTTGCTATATAGCACTGCTCTACTTTTAATTGCACAGTCATGCAATGCTGTAAATTTGTCTTTTTTTTCACACCAAATGAGCTTTCTTTTGGTGGTATTTGATCACCAGTTTTTTTGTTTTTTTTAAATTTTATTATGAAAAAAGACCGAAGGGGAAAAAAATTTTGTTTTTACTTTCTGCCGTCACATATCCAATACATTTTTGAACAATCGTCAAATTTCATCCAAAATGTATTTTGCTGCATGTCTGGTTAAATAAAACCCTAATAAGTGTATTAACTGGTCTGCGTGAAAGATGCACGCAGCCAAAACCCAGGAGAAGGCAGCGATGTACCGTGCCTGTCCGCATACATGCCAAGCGGTCCTAAAGTGGTTCAACATCTCGGGGACCAGGCAACTAGGCATCCAAGTATTTTATGCTATTTCGCAGGATTTTTTATTTATTTTTTTTTATTTTTTATGGTGTGACAGGTTCACTTTTTAAGCAGTTAAGTGTTTGTAGATTTTATGAAAAACGATTACATCTGGACTACATTGATGTCTGAGGAAGAGATCTAACCTTTCTTTCTCATTACAGAGGAAGAGAGCTGAGTTTATGGGTGAATCTGAGCAATTCCCTCTTCAGTATGCTTCATATACCTTTTGGACCTTCAAGAAGACCTATAATGAAATAAAGATCGTACACAGACCAAACCTTTATAAGTTGTCCTGTGTGTTACTTATCCTCCTTGGTGTATCCACTTATAAAAGGCCCTGTTGGTGGCGTTCATGTGTTCCAATAAAGTTCTTCAGCACTGGACTTGCTGTATAACCCTGAGACTGAACATGTGAATAGTACAAACGGGTTCAGTGGCCTATATTCATTGTACATAAAACTTCACAAAGGGGCAAATGCTGGCTTCACCCACCTAGTGTGAACCACAGATCATCAAATAAACCAACAAACCCAGAGAATTAAGTACAGGCCCACTCTCAATGTAGAAAGACAGGCAGTTTTCTCATATCTCCGGACATATACATTGCATTACATGGATGTACTATTTATCAAACTTCTGTGGTATGCCTCTAGCATATGTAGCCTTGTATAAGGGGCTTTGTTAATAAGTGCCTTCCATACTGGAATAGACAGGGGGCAGACTTTTCCCAGGAAAGTACTATTAACTTCCTAGCATATTAAAATAATATTGTCAACAAAGTACGAGTCACTCTTTTGGGAGCAAGAGCATCAAGTCCTAGGAGACACACCTCAACAATTGGCTGTACACTGATGGCAGTAGCCTCCTCCACACACTTGGTAACCCCCGCCCAAAAAATTGGATGGCCGCACAGTTCCAAAATATGTGTAAAAAATCAGCATCAGATTAAATGCACCAGCAACTGGGTAGGGAATATTTTAGCCAATCTGGCTGGAGTGAGATAAATCCGATTTGTAAAAATTTGTGTTGAAAAAGGTGATCCCTGGTCGATATCGGTCTTGAAAAATGAATATTCCAAATATCATTCCAGTCACCCCCGTCTTAACTGGGGGAACACTGCCTCCCAGGCCGCTCGACAGCGTTCAAGAAGCTCACCAACCTCTAAACAATTGTTGATAGATGGTAGACAGGGCCTTAACTAGAGTCATCCCTAAGTAGAGACTCAAGGTCACTCATTTGAATCTTAAGAATGGTATTTCCAAACTGGGCATTATACGCATGTCTAAGTTGTAAATAGTCGAACAGGTGGGTATTGGGAAGGTGGAATTTGGCTTTCAGAGTATCAAACTGAAGGACCTTTCCATAACTCACAATATCTCCAAGTCTCTTAATACCGCATTTAGTCTAAATGACTGGGTCTGGGTAATCAAAAAAATGCGCCAGGGTAGGATTGTTCCATAACAGTGTATGAGGGGAAATCCCTGCATCATCACTAACTTTATTAGTCACAGCCCACGCTCTACCAGTTGCACACATGGAGATGGTGACATTGTATGGAGCCCTGCCTCATAACAATAAATGTGACAATGCTTCATAGGAGACAACTATGGCTGCCTCCGGAGCAATGGTCGCATCGTCGTCTGAGACAGTAAGCCACCTGTGAGCGAAACCAAACTGGCCTGCCAGGAAATGACGATAAAAATCGGGAACTGCTAGCCCCCCCCCCCGTTTCCATGGCAGTTGCAATACCTGAAGTTTTGATCCTGAGGTTTTGCCCCTGCCACAGGAAAGTTGTAACCAATTGGTCTATACCAGGGATATGCAATTAGCAGACCTCCAGCTGTTTCAGAACTACTACATGAGGCATAGCAAGACTCCGATAGCCACAAGCATAACACGCAGAGGCGTGTTTTGCAACAGCTGGAGGTCTGCTAATTGCATATGCCTGGTCTATACTCTTAAATATATATCTCGGTATCCAAACAGGCGAATTTCGAAATGTATAGAGGTAAAAATTAAATTTTCAGTAAAGTTATTCTACCTATGAGCGTTAAAGGTAAATTCTGCCAGGCCTGTAACCTAATGCATAGCTGTGACAAAAGTGGAGTGACATTCAGTGCAATAAAATCGGACACAGAGATATGCAGACCCAAATATTTAATCCTGTCCACCTGTTTTAAGGGGCAAGGAGCAGGAACCCTACAATTTGGAGATGGTGTCCTGATCGGGAGAATTTGTGATTTGCCACAGTTAACCCTCAGTCCCGAAAAAAGGGCAAACAAATTCAAAATGTCTAATGCCTGCTGACAGATGAATCAGTCGCGTAAGAAAAGGACCATATCTTTTGCATATAGTGCTGCTTTTTTTTCTGTCAAACTACCCACTTGTATCCCCTGAACTTCTGTGAAAGCCCTCAAAGCTGCTGCTAAGGGTTCATTCAGTAATGCAAAGAGACCAGGAGACATAGGGCAACCCTTGCGCGTGCCCCTATCCACAGGAAAGGATTCCGATAGAAGTCCATTTAATTTAATGGCCGCAGTTAGGATCTGGTAAAGAATGTCAATCCACCTTCTAAATTGAGGCCCAAAACCATACACCTCCAACACTTGTCATATATTTCCAGTCAACGGAGTCAAAAGCCATCTCCAAATCCAGAAAGACCTATTATCCCTCCACTGGAAATATCCGGGCCTGAGTGTGTGTGTGTGTAAAAACCCTATGTAAGTTAATATCTGTAGGCTTTTTTAGGCATAAAACCTGTCTGATCAGGGGATATAACATGTAAGACAGACATAAGTCTAATCGCTAACAAATTAGTAAGTACCGTATTTTGAAGTCCATGTTAAGAATGAGATTGGTCTATAATGAAGAGCACTGAAGTCGATCCTTATCTGGTTTGGCCAATAACACAATGGGGGTGATTTACTAAAGGCGAATCCACTTTGAACTACAAATGCAAAGTGCAGTTCAAATTGCACTGAAGGTGCAGTCGCTGTAGATCTGAGGGGGACATGCAAGAAAAATAAAGGGTTTTAGCTTGCACATGGTTGGATAATAAAATCAGCAGAGCTTCCCCTAATTTCAGATCTACCCCTCAGATTTACAGTGACTGCACTTTCAGTGCAATTTCAAGTGCACTTTGCACTTGTGCAAAGTGGATTTGCCTTTCGTAAATAAGCCCCAATGTGTGCCTCATAAAATGAGGGAAGGAACCCTTTCTGAAAACAATCTGAGTATAAGTTGTAACAATATGGGAGCAGGAGCATCTGAATATTGGTATGCCATCTGGACCCGGCGCCAGTAGGAAAGGACCCAATTGCTGAGACCACCTTTTCCTCAAAGGGGGCATCCAAAAACTCCCTAGATTCTTCTGGTAAAGTAGGCAAATGCAAGGACTTAGATTAGCCAAAAGTTCCTTTAACATTTATAAGGCATTATAGGCGAATACAGTATTTTATTAAAAGGATACAAAAGCCTGCAAAATAGAATCCCTGTCCGTCAATGTTCCAGACGGAGAAGAGATGTATGGGGCAATTGTAAGGGGTTTATCCACTGCTGTCAGCAGAACTAGTAGTTTACCATTTTTGTCCCCTTTCTCAAAAATGCGTGCCACACTGTTGTAAAGAACTAGAAGTCATGGCTTGATAGTGTAGATATATGTCCCTTCTAGCAAATTGTAACTTAGCCAAAGTATCTGGGGAGGGTGTATCAGCATGAGCCTGCGCATACTCCTGTTCTCTATCCTATAAATTTTTTCTACACTTTTACGCTCTGTTCTAATCGCTTTTAATGGCCGATTATGTACATCTCCCTGGTAGTAGCCTTAAATGCATCCCATTCTATTTGCGTTGTGGCAGATCCTTCATTAGTCAGCCAGTAGGAGTCCATATGGGGCTTTAACACCTCCCACCCAACTTTGGGGCCAAGCGCCTAGACCCACGGGACCCAAGTTGTAAGAAAAACTGTAACGGGGTGTGAACTGATATACCCCCAGGGAGGTAGGAAGCCTCAGAATACAATAGGTAGCAGGGCAGCATTAGCGAAAGCCATATCTAACCTTGAGGAGGAGGCAAACACTGGAGATCAATCTGAATAACATCTATCTGTAGGATGTTTCCGCCACCATAGTTCAGTAAAACCAGCAGCTTCTGCCCAGTTTAATAAATCATTTAAGGGCCCTATGCGAATTTGACGTATCCAATGAATAGTCTAAAATATTGTTGAAGTTCCCTGCCACTAGCAACTTAAACTGGGAGTGAGGTGCCAGTTTCTCCAACACCTCATAGAGAATAGTACCAGGGAATGGAGGAGGAATATACATTTACCAGGGCTAGGCGATGTGAGTGGACATCAATCAACACCACTACATAACCTCCTCCAGGAACAGTAATTACCACCTCTATTGAACATGGCAAGGATTTATGCAGCAGTATTGACACTCCTCTAGCATATGAAGAAAATGTGGAATGTACGGCTCTATGAATCCAGGGACGTTTCATAGCCAAGATTTTACTACCCAGCAAATGGGTTTCTTGGAGAAACATAATGTGAGGATGTCGAGCCTGTAGATATTTTAACATTAGGGCCCTCCTTAAATGTAGAATTTAGTCCCCTAACGTTCCAGGAGATGACATTTTAATATTTGACATGACTGTAATTCCTAAAATGACCACAAGATGGGGGACCTATTATCAGAACTGAAGTCTAGAGTCATACAGAGCCACTGAATGTGCAGATAGATGGCTGGATAGATAGATATATCTATCTGCCAATAACCTAGAAATAACTCTTTGTTTTTTTTAAACCATTCCCAGAAACTGAAAGGGAGTCATGGTAGTGTGAAAAAAAAAAAAGGCCAAGAAAAAGCAAAAAAAAAAAAAATCATTAACTCAAAAAATTACAACAAAAAGTCTGTCTGTCCCTGTCTTGCTAGCATAGAGAACGTCAAAAAACAGAAACCAAGATGGAGGACTCAGTTAACAGAACATAAAGCCTGATTAGACTGGTAGGAGCACATCGAGAAACTCGCACCTCAAACATGTAGGTAATGGTGTGTAAAGCCATTTCACAACGGGCAAAAAAACGTTTTTACCAAAAGAAAATAAGACCAGGGTATCCAGCCATTCTGAAACATCTGACTGAGCCTCCAAAGAACTTCACCGAACCCCGATATTACACACGCAGCTTGCTGGGGTACAACATGCCTTAAGTGAGCACCTATTCACGTAGCTGCTTTCTCACCTCCACGAAGGAGCGATGACACCTCTGCAGCTCCAGGGAGAAATCTGGGATGAAATGAAGGTGGTGTTTTCAAATCGGATCTGGGGTTGTTTCCTGGCTTCAGCGAGGATGAGGTTGCGGTCCCGATAGTTGAGGAAGCGGACTAGGAATGGCGAACCTTGCGGACGAGGACCTGTCGGGACCCAAAGGGCGTGCTCCACTATGTATGCAGAAGAGACCTGCGTCAGTTTGAGGATATCTTTTAAAGAATGATTCTGCAAACTGAGGTATAGGGGGTGGGAGGTGCTGCGCTAACCAGAAGAAAGCTGTAAATCTCTGTGGTCAATTAATAAAATGACATAAAATCGCATAATAAATCGCATAAATAAGTGTTGACACTAAAAACATTCAAGTCTTAATAATCAGCATCATGTGTATGTGAAAAAAAGTGCATAAAAAATCATTTTTAGTTGGTATATACTAAATGACAAAAAAAAAAATCGCATGTAAATTCGCATAAATAAGTGTTGACACTAAAAACATATAAATCTAGATAATCATGTGTAGGTGCACAAAGGGACATAAACACTACTTCATGTGAATATTTCTAAATAAAGATACATAGAATAAATCAGAAATAACCATAAAAAACATATCCTTATAAATGATGCAAAACGTACAAAGTGCCAGTGCTTAAAGGTGATCTAGATATCGGAAATAAAACACATCAATCCAACGCAATATGGATAATAAATAATATAAATAAATGTCCCAATAATAGTGATATAAAATATATTGTGCTGGCCTGCGAAACAAATGACCAATGACATGCCAGTAAGTGCAGCAAACTTAAAGTGCCAGTGTAAAAGTCATTGAAGGTGCAAAAGCAAGTTCTGGTGTATTAAACAAAACAACAGTGGGGTGTCTGGGATGCAATTCACTCAGTGTCCTCTTCGTGCATAAAACACTAATGTAAGCAGTGGCCCCTTACCTAGCGGTGCTAGGTCAACCGCATGAATTGTAGCTAAAACGCCAGGTCCTGAGCCTCCATCGCGTCCCTATATCAACGCTTGCCGGTGTTGGGTTATCCTAATGGCAGCTGATTACAAGTGGCTATGGTCCTATTTTTTGTCATTTAGTATATACCAACTGAAAAGGATTTTTTATGCACTTTTTTTCACATACACATGATGCTGATTATTAAGACTTGAATGTTTTTAGTGTCAACACTTATTTATGCGATTTATGCGATTTATTATGCGATTTTATGTCATTTTATTAATTGACCACAGACAGAGATTTACAGCTTTCTTCTGGTTAGCGCAGCACCTCCCCCCCCTATACCTCAGTTTGATTTTGGGCTTATGTCTGACCCTTGCTTCGGTGCATGCAGCTGTCCAGTCGCATACGTGCGTTTTTACTATTTTTCTGAGTTCTTGTTTTCTTTTCTTTTTCCAATTGGGTAGCGCAGGAATATTCTTATTACAATGATTCTGCAAAGTTGGTGGGGTTTGTGCTCTCCGGGAGACCCACCACTCTCACGTTATTTCGGCGCAGCCTGTTTTATGCGTTGGAACGCGCCATTAACAATTTGACAGTGCGTTGCATGTCTGCCACATTATGATTGGTGGTGACCGTAGTGTCCTCCATATCAGAAATACGAGATTCTGCTGTAGTCAACCAGCCCCTGAACTTATCGAAGTCCTGTCTGATAAGGCCACACTCTATAGCCAGTGTATCAATCCTGCCCATGAGGGTTGTCTTACTAGCCTCTATGGCCGCCAGGATGGCCAAGGTGGAGGTGGAAGCTTCAGCTGCAGGCTGATCCATACATGTAGGTTGCAAGGGATCCCTGCCGTCCTCCATATCCAGCAGCCGCAGGTCTGTCTGTACTGGTGCAGCCCTTCCGACTCCTGAAGGCAAGATGGCTGCCGCACATGTGACTGCCAGGGAGCTCCAAGGCTTAGGAGGCGGTTGTTTTTTGCCTGATCGTCCCTTTGGTCGGCATCCGTGGATTAGGGGTGGGGGGGGGTCCTGACCCTGTGGCAGTAACTTGCAGGATGGCAGTTGGCTCAGGAGGATTAGATAGGATTTTGCAACATGGGAGCTGGAGCTCTCTCCAAAGCGACCTCTCTCCCTTACATCCGGTCACGCCCCCCTCTAAGCTAATATTTTAACCACTTCCACCCCGGAAGGTTTTACCCACTTCCTGCCCAGGCCATTTTTTGCGATACAGCACTGCATTGCTTTAACTGACCATTTGTGTGGTCATGCGACGCTGTACCCAAATAAAATTGATGTCCTTTTATTCCCACAAATAGAGCTTTCTTTTTGTGGTATTTGATCACCTCTGTGGTTTTTATTTTTTGCACTATAAACAAAAGACCAACCAATTTTGAAAATGATTTTTTACTTTCTACTATAAAACATATCCAAAAAAAAAGTAAAAAAAAAAAATTCTTCATCAATTTAGGCCAATATATATTCTGCTACATATTTTTGGTAAAATTAAAAAATACCAATAGGCGTATATTAATTTGGTTTACGCAAAAGTTATAGCGCCTACAAACTACGAGATTTATGGACTTTTTAGCGTGACTGTGACATTGCAGTGGACAAATCTGACACTAAGTGACACTTTTTGGGGACCAGTGACACAAATACAGTGATCAGTGCTAAAAAAAATGCACTGATCAATGTATAAATGACACTGGCAGGGAAAGGTGTGATCTAACAGTTGATTCGTGATTCAGCTTAGCTGAAACACGATCTCTCTCTTTCTCCCTGACAGAGCAGCAGTGTGCTTTTACATTGTACATTTTACATCTCTTCTGAACAATCGGTGGGTGATTGGCTCCCTCTGTGTCCAGTCGGGTACGTGTACAGGTATGTGATTTTGCGCAGCTGGGCCGCCCTGCTGCAGTACGTGGGGTGGTTAAAGAAATTTAAAAAAAAACAATATAACGTTCTTGACATGATCTATGATGGGATTAAACAATCAAAGGTGGATGAGAAGACTTTTCTAGATGTGACAGTGGTGCCTTTGTCTTGTCTAAGAAGCAAAAAACTTTTTTTTTTTTTAACTGGTGCCATCTGCATAGAGTGGCGATATAAAGGTGGGCTCTAATGTCCACAAAATGCATATGTATCACTGGGCGGCCAAAGTTTCTGAGCTGAGAAGACATTTTTAGCACGGGGACCAAGCTGTAAAAGACCGCTTTCGGACCCCACTAACGATCAGTAGCAAGCAGGACCGGCTTCTGATTATGTGACCCCCCCCCCCCCTTAAAATCACATTTTGTTGCTTTGCGAGCCTGAAATGAAGACAGTTCTTTGTTTTATCCAGCTGTATTTACTCAATCCAGCAAGAAATCCTCTGAGATCTTTTCTTAAACTCTCCAGTATCTTCCCAAATATAGCAGGTCTACAGTTACTTGGTAAAGACTTTGATCCCTTTTTTTAAATATAGGCACCACATTGGCCTTACGCCAATTCTGTGATACTATTCCAGTCATTAAAGAGTCCCTTAAAATTAGAAACAATGACTTTGAAATGACAGAGCTCAATTCTTTTAGGATCTGTGGGTGTATACCATCTGTTGGGATATGCTCTCATCCATTTTTTCTTCTAGCCTGACAAATCCTCTAGTCCCTGCTGCAGAGAAACACCCCCATAACAGGATATTACCACCACTATGTTTTACTGTAGGAATGGTTTTATTTGGATGGTGAGCTATATTGGATTTCTGCTAGACATATTGTTTGATGTTGAGGCCAAATAATTAGTCTCATCTGACCATCCTTATTCCATGTGGCCTCAGAATCTTCAAGGTGCATTTTTGGTAAAGCTCAGTTGTGGCTGCATGTGGCCTTTCTTGAGGAGTGGCTTTTTGTCTTGCAACCCTCCCATACAAGCCACATTTGTGGAGAGTTTGTGATATTATTGTCACATGCACACAATGACCACTTTGTCATAAATTCCTGCAACTGCTCCAGAGTTGCTGTAGGCCTCTTGATGGCCTCTCTGACTAGTTTTCTCCTATCTCTTTTATCCAGTTTGGAGCATTGTCATGATCCAAGGGGGGTCTGTGTTGTACCAAATACCTTCCACTTCCTAATAATAGTATAAGATTTTCACTGTGCTTCTAGGCATTGATAAAGCCTTTGAGATTTTATTTTTGTATCTATCTTCTGACTTGTGCCTGTTCTCAACATTATCTCTGAGAACTTTTGACAGTGCCTTGCCACCCATAGTTGATTGTTTCCTTCTATCAGGGACTGAAATGCTCCAGGAAAGCACTTTTCATGCTGAGCTAATCAAAATGAACACAGTTGATCACAGGTGAAAATTAAATGGCTTTGTGTGCCATTGTGAAGGTGATTAGCAACACCTGATTGAGTTTACAAGTTATTTGTAGGTGGGGGTGATCCTTTTTTCCAGCTAAGTGGTTCTGTTTTTTTGTTTTTTTTGTTTTTTGTTTTTTTTTTTTGACCTGTTATCTTTCACTTGGATGTTATATGTTGCACTGAGCAAATACAGCTGGATAAAACAAATTGTGTCTTCATTTCAGGCTGCAAAGCAACAAAATGTGATAATTTGAGAGCGGTGATTATTTTCTATATCCACTGTAAATATAACTATGACCTGGCATTCAAACTATATAACATGAAGACCTTAATAAAAGATTTGAGATGTTATGTAAAGTCTTTAAATTATTGCAAGTTCTCTCAGTTTAAAGCGGAGTTCCACTCTAAAGTGGAACTTCCGCACATCGGATTCCTCCCCCCCTCCGGTGCCTCAATTGGCACCTTTCAGGGGGGAGGGGGGTGCAGATACCCGCAATTGCCCCCCCCCACCCCCCCCCCGTTGTGTTGTGGGAAACACACAGTTCCCACAACACAACGGGGACCAGTGTAGACACGCAGCGCAACTCGTGCATGTGCAGTAGGGAACTGGGCAGCGAAGCCTCAATGCTTCACTTCCTGATTCCCTGAACGAGAATGGCGGTGGGGGCGGCCGAGAGACGAGCAATTGATCAGCTTCAGCTGCCGACATCGATGGACCCTGGGACAGGTAAGTGTCCATTTATTAAAAGTCAGCAGCTGCAGTATTTGTAGCTGCTGGCTTTTAATATTTTTTGTTTAAGGTGCAGCTCCTCTTTAACCACTCAGCCCTAGAAGGATTTACCCCCTTCCTGACCAGAGCACTTTTTACAATTTGGCACTGAGTCGCTTTAACTGCTAATTGCGCCGTCATGCAATGCTGTACCCAAACAAAATTTGCGTCCTTTTCTTTCCACAAATAGAGCTTTCTTTTGATGGTATTTGATCACCTCTGCAGTTTTTATTTTTTGCGCTATAAACGGAAAAAAACAAAAATTTTGAAAAAAAATGATATTTTCTACTTTTTGTTATAAAATAAATCCAATAAACTCAATTTTAGTCATACATTTAGGCCAAAATGTATTCGGCCACATGTCTTTGGTAAAAAAAAATGTCAATAAGCGTATATTTATTGGTTTGCGCAAAAGTTATAGCGTCTACAAACTAGGGTACATTTTCTGTAATTTACACAGCTTTTAGTTTGACTGCCTATGTCATTTCTTGAAGTGCTAAAATGGCAGGGCAGTACAAAACCCCCCTAAATGACCCCATTTTGGAAAGTAGACACCCCAAGGAAATTGCTGAGAGGCATGTTGAGCCCATTGAATATTTTTTTTTGTCCCAAGTGATTGAATAATGACAAAAAAAAAATTACAAAAAGTTGTCACTAAATGATATATTGCTTACACAGGCCATGAGCATATGTGGAATTGCACCCAAAAATACATTCAGCTGCTTCTCCTGAGTACGGGGATACCACATGTGTGGGACTTTTTGGGAGCCTAGCCGCGTACAGGGCCCCAAAAACCAATCACTGCCTTCAGAATTTCTAAGGACGTAAATGTTTGATTTCACTCCTCACTACCTATCACAGTTTTGAAGGCCATAAAATGCCCAGATGGCACAACCCCCCCCCCCCCCAAATGACCCCATTTTGGAAAGTAGACACCCCAAGCTATTTGCTGAGAGGCATGTTAAGTCCATGGATTATTTTATTTTTTGACACAAGTTGCGGGAAAGTGACAATTTTTTTTTTTTGCACAAAGTTGTCATTAAATGATATATTGCTCGCACAGGCCATGGGCATATGTGGAATTAGACCCCAAAATACATTCTGCTGCTTCTCCTGAGTACGGGGATACCACATGTTTAGGACTTTTTGGGAGCCTAGCCGCGTACGGGGCCCCCGAAAACCAAGCACCGCCTTCAGGATTTATAAGGGCGTAAATTTTTGATTTCACTCCTCACTACCTATCAGTTTTGAAGGTCATAAAATGCCAAGATGGCACAAACCCCCCCCCCCCCAAATGACCCCATTTTGGAAAGTAGACACCCCAAGCTATTTGCTGAGAGGCATGTTGAGTCCATGGAATATTTTATATTTTGCCACAAGTTGCAGGAAAATGACAAACTTTTTTTTTTTTTTTGCACAAAGTTGTCACTAAATGATATATTGCTCACACAGGCCATGGGCATATGTGGAATTGCACCCCAAAATACATTCTACTGATTCTCCTGAGTACGGGGATACCACATGTGTGGGACTTTTTGGGAGCCTAGCCGCGTACGGGGCCCCAAAAACCAAGCACCGCTTTCAGGATTTCTAAGGGCATAAAGTTTTGATTTCACTTCTCACTACCTATCACAGTTTTGAAGGCCATAAAATGCCCAGATGGCACAAACACCCCCCAAATGACCCCATTTTGGAAAGTAGACACCCCAAGCTATTTGCTGAGATGCATGTTGAGTCCATGGAATATTTTATATTTTGACACAAGTTGCGGGAAAGTGACAATTTTTTTTTTTTTTGCACAAAGTTGTCACTAAATGATATATTGCTCAAACATGCCATGGGCATATGTGGAATTGCACCCCAAAATACATTCTGCTGCTTCTCCTGAGTACGGGGATACCACATGTGTGGGACTTTTTAGGAGCCTAGCTTCATACGGGGCCCCGAAATCCAATCACCGCCTTCAGGATTTCTAAGGGTGTAAATTTTTGATTTCACTCCTCACTACCTATCACAGTTTTGAAGGCTATAAAATGCCAAGATAGCACAAAACCCCCCAAAATGACCCCATTTTGGACAGTAGACACCCCAAGCTATTTGCTGAGAGGCATGGTGAGTATTTTGCAGCTCTCATTTGTTTTTGAAAATGAAGAAAGACAAGAAAAATGTATTTTTTTTTTTTTTTTTCAATTTTTAAAAGTTTGTGACAAAAAGTGAGGTCTGCAAAATACTCACTATACCTCTCAGCAAATAGCTTGGGGTGTCTATTTTCCCAAATTAGGTCATTTGGGGGGGGGGGGGTTGTGCCATCTGGGCATTCCATGGCCTCCGAAACTGTGATAGGCAGTGAAGAGTGAAATCAAAAATTTACGCCCTTAGAAAGCCTGAAGGCGGTGCTTGGTTTTTGGGGTCCCGTGCGTGGCTCGGCTACCAAAAAGTCTCACACATGGTATCGCCGTACTCAGGAGAAGCAACAGAATGTATTTTGGGGTGTAATTTCACATATTCCCATGGAATGTTTGAGCAATATATCATTTAGTGACAACTTTGTGCAAAAAAAAAAATGTGTCTTTTTCCCGCAACTTGTGTCACAATATAAAATATTCCATGAACTCGACATGCCTCTCAGCAAATAGCTTGGGGTGTCTACTTTCCAAAATGGGGTCATTTGGGGGGGTTTGAACTGTCCTGGCATTTTATGCACAACATTTAGAAGCTTATGTTACACATCACCCACTCTTCTAACCACTTGAAGACAAAACCCTTTCTGACACTTTTTGGGGAAAAAACACACTTTTTTACATTTTAATGCAGTAAAACACACTATATTGCCCAAATGCTTGATGAAATAAAAAAGATGATCTTAGGCCGAGTACATGGATACCAAACATGACATGCTTTAAAATTGCGCACAAACGTGCAGTGGCGACAAACTAAATACATTTTTAAAAGCCTTTAAAAGCCTTTACAGGTTACCACTTTAGATTTACAGAGGAGGTCTACTGCTAAAATTACTGCCCTCGATCTGACCTTCGCGGTGATACCTCATATGCACAGTGCAATTGCTGTTTATATTTGACGCCAGACCGACGCTTGCTTTCACAGGGGTGCTTTTTTTTTTTTTTTTTTCTTTATTATTTCTTTGCTTTTTTATCTTATTTTTAAACTGTTCCTTTCATTTTTATTTTTTTTTTATCATTTTTATTGTTATCTCAGGGAATGTAAATATCCCCTTTTTTGAAAAAATTGGGGTCTATTAGACCCTAGATCTCTCCTCTGCCCTCAAAGCATCTGACCACACCAAGATCGGTGTGATAAAATGCTTTCCCAATTTCCCAATGGCGCTGTTTACATCCAGCGAAATCTAAGTCATGAAATGCTCGTAGCTTCCGGTTTCTTAGGCCATAGAGATGTTTGGAGCCATTCCGGTCTCTGATAAGCTCTATGGTCAGCTGGCTGAATCACCGGCTGCATTTTCAGGTTCCCTGTTGGGACAGGAGAGCCAGAGAAAAACATGGAAGACGGTGGGGGGGGATTCCCTCCCACTGCTTGTAAAAGCACTCTAGAGGCTAATTAGTCGCTAGGATTGCTTTTACATGAAAGCCGACCGCTGGCTGAAAAGAATGATACCAAGATTATACCTAAACCTGCAGGCATCATTCTGGTATAACCACTCAAAGTCCAGCAACATACCAGTACATTGCTGGTCCTTGTTGGGCATATATTGTAAACTTTTTTTTCATGCAGCCTGTGGGCTGAACGAAAAAAAGATATTGATCGGTGGATATGCCCACCATTAGAATACCTCCCTTCATCCACCCACTTGTAATGATGGGCATACATGCACCGTTTATAAATGCCGAAGCATGGGGGCATCCTCCCGCAAAAGGCAGGAGCAAATCGCTCCTCCACCCACTGCTGCCCCCACGCTTCGGCATATATGTTGAAGTATGTAACTGTGGTGGTGAAATCACCTCCGACAGCGCTGGAGTCACGGCTTTATGTATCGTGGGAGCAAACGCTGTTGCTGTCAAGATAAATTAATCCGCGCTGCAACTGAATGGCATACCTGCTAAGCAAATGATGGTTAACAAAAAACAAAGTAACATTACAGTATAACAGTAATACTTACCATACCTGCAAAGCAAATACAAAAAAAAACATAGTAAAAAATAAAACATTTAACGCAACCTGTGCCTACTTAAAATATATATATGCCGAAGCATGGGGGCATCCTCCCACAAAAGGCAGGAGCAAATCGCTCCTCCAACCACTGCTGCCCCCACGCTTCGGGATATATGCTGAAGTATGTAACTGTGGTGGTGAAATCACCTCCGACAGCGCTGGAGTCACGGCTTTATGTATCGTGGGAGCAAACGCTGTTGCTGTCAAGATAAATAAATCCGCTCTGCAGCTGAATGGCGTACCTGAAAACAAAAAAGTGGTTAACAATAAAAAAACAAAGTATAAAAAAATTACATACCTATAAAGCAAACATTATAAAAACATAACAATAAAACATTGCAGTATAGAATACAATAAAAAAGAGCAGAACAATAGAGAGAGAATAGGGAGAGAACAATAAAACAACAACTATTTTTGTTTTTTTTATTGTATATATATATATATATATTTTTTTTTTTTACTTTTTTTTTTGTAACTTTAACTTTTTTAACTGGTACCAGGTTTGGGTCTCTCAAAATGCGATGGCATCTTGGGAGACCCTGTGAAAGTGTGTCCTAGTCTGTGCAGTGCTGTACCCTACGTTAATACTCAACTAGTGTATGGTAGCGTTCCAAACATTCACCAATGCAAAGACCAGTCTGGCCTTACGGGCAACTAGGTACGGCGCCAACAACTGGTCGTTGAGGTCCACCCCTCCCATATTTTGGTTATATTCGTGGACACAGAGGGGTTTCTCCACAACACCAGTCGCCATAGTAACTTGGACCGTCGTGTCTGCATGAAGGGAGGTAAGAACAAAAAACATTCTTATTGTCCCTCCACTTCATAGCGAGCAAGTTATTACACTGCAAGCAGGCTCTCTCCCCCAGCCTAAGACGGGAATCTACATCCAGCTGGGGGAAGCCCCAGCGATTAGGTCGCACGGTGCCACATGCTCCAATTGGATGATCAAAAAGGTGGCTAAAAAGGTGGCACGCTCGTGTAATAATTGTCCACGTACAAGTGGTACCCCTTTCCGAATAAGTGTGACACCAAGTCCCACACTATCTTGCCAGCGCTTCCTATGTAGTCAGGGCAGTTTGTCGGCTCTACGTGACTATCTTTGCCCTCGTAAACCATAAAACTACATGTATAGCCTGTGGCCCTGTCACAGAGCTTATACATCTTGACCCCGTACCTGGCACGCTTTCTGGGAAGGTACGGTTTGAATGACAAGCGGCCAGAAAATTTAATCAGGACTCATCAACGCAGACAACTTTATGGGAAGTAAACAATTCTGCAAAACGTTGGTTGAAGTGGTTTACGAGGGGCCAAATTTTGTAGAGCCGATCGTATTCAGGGTCTCCACGAGGAGGACAGAGTTCATTGTTGTTGAAGTGCATGAACCGCAAAATCTGCTCGTATCGTGCCCTGGCCATGGATGCAGATAACACGGGCATATGGTAAATTGGGTCAGTGGACCAATATGACCGCAACTCACTCTTTTTATTTATGCCCATGTTGAGGGAAAGGCCCAGAAAGATCTTAAATTCGGAAACCGTAATTGGTTTCCAATCTCTGGCAAGGGAGGACTGGGGAATAGTGGCGATGTGTTGACCAGCGTACAAATTGTTTTGGTCCACAATAGATCTATAGAGATCTTCGGTGACAAACAGCAAATAAAAATCCAGTGATGTAAAATCAACTGTTTCCACCTGAATGCCGGGTTGGCCAGTGAATGGGGGAAGTACGGGTGCTGCAGAAGTGGTGGGTTCCCAATTAGGATTGGCGAATGCAGCAGGAAGGGCACTATGGGCACAACAGGCCTGTGTTCGTCTTCTTGGTGGCAGCGGGACACTACTAGTGCTTGCCACCTTGCCAGCTTGAACTGCACTTATGGGACTCGCCACGTCACCAAGTGTTACTGCAGTGCTGGATGTACGACCAGGGTGTACTAGGCCGCTGGTGCTTGCCAGTTCACCAGAAGGAGTAGCGGCGCTAGTGCTTCTGTGCTCCATACGAGGGACCTGCGGTTCTTGCACTTCAAGAACAGAAGAAGAAGATTGGGGTCTGGTACGCCTGACCTTGGCAGGGACCACAACTCCGTCGTCAGAGCTATCTGTCCTGTCCTCTACAGGATCGTATTCTGAGCCTGAATCTGACAGATGAGTGACTTCCTTTTCACTAGTGTAGGCCTCTTCACTAGTGTACCTTCGATTTGCCATTTTAGGCTCTAAATTTAGGGGTACACTAGTGAGACTCGCAGGCAAAAAAGCTCCTGACTGTTAGCGACTGTATCAAAACGCTACCAAAAAAACTGTTAGCGATCGCAGGGATCAGGCCTGACTCTGCGAACGCTGCAGTTATGTGTGCTTAGTGTTTTGTAAGTGACAGTTATCGATCTTTACTGCACTTGGGTGGGCTGGGCTGGGCCGAGGGGCAAAACGCAGGTGCTAGCAGGTATCTGGGCTGATCCCTCTAACACTGCATTTTTGGGAACCCTAAACTGCTGGGGACGCTAGTATAGCACTACGGGAGGTGTATGCTGCGTGCGTGGGTGTTAGCGGTACTGGCGCTAACCTGACACTGCCTGGGGCGACGCAGACCTTATCTGACCCTAAAAACGTAACTTATATCACCGCCGGGCAATTAGGGGGTTAAACCTTTATAAGGTAATAAACGGCGGGTGCCCTCAAACTATAATAAACTATAAAAAACAAAGTAACTAACCAGCGTCACCTGTAACAGTTATACGGTGATCCCTGGTGAAAGGGTTAACTAGGGGGCAATCAGGGGGTTAAAACCTTTATTAGGTAGTATATGGGGGTCCCTGTCGCTATAAAACACTGACGGCAAACCTATATACTTACCTCCCTAACTAGCGTCACCTGTGTCACTAATACAGCGATCAGAAAAACGATCGCTTAGTGACACTGGCGACGGGGGGTGATCAAGGGGTTAAAACTTTATTAGGGGGGGTTAGGGGGGTACCCTAGACCTAAAGGGGCTAATACTAACTGCCCTACCACTTATAACTGTCACAAACTGACACCAATGCAAAAAAAAAACTGCTATTGGTGTCGCTGTGACAGGGGGGGTGATTGTGGGGTGATCAGGGGGTGATCGGTGTCCCCTATCCACGGAACGCTGATCTCCGTCACACCTCTCCAGAACTGGGACCCCAGCAGACTGGACCCTGCAAGCTTCCCCCGGCCTGGCACCCTGGTTAGGCACCTTACTTCTCCAGTGCCCTGAACAATCCTCCTGCTGGCACCACACCATCCCCCTGCCTGCAGCACCAGGGACCCCTCCGACCCTAGGGGTCACCTGGTTGGTGTATTATACCCTGCCACACACAGGATCCATGCTCAGGCGTCTTCTGCTTTACAGCTTATCGCCAGTACACCACTGACAGGCTTACTTAGACTGGAGCCCTCCCAGTATCATCCCTCTCATTGGTGGCCTTTTTGACGCCCTCTGTTGGAGAATATCCCCCTGGTGACTGCGCTGTGAGTGGACATACAAGCCTTGCGGGTTGTGGACTAGGAGCAGACCATACCTCTACGTTCAGTGGTGTTACGTCCCCCCCATACCCCTCTCCTATTTTAATATGGATGCAGCATTAGACACATGCCGTCCAAGCAATACTATATGACATACCCTTTGTTTGCTGATTCCAATCTGATACCCCTGAGGAAGAGTATATCTCGAAACGCGTCCGTTACTCCCCGCATATGTGTTCCATGTGTATTGGAGTTCTATGATTGTGAATTTTCTTGCATTTTGTATTGCTATTTTTTTGTATGTATCACGCATGCTGCATATTTATCCTATGTACCATAGACCTATTTGAAGATCTACACTATTGATAAACACCTAATTCATTTCAACACATCTTATATCTTTCATACTCTTTACGACCCGTGAGTAGGTGTTCCCTTTAAAGTCCCGTAAGAGGATCAATTTTCCATTTAGCTTATCGGGGGGTGATGGGGGGTGAAAAGTGTGCCTAGTGTGTTCTACTGTAAGTGTAGTGTTGGTGCACTTACTTGGATGTCTTCTCTCCTCGGCACCGGAACGAAAAGACCGACATGAGGAGATGTGACATCACTTCCTCTGCCGCTGTTTACATTACAGCGGCAGAGGAAGAATTTCATTCGTGGGGAGCGATCGCGAGGGGGGAGCCACGAATGAGTGGCCTCCCCCTCTGCCTGTATCGCTTCCCCAACTAAGCCGACCGCCTCGGGCACTGGGGGGGGCGCGATGCGCCCCCAGCCCGCGGAAGGCAGATCACGTACCAGGTACATGATTTTTGTCTGTCTGTGCCATTCTGCCGCAGTATATCTGCGTTAGGCGGTCGGCAAGTGGTTAAGACAAGCAAATTATAACACTGTACTTCTCAATGCAGCTCTCAAATGAAAACTATGCATTTCTTCCACTAGGGGGCACTTCAGCGGAAAGGCTCCAGTTGAAATCGCTTGTGGGCTCCATCTTGTACCTCCTACAGGTGAGCACAGACCATGGTCCGCACAGGGCCATCACAGACCGCGCTCGCTGCTAACCTACAGCTGTGCGGCCATGCCTGTGTCCTCTCCCTGCACTTCTGCCCTCCCAACTAGAGAGGAGCTGCAGAGCCAAATAGAGAGCTCCCCCCTGCCCTGCTTATAGAATGACAGTGTCAGGAGGGCAGGGATCTGGGAAAAGACAGGCGGACTGATCACAGCCTCTGTACTGCCAAAGGTAGGAGTCTGTGTAAAGAACTATGAGGCCCCTTTCACACGGGTGGCGGATGCGCTCAGCAGGGATCGCTTCCTTGATCCCCCGCTGAGCAGGCAGATGACAGGTCCGTCTCTGCTCCACTGTGCAGGAATGGACCTGCCAGGGCCCCGCTGTTCTCTTTGGGAAGATTGGATAAAAACGGACAGCATGTCCGTTTTCATCTGATCTGCTGGACGGATGGCGAACATATTGCCATCTGTCTGTTTTCAGCAGATCTTGATGGATCGGATGGCAGGCGGGAGTCAGTGGACACATCTCCGTTGACATCCGCCTGCCCATACAAGTCAATGGGTGGCCTGCACATATCCGCCTGAAAAATGGACAGGCAGATCTTTGTGGGCCGATCGTGTGAAAGGGGTCCAATACTTAAATCATAACTTCAGGCAGATATAAGAAAAAAAATACTTCAGTTATGCATATATAAAAATAATTACGTGTTTTTTGTCAATTAGGCTTTACTTCACTGCGTAATTCTATCATGCTAAGGTGTTTTCAGACAGTGGACCTGGAGGTGTGTTAAGCACCTAAAGAGGGATGAGCACAGCAAACACTAGTGTGGTAATGATTCATAAGACAATAACCAGGCTGGAAGTGGGAGTACAAGGATCATGAACTTAAAGCGGGGGTCCACCTATCTATCGTTTTGTTTTTTTTTTAGTTCATTCACAAACTTTTCTTCTCAGCATTACATACTCACATATTGTGTGTAATATGTCCGCCTGTGTCAGATTTCGTCGGAAAGAATAACTTATATTATTCACTGCAGGCGGTTTCCATCTTCATTGTGGGCATTTGAAGCCCACAAGCATTTATTTCCTGGATGTGGTGAATGCTGTGCTCCCAGCATACACCGCTCGTTCCCGCACATGCTCAGTGGCATCCTGGGAAGCCTGAGACTAGCTCCCAGGAGTCTGGGAGAGGCTAGAAACACGCCTACTCCCACGGGAGGAGAACCAGGAAGTGCAAAGAAGAATAGAAAAATAAAAGGTAATTACGCCAATTTAATTTTTTTTAAATGGTATGTCAGCATCTAGGCAAGGAAGAGAATACATACAGATATTGTTCAAAATTTGGGTGGAACCCCGCTTTAAATTAGACAATTTCTTTTTTCTGGATTTTTTTTTTTTTTATTCATTGAAATTTAGCTGACAGTACTTCTTGGTGCTGGAATATTACCTTTTATGGTGGGGAAAATAATAATTTGATCCTCTGCAGATTATGTAAGTTTGCCAACTTACAAAGAAGTGAGAGGTCTATCATTTTTATCATAGATGTATTTTAAACGATAGAGACAGAAATTCAACCGAAAATCCAGAAAAAACACATGATATAAATGTTATAAATTGAGTTGCAGTTCAGTGAGTAAAATAGGTATTTGATCCCCAAGCAAAACATGACTTAGTACTTAGTGGAAAAACCCTTGTTGGCAAGCACAGAGGTAAGACCTTTCTTGTAGTTGGTTACCAGGTTTGCACACCTCTCCGGAGGGAGTTTGGTCCACTCTTTACAGATCTTCTCTAAATCCTTAAGGTTTCTTGGCTGTCACTTGGCAACTTGAAGTTTTAGCTCCCTCCAAAAATCCCTCCTGGTTGCCTTGGCAGTATGTTTTGGGTCATTGTCATGTTGGAAGACCTATTTATGACCCATCTTCAGTGTTCTGGATGAGGGAAGAAAGTTCTCATCAAGATTTTACAATACATGGCCCCGTCATGCGGCAAAGTCAGGGCCTGTACCTTTAGCAAAGAAACTGCCCCAAAGCATAATTTTTCCACCTCCGTGCTTGACTGTAGGGATGGCGTTCTTAGGTTCATAGACCGTATTTATCCTCCTCCAAACACAGTGAGTCAGGTTAATGCCAAAGAGCTAAATTTTGGTCTCCATCTGAACACAGTACTTTCTCTTAATCCTTCTCTGAATCATTTAGATGTTCGTTGGCAAACTTCAGATCGGCCTGTAGATGTGCCTTTTTGAGGAGGGGGGACCTTGTGGATTTCAATCCATGGCAACATATTGGGTTACCAATGGTTTGTTTGGTGGCTGTGATCCCAACTGCCTTGAGATCATTCGCAAGCTCCTCCTGTGTAGTTCTGGGCTTGTGAAGGAATATGATGTAGATAATAATAATAATCTGAAAATGTCTATTTTCTTATGTGCATACATATTTTTCTCCTTACTCATTATATAAGTATTACAGGTTTGCTCTGTTCCTATATTTTTCTCAAAAGGGCGGGTACCCCCTACATCCCACGTATCAGAAGAACGCGGAACTGAAGATAAAACCAAGGACAGCCAAACCTTGTTAGATTCTCCATCTTCTTTTCTATCTTAACCAATGAGATGTACCTATTAGACTAACATAGCAATGACGTATTTTTGTGTATAAAACATTAGCACCGCCTTAAATAAATCAGAAGTGTAACAAGTAATGCTGCTGTGAGCGTGTCTCAGAGAGTTTTACTTTATATGCATGCATATCAACACTTTCCAATTAGAGACAGCAGCAGATAACCTTGAGCTCGATTGAAGCTCTTAATCTTAACCTTAACAGGCTGATCCCTCACTTTTCTCATGATCATCCTTACCCCATGAGGCAAAATCTTGCATGGAGCTTCAGACTTGTGTGGGTCTACAATCTTGTCCCTGATGTCCTTTGACAGCTTTGGTCTTGCCTGTGATCGTGAGGTTTGAATGGAAGAATGATTCTGTGGACAGGCGTCTTTTATACACATAATGAGTTGTCGTTAGAAGCACCTTCTTAAATTGACCAGAACTAATCTGTGTACCACATGAGCACATACTGTAGCCAGTCTGTGGGAGCCAGAATTCTTGTTGGTTGGTAGGGGATCAAATACGTATTTTACTCACTGAACTGCAACTCAATTTATTACATTTGTATCATGTGTTGTGTTTTTATTTTTTTTCTGGATTGTTGGTTGATATTCTGTCTCTATCATTTAAAATACACTTATGATAAAAACTATAGACCCTTTATTTCTTTGTAAGTGTTCAAACTTACAAATTCTGCAGGGGATCAAATAATTATTTTCCCCACTGTAATACTTGTTTATATGCACTGCCTTTCACCTTCCTAGCATAACAAGTTACTTTCAACTTGTAAAACTGCTCCACACTAATTTTTTTTTTTCCTGAAAATTTCAAATTTGTTTTCTGGGAAAAAAAAAAAAAAAATTTTTTCCATGGCTTCACAATTTCCAGAAACCTGTAGGCTAAAGCACTGAGACAGATCGTGGATGAGCAATGTATCTTGCAGAACCTTTTTCCCTCCTTAGGCTGGATATACGTTATACAATTTTTGTTCAATTCCCTTGAGATTTACCTTCAACTATGCGGTGCAAGGTGTGCTCCTAAAAAGTTCAGGCGCTGTATGGAGAACCAACGTATGGCAGTCTGCGTAATGAATGTTAGCCCTCTGCAGCTAGAGGGGGAACCAAAACACGGGGGTGGTGTTGTGCAAAAGAACAATCAACAAAATTCTCATGTTAATCTAGCGCTTGGGGGTGATTGCTACAAACCACGTGAGGCATATCTCAGAGAAGTCATAAAATGTCAATGACAATGTCCAAACCTCGGCAGGCTGACTTGGGCATTATCAAGGCCAGTGCTGGGGGCATCCAAAAGGTGATTTGACCAGTGTCAGCTGTGTTGACTTATGGGTCTGCCTTCCTAAAGGCCTCCTGGGCAGCGCGGCGGACAGGAGAGGTGATTTAGCAATTAGTAAATACTTATAAGCTCACAGCAGTCCCAGTATGGCATCCGCTCCATCGTAGCTGGATGGCAGGACGATGTGTGCCTCTATCTTTCCCTTGAAGGTAAATTACTCATCTCTATAACTTCTATTCGTTGTTCCATGTTGATGTATCCCCTTAGTACTCTATATACTTTGACCAATTGATTTATCAAAGCTGAGCTGACTTCAATTAATTTGTATTTATTATATAGATATTGGTCATCCATATGGCATTTGCGATTGCTAAAGTTCCCATTCTGGCCTAATATTTCAATCAGGTACAAACGTTCATGGCATATATTTTTGTATAGATCCCTGTATATCCCAACAGTGGGACATTTATATACAATATTACATAGATATTATCTATTGTTATTCTTTCCATATTTAGGCTGACCCTCTATTTGCTGGCCTCAGTGCTCCTGTCTACCTGGTCCTGGGTGGTTTTCTCTGTGGGGGGAGGAGAGGCGCGCCATCTTTGACTTCCCCACATAGGTTCCATCTAGAGGTAGTTACCACGGTGGGGCGATCAGGATCATTTTATAAAAGCACAATCCTTCCTTTTGTTTTTATTTTGGAATTTTTCATCTGTGACACCTTTTCAGCACATGTAAGTGCATCCATTGTATATAAATGTAATATGTTTATGGATACATATGAATTTCATGTACTCATATTGTATACTTTCAAACAATACTATAGATGCACAGTTGTGAGTTCTTGAAGAACACCCCTGAGGAAAGAATATAATTGAAACGCGTTGGCTGAAGGACCACATTTGATTGTGCGCTGCAACCTGGGTGTTTCCTTTACAGATTTGTATACATTCCTATCCACCATTTGGTCTCCAGTGACCATGTTTTTAATGATGTGTTTTGTATAATAAATATATTTTTGCAACATCTCTTGTATATCTCCTAATCTATTTTGTTGTGTATATATCAATGCCTTTAAAGTCCACTTAGGGGTACCCATTCTTTTAATAACATTTTTCGAAGTGGCATTATATCTAAGTGAGCACTTTGCCGACCTTCCCATTTTTTCCATGTTATGAATCTGACGTTATTGCTAACAATGTTTGTCTTTTTGTACCAGAGAGGGGGCTTCCAAAAACTTATCAAAAGCTTCCTTAATTAATGTCTCAGGCTATCCTTTTTGTTTGAATTTACTGGTCAGCTTTGCACTCTGATGGACATAATCCTCTCTCCTAGAACAGTTCCTGCGCAGCCTTTGGAACTGCCCCAGGGAAACGTTATTTTTCCACTCAGGGTGGTGGCAGCTAGAAAAATGAAGATAGGAGTTTCTGCTAGTGGGTTTACAGTAATTTTTAGTTTTAATTACTCCTCCTTCATTAAACAATTGTAGGTCTAAAAAGACCAAAGATAAGGGGTCAAGCACATGTGTACATTTTACACCTAGGTCATTGCAGTTACAGCGTCAAACAAAGGCTGCAATATCTTCTTGGCTACCAGTCCATATGAGGAGAATGTCGTCAATGTAGCGACCAAAAAATACAATGCACCTAGTATATGGGGTTGTGACTCCAGATATAGTATTCTTCCCAAAAACCCATTGTAACTTTTGCGTAAGAGGGAGCAAAACTAGCTCCCATTGCGGTACCATTGATTTGAAGATAGAACTTGTATTGGAACACAAAATAGTTGTGTTCCAAGCAATACTTGGTGGTATCTATTAATCACTTCAGCCCCAGAAGGATTTACCCCCTTCCTGACCAGAGCACTTTTTACAATTTGAAAAAGCAAGTCTAGGCGCAATCACCTAGAGCTCCCACATATTCAAATCTGTACAATAAAAGCAATCAAAGGACAGTCAAAAACAAAAAATGTAAACAATGACAATCCATTCAATAAGCACAAGCCAATAGTCCATATATTGTTGTGATCAGGATGAGGGAAAAAAACGCCCAGAGAAAGCCAGTAGGGCTGCTATCATAGTAGGAACGAAACCATGGTCCTGAGGCTGAAATACAACAAGTAAAGAGGCGCCTTTGGGTGCAGACATTTTTATAGATATAAAATGCTTTAATAAGATATATAGAGATAAACTCACATTGTGGTGATAAAAGCAAGCATGATAGTAAGAGTCATGGATGGTGCTCCCAGTCCTTTGCCTGTGAAAAGTCTCTGTGGTGGATGTAGTAACAGCTCTTCCTGGTTGTAGTGAGCCAGCTTCAGACAACGGAGGAGCGGCCTCAGAACGAGGCTTGACACACACGAGACAGCTGGCTGCAGGGGGATGGCGTCATCAATAGTGGACGCGTTTCTTGGGCAAGCGCGCTTGGGTGGTAGGCAAGCCGCGCCCCTTTCTCAACAGACTGATCTACTAGATATGCTGAAGGATTAAATAAGGATGGGGAGAAGGAGCGGGGCGGAGAAAGGGGAGGGGATGGGGCGGGAAAAACGAAAGGAATATACAGAGCTCAATGCTATTTAAAGTGATTAGTGACGTGAATGGAGAAATAATAAATGAAAAATAAAAAATAAAATCGGAGACAGAAAATGTATATGAATGTGCATGAAGAGATGGAGAAAGAAAAAGAACGAAAGGAAACAGAGAGGAAAGAGAGGGGGGGGGAAGGAGGGGGGAGGGGAGAGGCTGGAGTGGTGAAGACGACCTGAAGCTGAAGACAGAATGTGAAAGGGGGGAGGGAGGGGGGAGAAAGGGAGGGGGGAGAGGGACAACTGACTAATCTCTAAAATCAAAAAATAAAAATAATATCTGGACATAAAAAATGCATCTTATTAATACAACTCATCAATAGAGCATATGTGTATGGTGAAACACTAAACAATCAAGATAAATATATATATATACACACATACCATATGCGTGGATAGCACTGGGAGATAAAGCAAAAAATTATATGAGTCAAAAAGTAAAAATATATATAGAAACATGACATTACTACTGACTATGCACTGCATAGTAGTAAAATAGAAGAAAGGAGGGGGGAGGGGAGAGGCTGGAGTGGTGAAGACGACCCGGAGCTGAAGACAGAATGTGAAATATATATAGAAACATGACATTACTACTGAATATGCACTGCATAGTAGTAAAATTGGAAAAAATGTGAAAAAATGGAAAGAAATTATTAGAAAAAAATAGAAAAAATTGTTCAATATGTAAATAAAATATATATATATATGAGAAAATATATATACGTGTATATTCATGTACGCACATATGGATTAAATGCACATATAAAAAAATATATATATATACATATAGAACATGTCACACATTATCCAACGTTATATAAAAATGTCAATAGGACTATAAAAAGGGGAAACCAGTGTCTGCGATACTGGGAGGGACCACAAGTCTATGGGATAATGAAGAATAATTAGTTATTTAAATAATAATTAGTTATTTAAATTCTAAGCCTATATTGTTGTGAACTCTCTGCGTTATGAGCGGAAGGACGAAGGTAACAGAATCACAGTATGGTAGAGATTTCTATTCCTTCGTTCATACCCCCAGGTGAAAGAACATCTAACTGGTAAATCCAGAAGGTTTCACGGGCGCATAGTTTTTTGAAACGTTCTGCGGCTGGTAGAGATCTAGGGATTTGTTCTATGACCCACGCCTGTAACCCTAAGGTGGATTTTTGGTGGACTTGGGCAAAGTGTTTGGGCACACTATGTGCCACCTTTAGGGGATCAATTCCACCCTCAATGGATCTTCGGTGTTCACCGAACCTGGTCCTGAGTGCTCGTATCGTACGGCCTACATAAAGTAGGCCACAAGGAGAGGATAGTCCGTAGATCACAAAATCTGAAGAGCAGTTGTAGAAATCCTTCAGCACATGAGTAACACCCTTGGTGGTGAAGGACTTCTGGCCATGGTGAACAAATCTGCAGGTTTTACACAGCGGTTTTTTACACTGGAACATCCCAACCAGTGGGATGAGTACGGGCTGGCTGGGGGGGCAGTGTTTAGATCGGATTTTACTAGGGGCTATTTTTGTTTTGATGTTGGGAGCTCTGCGATATGTGACCTTGGGTTTTTCAGAAATGTAGGGTTTTAATAGTGGATCTTGTAGTAGTATGTCCCAATGATCCGCTAGAATTCTTTCCATTTTCTTAAATTGACAATGGAAGGTGGTGGTAAACCATACCGTATGTTGGTCAGGGTCCCGAGATTGTTTCGGAGGTTTACCTTTTAGATAATGCTTGAAGGCTAGATCAGTGAGATCTACAGGATAGCCTTTATCTATAAATTTGTTTTTGAGCAAAGTACTCTGGTGGACGTAGTCACTTTCTCTGGTGCAGTTCTGTCTTAGTCGGCAGAACTGCCCCTTTGGGATGTTATTAATCCATTGTGGAAGATGGCAACTTTTATAGTGCAAAAATGAATTGCCCACAATCGTTTTGACATAGTTTTTAGAGATGATGGTGGAAGTGGCTACGTCGGCCCCTAACTCCAGATCGAGAAAGGGCAACGTATCAGGGCTGGCGACAAAAGTAAAAGATAAGCCATATTGGTTATCATTGCAATATTTTACAAAGTCTTTAATCACATCGACCTCGTCATCCCAAATGATGACGATATCGCCGATATAATGACCGAAGAATACAATGTGACGGGCATATGGGTTATTCTGGAGAATGTGTAGATTCTCCCAATAGCCCATGGCCAAGTTAGCATATGAGGGCGCAAAATTGGCCCCCATCGCTGTTCCCCGTATTTGGATATAGAATTCTTCATCGAATTGGAAATAGTTGTGTGTGAGACAATATGAAGTTGCTTCCATGATAAATGATGCCTGGCAAGGATTGATGAGGGGGTCTTTTGCTAGAAAGTGCTTGAGTACTCTTAGGCTGAACGCATGGGGGATCGATGTATACAAGGAGTTCACATCCAGGGAGAGTCATGTGTAAGTAGGCTCCCACCTGTATGCTGAAAGAAGCTCCATCAGGTGAGTCCCATCTCTGTTATAGGACTGTAATTTTTGGATGATGGGCTGGAGGAAGTGATCGATATATAAGCTAAGACCCGTAGTGACGCTGTCCATAGCTGCCACTATGGGTCTACCAGGGGTGTTGTCTAGACTTTTGTGGACCTTTGGGAGGTGGTATAAGTAAGACATATGATAAAAATCTTTGGGAAGGAAGGACTTCTCAAATTTATTGAGGATATCATTATGGAATGCCTCGGAGACCAAATTATTGACTTCCTTGGCATAATCGGAGGTGGGGTCTTTATTGATTTTCCGATAGGTGGAAGTATCAGAGAGCAGCCTTCTGGCCTCTGTGACATAGTCCTCTTTGTCCTGTATGACAATTCCGCCACCTTTGTCTGCCGATTTTATGATCAAATCCTCTGCATCCATTAGCGATTTTAGTGCTTGGATCTCTAAAGGTGACAGATTGTGGGTATTGGTAACGTTGGAAGATTGGCAAAGCTTCTGAAAGTCTGAAAATACGACCCTATAAAAACTTTCGATGTATGGGCCCTTGGCCTGTGAGGGGTGAAAAATGGACTTTGGTTTGAGAGTGGTATGAATGATGGGAGGGGAAGTTGGTAAAGAGGCAAAGTAGTTGATCATCAACCATATTATCATCGGATAAAGCATTTTCGATATCATCTACTGAACTTGTATCAAATGAAAAGATATCCGTTAAAAGGGAGGGGGAAGATGGGGGTAAGGTAACCTCGACCTGTGTATTCTTTTTTTCTTTTAGGTGGTAATAACGTTTTAGAGTGAGATTCCGTACATATCTGTTGAGGTCCTTAAATAACAAAAAGGGATTGGGTTTGTTGAGAGGCAAAAAATTCAGGCCTCTGCTTAAAAGTAAGGTATCAGCATGGGATAAAATATGAGAAGAGAGGTTGAAGATCTTCACAGTTTCCTTATTTTGGGTGTGTTGGGACTTACTCTTGCTGCGTCCCCCTCTGAAGCCTCTCCGATGAGCTTTCTTTTTTTGGAGGCTGCAAGAGGAGGACTGAGCACCAAAAAAGGAGGAGACGAAATAGGTGGAGGAAGAGAAGAATCCATATGGTCATTGGAGCGGGGGGAATCGGGGATGGGGGCAACAGTAACTTTTGTTCTTACGGGCAGAATGTTTGTGGCAACTGAAGTACGGGTGTGTTTGGTGGAGTCATGAGTGGACGATGACGTTGGTTGTCTATTGTAGAATAGATTTAAGGCAGAAAGGAGACCAGAATTGTCTTTCTCTTTTTCCTCTGTTTGAACTATGGAGTTCATACAGGAAATTGAGCAACACAAATATGTCATCCTAGATGACCTATATTCTTTATTTCCGCCATCCATTTTTGTGCAAGATCATGTCCTCCCTAATAAACAACGACATGTCTTATGCGGAAAATTCCAGCAATTAGAAAGAATTATGGAGACCACCAATCAACAATGGTGGGACAAATTCTTTCTGAATAAATATATAGACACCAAAATTTCTCCTAGGGGCCTCAGGGTTATGAAAGAATGTTCCTTTCTTGACACTGATCACAAAAAAGAATGGGCCGATGTCTCTGCCTTTTGCACATCCAAGTGGATGAGTATTCTTATCCTACACAGAACGTCCAGGTTTAACAAACTCAAACAGGATGTTCTTGCATTGATACAAGATATTACCAGCCACAATACCATCATTCCCCTCTCATGGCTAGATACCCTGAAGAAAAACACCAGAACAGATGAAGACTCCCTATTACGTATGAAGCTTGGCAAATTCAGACGTGATTTGGATGACTACAACTATGATAGAGTCTTTTCTTGGAACAAAAAATGGAGAACACATCCGATTCCTGAACGGTCAGCTGTTTCATAAGATAGTACTACTTCCCCACCTCCTTTAGCTTTCCCTCATCCTCCCTCCCGTTCTTTGACCCAGATCAATTCCCCACGTCCCCTAATGAGCCTCTCTGTGGGCCCACCCACGTGGTATCGAAATAAGAAAACCAGGAGAAGTTCACATCATTCTGACCCCCCCATTCAGGTTAAAAAACAGCCAAATCACAAGAAAAAAGGTTTGAATAATGCGTCCACTAATTCTGGTCTCCTTTCTGCCTTAAATCTATTCTACAATAGACAACCCACGTCATCATCCACTCATGACTTTACCAAACACACCCGTACTTCAGTTGCCACAAACATTCTGCCCGTAAGAACAAAAGTTACTGTTGCCCCCATCCCCGATCCCCCCCGCTCCAATGACCATATGGATTCTTCTCTTCCTCCACCTATTTCGTCTCCTCCTTTTTTGGTGCTCAGTCCTCCTCTTGCAGCCTCCAGAAAAAGAAAGCTCATTGGAGAGGCTGCAGAGGGGGACGCAGCAAGAGTAAGTCCCAACACACCCAAAATAAGGAAACTGTGAAGATCTTCAACCTCTCTTCTCACATTTTATCCCATGCTGATACCTTACTTTTAAGCAGAGGCCTGAATTTTGCGCCTCTTAACAAACCCAATCCCTTTTTGTTATTTAAGGACCTCAACAGATATGTACGGAATCTCACTCTAAAACATTATTACCACCTAAAAGAAAAAAAGAATACACAGGTCGAGGTTACCTTACCCCCATCTTTCCCTTCCCTTTTAACGGATATCTTTTCATTTGATACAAGTTCAGTAGATGATATCGAAAATGCTTTATCCGATGATAATATGGTTGATGATCAACTACTTTGCCTCTTGACCCAACACACAGCAACTTCCCCTCCCATCATTCATACCACTCTCAAACCAAAGTCCATTTTTTACCCCTCACAGGCCAAGGGCCCATACATCGAAAGTTTTTATAGGGTCATATTTTCAGACTTTCAGAAGCTTTGCCAATCTTCCAACGTTACCAATACCCACAATCTGTCACCTTTAGAGATCCAAGCACTAAAATCGCTAATGGAAGCAGAGGATTTGATCATAAAATCAGCAGACAAAGGTGGCCGAATTGTCATACAGGACAAGGAGGACTATGTCACAGAGGCCAGAAGGCTGCTCTCCGATACGTCCACCTATCGGAAAATCAATAAAGACCCCACCTCCGATTATGCCAAGGAAGTCAATAATTTGGTCTCTGAGGCATTCCATAATGATATCCTCAATAAATTTGAGAAGTCCTTCCTTCTCAAAGATTTTTTATCATATCCCTTACTTTTACCACCTCCCAAAGGTCCACAAAAGTCTAGACAACCCCCCCGGTAGGCCCATAGTGGCAGCTATGGACAGCGTCACTACGGGTCTTAGCTTATATATCGATCACTTCCTCCAGCCCATCGTCCAAAAATTACAGTCCTATATCAGAGATGGGACTCACCTGATGGAGCTTCTTTCAGCATACAGGTGGGAGCCTACTTACACATGGCTCTCCCTGGATGTGAACTCCTTGTATACATCGATCCCCCATGCGTTCGGCCTAAGAGCACTCGAGCACTTTCTAGCAAAAGACCCCCTCATCAATCCTCGCCAGGCATCATTTATCTTGGAAGCGACTTCATATTCTCTCACACACAACTATTTCCAATTCGATGAAGAATTCTATGTCCAAATACAGGGAACAGCGATGGGGGCCAATTTTGCGCCCTCATATGCTAACTTGGCCATGGGCTATTGGGAGAATCTACACATTCTACAGAATAACCCATATGCCTGTCACATTGTATTCTTCGGTCGTTATATCGACGATATCATCATCATTTGGGATGACGAGGTCGATGTGATTAAAGACTTTGTAAAATATTGCAATGATAACCAATATGGCTTATCTTTTACTTTTGTCGCCAGCCCTGACACGTTGCCCTTTCTCGATCTGGAGTTAGGGGCCGACGTAGCCACTTCCACCATCATCTCTAAAAACTATGTCAAAACGATTGTGGGCAATTCATTTTTGCACTATAAAAGTTGCCATCTTCCACAATGGATTAATAACATCCCAAAGGGGCAGTTCTGCCGACTAAGACAGAACTGCACCAGAGAAAGTGACTACGTCCACCAGAGTACTTTGCTCAAAAACAAATTTATAGATAAAGGCTATCCTGTAGATCTCACTGATCAAGCCTTCAAGCATTATCTAAAAGGTAAACCTCCGAAACAATCTCGGGACCCTGACCAACATACGGTACGGTTTACCACCACCTTCCATTGTCAATTTAAGAAAATGGAAAGAATTCTAGCGGATCATTGGGACATACTACTACAAGATCCACTATTAAAACCCTACATTTCTGAAAAACCCAAGGTCACATATCGCAGAGCTCCCAACATCAAAACAAAAATAGCCCCTAGTAAAATCCGATCTAAACACTGCCCCCCCAGCCAGCCCGTACTCATCCCACTGGTTGGGATGTTCCAGTGTAAAAAAACGCTGTGTAAAACCTGCAGATTTGTTCACCATGGCAAGAAGTCCTTCACCACCAAGGGTGTTACTCATGTGCTGAAGGATTTCTACAACTGCTCTTCAGATTTTGTGATCTACGGACTATCCTATCCTTGTGGCCTACTTTATGTAGGCCGTACGATACGAGCACTCAGGACCAGGTTCGGTGAACACCGAAGATCCATTGAGGGTTGAATTGATCCCCTCAAGGTGGCACATAGTGTGCCAAAACACTTTGCCCAAGTCCACCAAAAATCCACCGTAGGGTTACAGGTGTGGGTCATAGAACAAATCCCTAGATCTCTACCAGCCACAGAACGTTTCAAAAAATTATGCGCCCGTGAAACGTTCTGGATTTACCAGTTAGACATTCTTTCACCTGGGGGTATGAACGAAGGAATAGAAATCTCTACCATACTGTGATTCTGGTACCTTCGTCCTTCCGCTCATAACGCAGAGAGTTCATAACAATATAGGCTTAGAATTTAAATAACTAATTATTCTTCATTATCCCATAGACTTGTGGTCCCTCCCAGTATCGCAGACACTGGTTTCCCCTTTTTATAGTCATATAGATAATGTGTGACATGTTCTATATGTATATATATATATTTTTATATGTGCATTTAATCCATATGTGCGTACATGAATATACACATATATATTTTCTCATATATATATATTTTTTTACATATTGAACAATTTTTTCTAATTTTTTCTAATAATTTCTTTCCATTTTTTTTATTTTTTCCCAATTTTACTACGCATATGGTATGTGTGTATATATATATATTTATCTTGATTGTTTAGTGTTTCACCATACACATATGCTCTATCAATGAGTTGTATAAATAAGATGCATTTTTTATGTCCGGATATTATTTTTATTTTTTGCTTTTAGAAATTACTCCCTTTCTCCCCCCCTCCCTCCCGCCCTTCCCCCTTTCACATTCTGTCTTCAGCTTCAGGTCGTCTTCACCACTCCAGCCTCTCCCCTCCCCCCTCCTTTCTTCTATTTTACTACTATGCAGTGCATAGTCAGTAGTAATGTCATGTTTCTATATATATTTTTACTTTTTGACTCATATAATTTCTTGCTTTATCTCCCAGTGCTATCCACGCATATGGTATGTGTGTATATATATATATATATATATATTTATCTTAAATTGTTTAGTGTTTCACCATACACATATGCTCTATTGATGAGTTGTATTAATAAGATGCATTTTTTATGTCCGGATATTATTTTTATTTTTTGATTTTAGAGATTAGTCAGTTGTCCCTCTCCCCCCTCCCTTTCTCCCCCCCCTCCCTCCCGCCCTTCCCCCTTTCACATTCTGTCTTCAGCTTCAGGTCGTCTTCACCACTCCAGCCTCTCCCCTCCCCCCTCCCCCCCACCCCTCTCTTTCCTCTCTGTTTCCTTTTGTTCTTTTTCTTTTTCTTTCTCCATCTCTTCATGCACATTCATACACATTTTCTGACTCGGATTTTATTTTTTATTTTTCATTTATTATTTCTCCATTCACGTCTCTAATCACTTTAAATAGCATTGAGCTCTGTATATTCCTTTCGTTTTTCCCGCCCCATCCCCTCCCCTTTCTCCGCCCCGCTCCTTCTCCCCATCCTTATTTAATCCTTCAGCATGTCTAGTAGATCAGTCTGTTGAGAAAGGGGCGCGGCTTGCCTACCACCCAAGCGCGCTTGCCCACGAAACGCATCCACTATTGA
This sequence comes from Lithobates clamitans, assembly GCA_037952925.1. Taxonomy (NCBI): domain Eukaryota; kingdom Metazoa; phylum Chordata; class Amphibia; order Anura; family Ranidae; genus Lithobates; species Lithobates clamitans. Next base: position 258,494 of record JBBGZY010000638.1, read on the forward strand.
TGAAGCCATCCCCCTGCAGCCAGCTGTCTCGTGTGTGTCAAGCCTCGTTCTGAGGCCGCTCCTCCGTTGTCTGAAGCCGGCTCACTACAACCAGGAAGAGCTGTTACTACATCCACCACAGAGACTTTTCACAGGCACAGGACTGGGAGCGCCATCCATGACTCTTACTATCATGCTTGTTTTTATCACCACAATGTGAGTTTATCTCTATATATCTTATTAAAGCATTTTATATCTATAAAAACGTCTGCACCCAGAGGCGCCTCTTTACTTGTTGTCTTTTTACAATTTGGCACTGCGTCGCTTTAACTGCTAATTGCGCGGTCATGCAATGCTGTACCCAAACGAAATTTGCATCCTTTTCTTCCTACAAATAAAGCTTTCTTTTGATGGTATTTGATCACCTCTGCGGTTTTTATTTTTTGCGCTATAAATGGAAAAAGACCGAAAATTTTGAAAAAAAATGATATTTTCTACTTTTTGTTATAAAAAAATCCAATAAACTCAATTTTAGTCATACATTTAGGCCAAAATGTATTCGGCCACATGTCTTTGGTAAAAAAAATGTCAATAAGCGTATATTTATTGGTTTGCGCAAAAGTTATAGCGTCTACAAGCTAGGGTAAATTTTCTGGAATTTACACAGCTTTTAGTTTATGGCTGCCTATGTCATTTCTTGAGGTGCTAAAATGGCAGGGCAGTACAAAACCCCCCCAAATGACCCCATTTTGGAAAGTAGACACCCCAAGGAAATTGCTGAGAGGCATGTTGAGCCCATTGAATATTAATTTTTTTGTCCCAAGTGATTGAATAATGACAAAAAAAAAAATTACAAAAAGTTGTCACTAAATGATATATTGCTCACACAGGCCATGGGCATATGTGGAATTGCACCCCAAAATACATTCAGCTGCTTCTCCTGAGTACGGGGATACCACATGTGTGGGACTTTTTGGGAGCCTAGCCGCGTAGGGGTCCCCGAAAACCAATCACCGCCTTCAGGATTTCTAAGGGTGTAAATTTTTGATTTCACTCCTCACTACCTATCACAGTTTTGAAGGCCATAAAATGCTCAGATTGCACAACCCACCCCCCCAAATGACCCCCCAAATGCTGAGAGGCATGTTGAGTCCATGGAATATTTTATATTTTGACACAGTTGCGGAAAAGTGACAATTTTTTTTTTTTTTTTTTTGCACAAAGTTGTCACTAAATGATATGTTGCTCACACAGGCCATGGGCATATGTGGAATTGCACCCCAAAATACATTTAGCTTTGGGACTTTTTGGGAGCCTAGCCGTGTACGGGGCCCCAAAAACCAATCACCGTTTTCAGGATTTCTAAGGGTGTAAATTTTTGATTTCACTCTTCACTGCCTATCACAGTTTCGGAGGCCATGAAATGCCCAGGTGGCACAAAACCCCCCCAAATGACCCCATTTTGGAAAGTAGACACCCCAAGCTATTTGCTGAGAGGCATGGTGAGTATTTTGCAGCTCTCATTTGTTTTTAAAAATGAAGAAAGACAAGAAAAAAAATTATTTTTTTTCTTTTTTCAAATTTCAAAACTTTGTGACAAAAAGTGAGGTCTGCAAAATACTCACTATACCTCTCAGCAAATAGCTTGTGGTGTCTATTTTCCAAAATAGGGTCATTTGGGGGGGGGGGGGTTGTGCCACCTGGGCATTCCATGGCCTCCGAAACTGTGATAGGCAGTGAAGAGTGAAATCAAAAATGTACGCCCTTAGAAAGCCTGAAGGCGGTGCTTGGGTTTCCGGGTCCCGTACGCAGCTAGGCTCCCAAAAAGTCTCACATATGTGGTATCCCCGTACTCAGGAGAAGCAGCAGAATGTATTTTTGGGTGTAATTTCACATATTCCCATGGCATGTTTGAGCAATATATCATTTAGTGACAACTTTGCGCAAAAAAAAAAATTTGTTTCTTTCCCGCAACTTGTGTCACAATATAAAATATTCCATGGACTCGACATGCCTCTCAGCAAATAGCTTGGGGTGTCTACTTTCCAAAATGGGGTCATTTGGGGGGGTTTTGAACTGTCCTGGCATTTTATGCACAACATTTAGAAGCTTATGTCACACATCACCCACTCTTCTAACCACTTAAAGACAAAGCCCTTTCTGACACTTTTTGTTTACATGAAAAAATTATTTTTTTTTCCAAGAAAATTACTTTGAACCCCCAAACATTATATATATATTTTTTTAGCAAATGCCCTACAGATTAAAATGGTGGGTGTTTCATTTTTTTTTCAGACAGTACTTGCGCAGCGATTTTTCAAACACATTTTTTGGGGAAAAACACACTTTTTTAAATTTGAATGCACTAAAACACACTATATTGCGCAAATGTTTGATGAAATAAAAAAGATGATCTTAGGCCGAGTACATGGATACCAAACATGACATGCTTTACAATTGCGCACAAACGTGCAGTGGCAACAAAATAAATACATTTTTAAAAGCCTTTAAAAGCCTTTACAGGTTACCACTTTAGATTTACAGAGGAGGTCTACTGCTAAAATGACTGCCCTCGATCTGACCTTCGCGGTGATACCTCACATGCATGGTGCAATTGCTGTTTACATTTGACGCCAGACCGACGCTTGCGCGAGAGCAGGGGGAGACAGGGGTGCTTTTTTTTTTTTTCTTTATTCTTTTTTTTTTTTAATCTGATTTTTAAACTGTTCCTTTCATTTTTTTTATTTTTTTTATCATTTTTATTGTTATCTCAGGGAATGTAAATATCCTCTATGATAGCAATAGGTAGTGACAGGTACTCTTTTTTGAAAAAATTGGGGTCTATTAGACCCTAGATCTCTCCTCTGCCCTCAAAGCATCTGACCACACCAAGATCGGTGTGATAAAATGCTTTCCCAATTTCCCCGATGACGTTGTTTACATCCGGTGAAATCTGCGCTTGCTGCAGACACGACATCTTTTTTGGGGGGTTCATTGGGTAGGGGTACTCGGGAGGACATAAAGAAAATGCCACTCATGCAGCCGACTGCATTTGGTTGGGGATGTGAATGGGGGAAGTACAGGCGCTGCAGAAGTGGTGGGTTCCCAATTAGGATTGGCGAATGCAGCAGGAAGGGCAATATGGGCACGACGGGCCTGTGTTTGTCTTCTTCTTGGTGGCAGCAGGACACTACTTGTGCTTGCCACCTCACCAGGTTGAACTGCACTTATGGGACTCGCCACGTCACCAAGTGTTACTGCAGTGCTGGTTTGACTACGACCGGGGTGTACTAGGCCACTGGTGCTTGCCAGTTCACCAAAACGCTACCAAAAAAACTGTTAACGATCGCAGGGATCAGGCCTGACTCTGCGAACGCTGCAGTTATGCGTTTAGTGTTTTGTAAGTGACAGTGGTTGATTGATACTGCACTTGGGTGGGCTGGGCTGGGCCGGGCGGAGGGGCAAAACGCAGGTGCTAGCAGGTATCTGGGCTGATTCCGCTAACACTGCATTTTTGGGAACCCTAAACTGCTGGGGATGCTAGTATAGATCTGATCGGTTCAGATATTGATCCGTTCAGATACTATACCACTAAGGGAGGTGTATGGTGTGTGTGGGGGTGTTAGCGGTACTGGCAATAACCTGACGCTGCCTGGGGCTGGTGCTTGCCAGCTCACCAAAATGCTACCAAAAAAACTGTTAGTGGTCGCAGGGATCAGGCCTGACTCTGTGAACGCTGCAGTTATGTGTTTAGTGTTTTGTAAGTGACAGTGATCGATCAATACTGCACTTGGGTGGGCTGAGCTGGGCCGAGCGGAGGGGCAAAACGCAGGTGCTAGCAGGTATCTGGGCTGATCCCGCTAACCCTGCGTTTTTGGGAACCCTAAACTGCTGGGGACGCTAGTATAGATCTGATTGGATCAGATATTGATCCGTTCAGATACTATACCACTAAGGGAGGCGTATGCTGCGTGCGTGGGTGTTAACGGTACTGGCGCTAACCTGACACTGCTTGGAGCGACGCATATCACCGCTGGGCGATCAGGGGGCCAAACCTTTATTAGGTAATAAACGGCGGGTGCCCTGACACTATAAAAAATAAACGAACTAACCAGCGTCACCCGTAACGGTTATACGGTGATCAGTGGTGAAAGGGTTAACTAGGGGGCAATCAAGGGGTTAAAACATTTATTAGATAGTATATGGGGGTCCCTGACGCTAAAAAACGCTGATGGCGAACCTAAATATTTACCTCCCTAACTAGCGTCACCAGTGACACTAATACAGCGATCAGAAAAATGATCGCTTAGCGACACTGGAGACAGGGGGTGATCAAGGGGTTAAAACTTTATTAGGGGGGGTTAGAGGGGTACCCTAGACCTAAAGGGGGCTAACACTAACTGCCCTACCACACTAACTGTCACAAACTGACACCAATGCAGTAATCAGAAAAAAAAAAAACTGCTTGGTGTCAGTGTGACTTGGGGGGGGATCGGGGGGTAAAGGGGGGTGTATTGTGTGCCTGGCATGTTCTACTGTGTGTGTTTTACACTCACATTGCAGTCTTCTTTCCTCGTCGCCGGAATGGAAAATACCGAGCCGAGGAGAGATGACATCATTTCCTCTGCCTCTGTGTACTATACAGAGGCAGAGGAATGATTCTATTGGCCGGGAGCGATCGCAAGGGGGGCCACGAATGGATGGCCTCCCCCTCACCTCCGATCGCTGCTGGACAAACGCCGACCGCCTCGGGCACCGGGGGGGTCCGATCGGACCCCCCGCCCGCAGGAGGCAGATCAAGTACAGGTACGTGATTCTGCCTGCCCGTGCCATTCTGCCGCAGTATATCTGCGTGAGGCGGTCGGCAAGTGGTTAAGAACTGAGCTTGTCTGTGGTTATCTGTATCTGTAAATAAAAAGTGCTGGAGAGCTGTGAGGCCAACCTCATGCGGGATGGAAGGAAAAAAACAGGGAGGGGGAGGCGCCAACCTGAGTGTAGTATAGACCAATAGAAGGAGCAGTCAGCTCCGAGTGTGTAGCCTTCACCACTGCAACCCTAATTGACAAGATTTCAGCCCTGCCTTGGTCCAATCCGGTGACATCACTTCATGTTCCACGGTCCATGCTGGTCAGTGTGGAGCTTCCTGGTTCCTTGCTCCTAGAGAAACACTGTGATCCATTCCAGCCAGCTGCCTAATCCTTTCCAGCTATCGGTGAGACCCGCAGAACCATTTGGAATTCCAAGACTGCACTTTACTTTGACGAGCATGCATCTTCTATCATCTTGTAAGTGTTTTTAATCTTATCCTATTAAAGTCATCATTTTAATACTACACTCCATGCGCCTCCCCCTCCATGTTTTTTCCTTACAGGAAAAAACAGTCTTGCAGAGTTCTGGAGACACTCTGAAGGGTGGCTGCCTTACTTTTTAACCCTTAATGCCCCTTTCTTTTCCAACCACCCAACCTATGAATACATCACCATCCATCTATTACAGCCATACACTGTACCCCTAAGGATTACTCCATTTGGAGCGCCAGATAAACACTGACTATACTGCTAACTGAACTCATTTGGGATAGAGGTATACAAGGAGCACACATCCACAGGAGCCCACTTGTAGTCATCCTTCCATCTATAGTGTTTCAAAATGTCAATGACATGGCCAGAGTCCTTGATAAAAGAGGGTAGTTGTGTGACAATGGGTTGTAAGAAAAAGTCTACTTAGCCATCAAGACCTGATGTAAAGCTGTCAGTGCTAGTCACAATGAGTCTCCCCAAGGGATTATCAGCTGATATATGGATCTTTGGCAGAGGGTAGAATGATGGGGTGCTACACACTGGTGGTAATAGAAATAATTTTTCTTTCTTGTCTAGCACCCCATCTACAAATGCTTCTTCCACCAAAGATCTTAGTAAGGACTGATAAGTAGGTAAGGGATAATTTTCAATGATTTTGCATGTATTAACATCGAACAATAGTCGGTGGGCCTCATTCAGATAATCAACCATCTTTTGGATGACTAAGTGTCAGAAACCATGAATCAGACTTAGACAGAAGTACAGTTAATCACACTTGTTTAATAATAATAAAAAGGTAAACATGGTGGGGCGCCCCCTTTCCTGGGCTCAGAATGAGTAGTGATGAGTGGAATCCTAACTGCACTCCTGTCAGTGCTAGTTTCTGTCGAACAAAGTGTATTTCTCCATGTATTCTGTGATATTTATTCTGTATGTAAGCTGTACTGGTACGGGGTCATGAGATGGCCTTATCATATCACTATGTTTAGAATGGTCTACAGTGTCCCTGATGGTTTCATGAGGAGTTGATGTAGAAAACATATCCTTGCATTGGCTATATGGCTTGGCCTTATTATTCCATTTCCGTTTGTCTTTAATGTAGGTGTTAGTCCCATACTGGTCCCTGTTCGATATTTCTTTGTGGATTCCTTTTTTCTGCATGTGACCCCTCTGTGGTGGAAGCATTTGATACGTTTTTGGAAGCCCCCTCTCTGGTATGAAAAGACAAAAACATTGTTAGCAATAACGTCAGATTCATAACAGGGTTCAACAGTAGCTACAAGTCTATTATCAAAATCATTAAACATTGGCACATCCTTCAAATGGATCCCAAGTTAGGTCCTAATCTTCCCTCCGCTCCTCAAGTTAACCTTAAGAGAGCGTTAAAAACATCATAGCACCTAGCAAACTCAAGAGCACATGTAATAGGAGATTCATGGATATACGCTCCTATTTTGACAGTAGGAAGGGCTCTTTTCAGTGCAAGAAGAGGGGCAGCCTTACCTGTCAGTTCCTCAGACATGGGCAGACTTCTTTTACTGATGGAGAAGGCAATACCTACAACCAAGTATGTTGACTATATGCTTAGGTGCCCTTGCAATCTCTCTTACGTAGGACGTACAATGCGTACTCTCAGAAAACGCTTGGGAGAACATCGTCATTTTATTTCAAAGGGCTGTTAAGAACACAGTGTACCTCGGCACTTTAAAATTCATCATAAGATGGACATTAGCAAACTATCTGTAACAGCAATTGAGTGTATACCAGAAGCCTCCATCACTGCCAATGAAAGATTAGCTTTGTTGTGCAGAAGGAAGACGTTTTGGATATACAAATTATCCACCATGTCCCCTAACGGGTTGAATGAAGAACTAGAAGTACACATCGTTCTATGATGCAGTTCCTCCAAACCGCTTCTGTCTTTCCTTTTCTTTCCATCAATATGTCTCATGTAATTCTGACTAGCAGTTGAGACCTTGTGACCTAGGATATAATGCACATTCAAGTTTCTTTTTATACTTGTATACATATCATCAACTTTTTTTTTTAACACTTCCTCCTTCCCATCTGTTATTACCACCCCCTTTTTTATTCATTTATTATTTTTTTAATTTATTTAGTTATTCTATTTTTTTCCTCTCTTCCCTTCCCATCTGTTATTTTTTTGTATTACCGCCCCCCTTCCCAATTTTTATTTTATTTTTTCACCATTACCCTTGGTTGTGATGGTATGCGCATAATGAGTTCAAAAAGCTGCATTTTATATTATATTAACTTGGTGATTTTTACTCTTTGACTTTTGTTTTGATCTTTATATTTTGTGTCTTAAATTCTAAGATTTTAAGTCTGATTATTTATTAATTATTATAAAACGAAAGCTGCGCTAAAAGAGAAATGTCCAGGGGGGCGTGTCCTGGCTATGGAAGGGTGAAGACGTGTCTCCTCTTGCTCCGTCTTACCACCGCACCTCATCATCGGTACGGGGGAACAATCTTACCCCATCCGCCACTACAGATGTCGCAGAGGAACCGGGCATCCTCGCAGCCACTGCGGAACGACCGCTCGAGACAGGGGCAGCTGGATTCTTTCTTCTCTGGCCCTAGCGGGAGAAACCGCGAGGCTCCAAAGATGGCGCTGGCAGCGAAGGCCTCAAAATCCTCCAAAGCCTCACAGAATACCGCTGCACCAGCTCGCCTATACCATCCCCTGGGTCGGTAAGTTAATCAATCCCCCCCGACCTCTCCAGAAGCCCCCTCCTCACCAGATGGCGATTTGGAAGCTCCTGACCCCCTGGACTCAGAGGTGTATTTAGGTTTTGTGCTGCCCTAGGCCTGACTAAACTTGTGCACCCCCTAATTTAAATACGACCCACCCTTTCCTGTCAATGCCAAGCTCCTTCCTGTTTAAGACCCGCCCTGTCATCTGTAAACCACACCCTTTCCTCTTTAGGCCCCACATTTTCTTTTAAGAGCTCCACCTCTTTCTCTCTGTACATTAACCACCTCCCACCCGGCCACTGCACATAAACGGCCGGGTGGTCATTTCCTTGTCCTGAGTGGACGTTCAGGAACGTTCCTCAGAGAGAGTGCTCACAGCACGGCTACAAGGCGCACTGCGGCTTGATCCTGTGATCATTATGATCACAGAATCCAGCTGAGCAGAGATCGGGATATGGGCGCTGTGATCGGCCCTCCCGATCACGTGATGGCTGTGTCCAATCACAGCTGTCACAATGTAAACAGAGACGCGTGTCTCTGTGACAGTTCTCCCCGCCAAGCTCAGTGCAGGGGGGGGGGAACTGCAGATCTGTGACAGCTCTCTGTGTGAGAATGATTTTACACAGAGAGCTGTTACAGATCACCCCACAAACAGTACACCAAGCACCCCTGTCCCCATACACATGTCTGTGTCCCCATAAAACATCTGTCTGTCCCCCATCACTGCCAACACCAAATAAACACTGATTTGGGTTATTTTTACCAAAGAAATGTAGCAGCATCATTTTTGGTCAAAATTTATCAAAAGAAAATACTTATTTAAAAAATTTTATAACAGAAACTAAGAAAAATGCTTTTTTTTAAAAAAATGTTCAGTCTTTTTTTATTTGTAGCGTAAAAAATAAAAATCCCAGCTGTGATTAAATAACACCAAAGAAAAGCTCTATTTGTGTGAAAAAAAAATAAAAAATGTAATTTGAGTACAGTGTTGCATGACCGCGCAATTGTCATTCAAAATGTGACAGCGCTGAAAGCTAAAAATTGGTCTGGGAAGGAGGGGGGTGAAAGTGCCCAGTATTGAAGTGGTTAGAAATGGGTACCAAGTGCAGCCTCATCAGTGCCCATCAAAGCAGCCTCATCGGTGCCCATTAAAGCAGCCTCGTCAGTGCCCATCAAAGCAGCCTCGTCAGTGCCCATCAAAGCAGCCTCATCGGTGCCCATCAAAGCTGCCTCAACAGTGCCCAGCAATGCAGCCTCATCAGTGCCCAGCAATGCAGCCTCATCAGTGCCCATCAAAGCAGCCTCATCAGTGCCCCTCAAAGTAGCCTCGTCAGTGCCCATCAAAGCAGCCTCGTCAGTGCCCATCAAAGCAGCCTCATCAGTGCCCATCAAAGCAGCCTCGTCAGTGCCCATCAAAGCAGCCTCGTCAGTGCCCATCAAAGCAGCCTCATCAGTGCCCATCAAAGCAGCCTCGTCAGTGCCCATCAAAGCTGTCTCATCAGTGCCCATCAAAGCTGCCTCATCAGTGCCCAGCAATGCAGCCTCATCAGTGCCCATCAAAGCAGCCTCATCAGTGCCCCTCAAAGCAGCCTCGTCAGTGCCCATCAAAGCAGCCTCGTCAGTGCCCATCAAAGCAGCCTCATCAGTGCCCATCAAAGCAGCCTCATCAGTGCCCATCAAAGCTGTCTCATTAGTGCCCATCAAAGCTGTATCATTAGTGCTCATCAGGGCAGCCTCGTCAGTGCCCATCAATGCAGCCTCATCAGTGCCCATCAAAGCAGCCTCATCAGTGCTCATCAGTGCAACCTCGTCAGTGTCCATCAGTGCAGCCTCGTCAGTGCCCATCAAAGCCAGTGTGAACTGAGCCTAAGCCTAGGTTCACATTGGAGCAATTTGTCATGCGATTTGAGAGATCAAATCGCATGACAAGTCGCAGGCTATTGGAGGCAATGGCACTGTTCCAATCGGTGCAACACCGATTTTGCAGCATTGCACCGATTTGCAAAAGTAGTTTCTGTACTGCTTTTGCCGATTTCAGGTGCGACTTCAATAGACATCTGTGAATGAAGCCACACAAATGTCTATCAAGTAGCACCTGAAATCGCGCTGACCTTGCTACTTTGGAATCACGCCCCTTCAAGTGAAATAGCGTAATTTCAAAGTAGCATCAATGTGAACCAGGGCCTAGAGATACAAATAGCTATGAAAGGTTAACCACATATACAAGCAGACACTAAGGTGTTAAGTGCCATTGATTCCAGAATCACCAGCCTGCAGATATTAAGCTGTAAAGAGTTAACCATAAATGTAAGCAGCAGTGTACATGTGTCCATTGAAGCAGAGTAGTAAAGCACAGCAAGGACACAAAGGGTTAATTATCAGAGAGTCCTATTTCAGATCACAGGGAGATGATAAGAGAAACAAAGTCAAAGCACAGATAAGCCCTGTGTGAGGTTTAAGGAGAGACAGTGAAGAGGATCGGGATTTTATTCTCACCCTCCAGGATATGCAGACTGTAGCTGGGTCTGCCCACTGAAGACACAACCCGACCCTGGAACATAACATGGGAGGAGACGCTGACAAGTTCTCTCTCCTGTCTGTGCAGAGGGGAGGGGAAGGGGGGACTGTGAGCACACGCTGTGCTCCATGTGAGAGACGCTCGGCCAGCAAAGCAATGGACTGACTCGGGAGGCAGAGGGGGGGCTTTTTTCGTGCGGGGGGCGTGGCCGCCGCCCCCCCACAAAGTGCCGCCCTAGGCCTGGGCCTTGTTGGCCTAGGCCAAAATACAGCACTGTCTGGACGGGTCTGACATCAGACGCCACATATGGTCCTTACCCACTAAAGCGGACCTGGAACACTTTGCTGACAGGGTAGAGAAAGCCCTTAAAGAAGATATAGCACAACTTAAGGCTGACACGACTCACTTAGGGGGCAGGGTGGATTCTCTGGAGCAGAGATTTGAGGAAGCCCTACTAGTCATCACCATGCTGCAGGATAAATGTACTACCCAAAGCCATCAGATTGAGGCCCTACTTTGTCAATTGGATGACATGGAGAATCGCAGTCGCAGAGCAAACATAAGAATCAGAGGCCTACCTGAAGCAACTGGGGCTAAAGACATTATTCCCACCCTGGAAGGGATCTTTAGAGAGATCTTAGAACTGCCTGCTACATCTACCATCGAAATCAATCGGGCGCACAGGACCCTGAAGCCCCCCTCCCAAGATGTTAACAATCCGAGAGACATTATCTGCAAGTTGCACAGGTATACACTCAAAGACTGTATCATGCAGAAAATGAGAGGCCCTACTTTGACTTTGACGGCGCACATTTGGCCTTTTTTCAGGACATTTCGAGGCGCACTTTACTGCAGCGCAGATCTCTTCGACCCCTTCTGATAGCCATCCAAGATGCGGGGCTAAAATACCGCTGGGGCTTCCCCTTCTTTCTTCAAGTCACCAAAGAGGACAGAACCGTGACTCTCCGTACCAAAGATGACCTACCGAACTTTCTGTCTTCTCTGGACCTAGACCCAGTGGATTTCCCAGACTGGAGGAGCTCGTCAGAGATCCTTACGGCCAAGCTACCAACACTCCAGCCATGGCAATCCGCCCGACGTAAGAGCCGCAGAGGAGATCGCAGACGGCATCAATCTGACACTTCAACTTGACATGCCTTCACTAGGGACTAGTGGCAATACCTCCAGGATATGAAGAACATCTTTCGAAGGCTACATCCGAGTTTTTTCTTTATAGATGATGGCGAGCCGAGTTTATTTTCACTTACTTTACTACGATAATTTGGCTCCCCAAGTAAAATCCTGTTCAACTGAATAGAGCACTGTCCTGCAGGCGCCGCCTGCGCTCTATTTAATCACAATTGCCCTCTCCATGCCCTCCTCCTCGAAAAATTCTCCCCAACAATGGGTATACCTGCTTCCCCGTAAGTCACACACTGTTAGATGTGGTGAGCGGAGTTGGGGGCCCCTTCGACCTTGTTCATTGTTGGTCCACGTTCCCCCCCCCCCCGCAGGCCACCCTTCTTGTCTTAGGGTATTGATCCCTCTTGGGGTCTAGTGCCGTGGTCTGTACCCCCCTCCCCTCAGGGGGTCAGGGTCCTAGACATGGTTTATAGATGTTATTTAGGTTTAAGCGGCTTTGGCTGCCTTGGTTTTATATTTGTCTCATGTTTCTCTATTTTCCTCCTTTCCTATCTCTCCTCCCTTCCCTTCCCCCTTCCCTCCCTCTACAGGAACGACAGGTCATTCGTGCCAGACATGTCGCCGGATTGAGCGCTACATCGCCCTTCGTTCCATCTCATGGCTACTCTGCAGGTAAGCTCCTATAATGTTAGGGGTCTCTGCTCCCCACATAAACAAAGTAAATTATGGGGGGAACTCAAACGGTTAAAGACACAGGTGGTTTTCCTTCAGGAGACCCATTTTACATCCCAATCACTTCCTAGATTGCCCACACATCTCTTTAACCAGTGGTTTGTTGGCACCTCCCCGACGCCAAAATCCAAGGGCACGGCCATCGCAATACATAAATCCTGTCCTTTCCAACCCTTAGACAACAAAATAGACCTACAGGGTAGATATGTCTTTCTAAAAGGTAGCGTAGCAGGACAAACTTATACGTTTGCCACAATTTATGCCCCTAACACTAATCAACTCACTTTCATCGACAGTACTTTAGCTCTGCTAGCAGAATTTAGAGAAGGCCTTCTGGTTCTCGGAGGTGACTTCAACGTGAGTCCAGACCCCTCGTTAGACACATCCCATACGAGATCCCCCAACTCCTTAGCGTTTCTCAAGCATTTCCGTAAGACCATCCAGTCGCACCTATTGTTAGACTGTTGGCGAGTACTCCATCCCTCAGACCGTGACTTTAGTTACTACTCTAAAGTACATGACGTTTACACTTGCATAGATCACATCTATGTGGATCGCGCCACGCTAGGTGTAAATAGTGTAGCGCTAGTTAAGATACAAGGATTTTGAATTGCGAGAAATAAATAAACCAAACAATCGTTCATAACAACATATGTCGCAAATAATACTGAAAAAGCTTCTAATAAGCATCTATTGCATAGAGAATCTGAAGATTAATAAAAAAGTCACATACAGATGGTAGTGTTATACACCACGAGGATAGCAGGTTGAGAGAAGTGACACAGAAATATTGGGTCCCCCGTGTGGAAGCAATGCAGGCTTACCGGAACCGTTGGACTCATAGAAACATATGTCCCCTGAGTCAGTAATGCTTGTATTGCCAACAGACAATGAAGTGGGGTCTCTCAGCGAAACGATATGGAATCCAGGTGCTGTTCTAGGACTCTAGGCAAAGCTCTTACCATATGTAACTCGATCTCCTGGTGGCCCATAGAGGATAAAAAAAGGGGCCGCATAGTATAATAACGTTTTATAAATGAATTTATTTAAAGGTAAAACACTTACATTCTCTGTATTAAAAAACGCTTGTTATAAAATTGTGGCAGGCAGTGGAGTCTCCCGACGCGTTTTGTCTACTCAGACTTCATCTGGGGTACCCTACCACTGCTGCCATACTCCTTTATATAGGTACCAAGACCCCCCTTGATGAGAATCAAGCTTGTGCCAATTGTTTACATGCACTTCCGGGTATCGCTAAAATGGCGGCCCCGCGTGCGTTCCAAGCCTCTTTCTGTTGCCTACTATGCATTCCAGCATTTCTTTATAGATGCTATATAAAAAAATAAACTGATTTGCTGCAAGATTCCATGATTTATAAAGGTGATAAGTGTCTAAATGAATACGTGTAGTGGAAAATAGTGAACAGATAGTGTGGAATAGAGAAGGATCATCCGGATGTCTCACAGGAAGTGTGTAGAACCGGATAGTCGCTTCTGATGACGCGAATATCGTCATCTTTCGCCCGGGTGGAGCGCAAGCTGAGCGGCCGTCTGCCGCATGCGTGTCACGCCTCGATGTGGTGATGAAAACGCCCATTTATATGTAATATCTGGTTCTCTCTCAGGTTTCGTTGTCAGAAGAGTATTTCTATCTGTATTGATAACTCTCTGGAGTTTGATATCCAGATCTACCTGATTGTATCCTTTGTTCAGAAATCTCTGTCTCAAGACTCCTGCTTGGGTAGTAAATGTGGGTAGTAAACACCGCGCTGTTAAAGATAGTAGCGCTGGTTGAACCAAAAATAGTTGTGTTCCGTTGCGAATTCTAAAAGCTCTATCACATAATCACCCTGAAAAGATGCCAAGGACTGCTCCTGGTCCAGGAAGTGTTTAACCGCTTCTATGCCTCTTTCATGTGGTATACATGTATACAGAGTTGCTACATCTGCCGTAGCTAAGATGTAGCTAGCCATCTCGTATATCTATACTCTCTAGGAGTTTGATTGTGGAACTCGTATCCTTCAAAAAGGAAGGTGTTTTCTTAACCGCAGGTTGCAAATAGAAGTCAATATATTTGCCAATTCGTGAGGTAATGGAATTAATACCACTCACGATGGGTCTACCTGGAGGGCAAGTCGGGTTTTTGTGGATCTTTGGCAAAAAATAGATGGTGGGAATTCTGGGTGCTTTAGGTATCATGAATGCTTTTTCTTTTTTGTTCAAAATTCCTCGGTCATAACCTTTATTTACCAGTTTTTGAAGTCGCTTTTTGTATGTGTTGGTGGGATTGTTAGCAAGTTCGGTATAGGTACCTGGTTCATTTAAGATCCGGTACATCTCTTCCTCATATTTATCTTTGTCTAAAATCACTATACCCCACCTTTGTCTGCCGGGCGGACAACTATATTTTTCCGTGAACTTAGAGACTGCAGTCCCTCTTTGGATATTGGGGGGTGTCTGATGCGTTTCTCAGGTAGTTTCACAAGGTCGTCCAGTACCAGGTCTCTGAAGATCTTAACTGCAGGTGCCATAGGGACAGGAGGGGTAAAGAGGGAAGGATTAGATAGTCTGGAGTGTACAGTCCCTGAAGTGGCTGCCGGATAATCCGTCCTCATGGGGTTAGTAACTAGATATCTCTGTATATTGATTTTACGTATATACTTATGGACATCTATGTATGTATGGAATTTATTTAGTTTATTTGGTGGGGCGTATTTAAGGCCTTTGTCTAATACTGATATTTCTCCCTGAGTGAGTGGCTGGGTGCTTAAATTAAATATACCCTGCGCCGCTACACTCTTTTTCTCTTTTCTCCTCTGTAGTTTCCTACCTCCCCGGCATCCTCTCTTAGGTCTGGACCTCGTTTTTTGGCGTGGCGGTCCTCGCGAAAACCCTGATTCCCATAAGTGTTAGAATTATATATATATGGAGGTTCCCCGTAATCACCCCTCCTGTCACTAGAGTTGTGTGCATCTCTGAGAGGTGAATACCGGTTATGGGTGGGGAATGGAGAAGAAGGGTAGCGATAGTATGAATTTTCTTCATAATAGGGATCTTGCCGTGTCCCTTGTCTCCCCGGGGAGCGACGATAAGACTGATTTTCATAGTCTCGGTAAGGCTGATTTTCATAATCACGATAGGGGGCGTGTATCAGAGTGTTGGGTGTTACCTCTAAAGTTACCTCTACTCCCGCGTTTACCCCTATAATTGCCCCTACCTCTTGAAGGTCGTCTGGGGGTTTGTGGGCTAAAATGTCGTATTCTGGATTGTGAAGAGTATGATACCCCTCTTTGTCTTTCTTGGCTTCTTGGTGTTCGACCTCCATTTAAATTAGATGGAGGGACCCGGGTAGTCGAAGCTACCTGTGCATGTGATGGTAGATTGACCTCCATATCATTGGCTAGAGATTCCGTAGAGGAGGCAACATTAAATAATTTCTGCCAGCTGAAAACATTATTCGTTTTATAGTCCCCGATATCTCTAGAATATTTTTTCTGTTTTTTGTGTTTTTGTTCCCTGTCTTCTTTTTTCAGATGATTTAGAATTCCTACAAGAAGCATCTATTGGTAAAATCACTATCTCTGACCACGCTCCAGTCAATGTAACTCTTACTTTGCCCTCAGGAGGGCATAGGACCTGGACGTGGAGAATGAACAGCAATTTACTTGACGATGAAGTGGTGGTGAACAGTGTTTCTGACACTCTGACTCATTACTTCAGAGAAAATTCGACTGAGGATGTGAGTGATGGAATGGTATGGGAGGCCCATAAGGCCGTTGTACGCGGAGAGTTGATCTCTCAAGGGACCAGACTTAAAAAAGAGTGACAGGCTGACTTTCTGAGATTACACACAGCACTTCAAAAGGCGGAACTCCAGCATAAAGCAGACGGGAATCCCGAAGCATTAAAGAAGCTTACTGACCTGAGGGAGCTGTTCCTTAGTTTTCTAGATAGACAGACCAAGAAACAGTTCTGCTATATGTCCCATAAATATTATGAGCATGGAAACAAATGCAGACGAATGCTAGCACGGGCGCTTAAAAAAGACAGGCTCAGTCATGCATACATAAACTACAATCGGCCTCAGGAGAGATGGTGGTTCAATCCTCCAAAATTGCCTCAGGCTTCCGAGACTATTACGCCAAGTTGTACAATTTAGACTCCGAGACCCCTGCCACCGCAAAAGACGCTAGACAGCAGACGATACAGGACTATCTGTCCTCAGCCGGACTCCCACCACTCACTGACGACCAGTCTTCAGCTTTAGAAATACCAATTACTGTAACGGAGCAGGGGCAATGGTGGAGTCCTTGCCCAATGGGAAAAGCCCTGCCCCGGACGGGTTCACCAAAGAATACTATAAGACCTTCTTTCCCTTGCCAGCTGCACCTATGTGCAAATATTTTAATTCTATAGTAGGAGGTAAAGAAATCCCTTCGGAAGCACTTTTGGCACACATCACTGTGATACCGAAGGAAGGCAAGGATCCCACCATCCCCCAGAGCTACCGCCCCATCTCCCTCCTCAATTTGGACATAAAACTCCTAGCGAAAATTTTAGCTAACAGACTTAAACACCTTGTACCGAATATTGTCCACCCTGACCAAACAGGCTTCATAACAGGTAGGGAAGCCAGAGACAATTCATTTAGAGCAATTCAACTCATACATTGGGCACGCACCCGTCCAGACCCACAACCTTATTTGATTTTATCCACAGACGCAAAAAAAGCTTTCGACCGTGTTGATTGGTCTTATTTGACAGCGGTACTTACATCATTAGGCTTACCGCGAATGCTGACATAAATTTTAGCTTTATATTCTACACCCTGCGCACAGGTCAAAGTAAATGGGACACTCTCAACTCGCTTCCCCATTGGCAATGGCACGAGGCAAGGGTGCCCCCTTTCACCCCTTTTGTTTGCCTTAGTTTTGGAACCACTTCTCCGATCTGTGAGAGCCAACCAGAACATCAAGGGGCTATGGGTTGGAAACATGGAGCACAAATTATCGGCATAGGCCAACGACATTTTGTTCCACCTATCAGACCCCTTGATCTCACTGCCCAACCTAATGCGGGAATTGAAGATCTTTGGGTCAATATCTTATTTCAAAATCAACCTTTCGAAGTCGGAGATTCTCCCTATCTGCTTATCCTCCCAACTGACTGCAAACCTTAAAACGACCTTCCCTTTCACTTGGACCTTGTCCCACTTAAAATACCTAGGCATACGGCTCACAGACCGTTTCAACACCCTGTACATGGCTAATTACCCTCAACTGTTGTCTATGGTGAAAGAAGACCTCTCACGATGGATGCTGACTGCCTTTACATGGCTTGGCCGCGTGAACATTATAAAGATGAACGTTTTACCCCGCATACTTTTTTACCTACAGATGCTACCGATCCACCTACCCAGAGCCTTCTTTGACCGACTGTCCAGTATGCTCTCAGACTTCATTTGGAGCTCACGAAAGCCCAGGATAGCTTTACGTCTACTAAACCGCCCAAAGCGAGCGGGCGGATTGGGAATCCCAGATATAAAGCACTACTATCGAGCTATAGCCCTTCAGAGAATCCTGAACTGGCGTTTCCACACACATTCCAAACTCTGGGTCAACTTAGAGAAGTGCCTGGCTGGTAGAAATCTGGCTTATGCTTCGTGGTTGCCACGGGGATATAGGGGACTCTCCGAAACGACCTCCCCACTGACGACTCAGGTGCTGTCAGTTTGGGACAAAACAAATTCTCTGCTGAAATTAGCTCCCCCTATGTCCCCGCTGGCACTGCTAGGTGGGTTCCAATGGTTCCCTCCAGGTGAACAGATGATGTTTTTTGAGCCATGGTTGGATGATGGAAATGCTACTTGCGGCAAATTCATGAAGGACGGTAAGCTTATGAGCTATGAAAACCTACCAGTAGGACGCAAAGGCCCGCAACTCAATTTTTGGAGATACAGGCAGTTGCACCACTTCTTTGGGAAACATATTCATACAAATAGGGACCCATCCACCCCCACCCCTTATGAGCGCCTCTTCACAGATGAGGAGCCTGTCCCTCATATGGTGTTGGAACTGTACCAACTTTTAGGAGATGCGGCTCCCCAACTCAAACCTACATACATTTGACGGTGGGAAAATGACCTAGGGCACGAACTTGCAGCCACAAAATTGAACCATTTATACTATATGACCCATTCATCCTCCGTAGACTTCCGAACCCAGGAAACAAATTTTAAAATAATGTCTTGCTGGTACCGTGTGCCAGCAGACTTAGCCCGCATTTACCCCACTATACAAGATCATTGTTGGCAGGGATGTGGTCACAAAGGCACTCTTATACATATATGGTGGAGCTGCCCCATAATCAAGCCCTTTTGGGAAGATGTACAAGACCAGATAAAAATCATACTAGGGCTGGAGGTCCCTTTCTCTCCTGAGCACTTTCTTTTGCATATACCCACATCCTCACTTAGACAATATAAAAAAAGTGTGCTGCCCCACCTGCTGAATGCAGTCAAACGACTGCTTCCAACCTACTGGAAGAAGTCCGGTATCCCTACTAGGGAACAGTGGATCGCAGGGGTAAATGCAATATGGGAGGCTGCGGAATTGCTAGCTACCTGTCGAGGTTCTCGGGAGAAATATTTAGCTATCTGGGCACCCTGGAACGAATTTTCCACTGATCCACGCTGGGTCCCCTCCAGTTTAGACACAGCCTTACTAGAGTTAACAGATCCCTCACTTAAAACCCATAGATCAACAAAGGAACAAAAAAGTGGTAACCTCCTTGGTTGGGACTTTAAATAGACCACCCACTCAAGAAGTACATAAAATGAAAACTTTAATGATACAAAAACATCTAAAATCCACAAGTGACAAAGATGCACAACATAAATTACATGGAATGTCATAAAAATGTTATACACATAATAGTATGAGAATATAAATGCCCAGATGCCCGACGCGTTTCCGGTATGAGATGTTCAAATACCTTCATCAGGGGTCAGGGATTCAAACAATTTTTAGCATTCAAATAAATTCTAGAATTACAAAAAGATATGTCAGATAACACATACAAGCAGAGCGTAAATATGTAAAACAATGCATATAAACAGAGCACGGGGAATCATACAAAAAGAAAGGACTGTAATTGGATCAAAAATATACAAGCACCAAGGTGCATAGACCTGTATATGAGGGGTATTGACCAGCAAGGAAATAAACAGAAAATGCAAACACGGCCCATGAACATGCCAAGTGTGATGATTCCATGTGAGCAGGCACTAAGGACCGAAAAGTCCATATTGATATTGTAACGTACGCAGGTTAAAAATGTTGTGTGTGTAGGGCACAATCATAAGGTGCACAACAACAGTGACATCTGCGTAATAATAAAAGGAATTAGAGGTTTCAAGAATTCTTTAAAATAAAGCCATTATATAGTGTAGAGAAAGACTAGACAGGTGTGTTTCTATGACCAAACAAAGAGCCACCAAGTGGAAAAAAACAAATGAGAGAAAGCACTGAATGGAACAGGGTGAAGTAAATGCATTGAATATGCAAGGAATCACCAAGAAAACCTAAACCTAAAAGGTTTACACTACACTTCACTTTTCTTTTCTCCTTTATAGACTACTGGACATATCTCGTTCTATGTTTTCTTTTATGTTATATAACAAGAAAATAATGATTACAAAAAAAAAAAAAAAAAGAGAAATGTCCAAAAAGGCTTTTTCTATGAGCATCCAACAGAAGCATTTAAAAATCCTGCAAACACCATGATGTGCACACATAGACAAGGTGAAGTGCCGACCACCGTAGCTGTAAATTGAGCTTACCAGAACAGCAAGCAGTGAAGGCAGATGGCTTACAACCCAGCCGGGGCCTTTGCAGATGGTAATTTAAATGGTTGATGATCTCACTCGCTCAAGGCTAGGGTATCCATTCCCTCAGTATGTAAACCAAAAAAGAAAAGAACTGGCCATAGTGTAATATATCTAAGGTATTATATGGACATCCAATAGAAGCATTAAATTGCAGCAAACACCATGATGTGCACACAAAACCGAAGTGAGAAGCCCGACCACCGTAGCTGTAGATTGAGCTTACCAAACAGCAAACAGTAAAAGCAGATGGCTTACAACCCAGCCGGGGCCTTTAAAAGTTGCAGGTGACGATTAATATTCCCACTCACTCCAGCTCAGTATATAACCCAAAAGAGAGGTAACTTTAATAGAATAAAGTATTGCACTTACAGTTAAGAAGTAATGATATCGCGTATAAAAAAGCCAGCCAGCATACACAAACATAAAACGGAGCCCGTCCTCCTCGTCAAATACCATGGTCGCGTCACTACATGCCTCTCCAGACGCGTTTCGTCATCAAGTGGACATTCCCAATGGGGACGGGCAGCGTAGTGATCCACCACCTTATATAGGGGACCAAGCCTCGCTCTGAGTCACAAGTACAAGGGCGCCATATTGGATATGGGCAAATAGCCCTTACTTATGGACGGAGGGATTAACATCCACAGTGATCTTATAAAGATCCTTTTCAGCAAATTCAATACCCAAAAGGATTTTGATTTTTGAAATTTCATTTAAAGAAATAAGTATAAGAGAGACCATTAACTGAAGAGCATGTAAGTCTGTGAAAAATTAAAACAAAACGAAAATAAAATAAAAATAAAAATAAAATTAAAAAAATATAAATAAGAATAGAGATATAAAAAAATATATATAGGCTAAGAGGGATATTGATAAATTAAATTACCCCACCTTAAGGTGTATTTAAACCACAAAAGGAATGATGTATAAATGTGATATTAACAATTATTAAGCAAAAATACTTAACAAGCCCTAATATATAACCTTATATCATAATATGACATAATGAATATATTATTGAATAAGCCTGATCGCGAAATAAAAAATATTAATAAAAAACGAACATGTTATAAAAAAAATATTAATGTGAAAAAATATTGGTTATAATTGATCAAGTATATATTAATATATATCCTTATAATTAAATTCTATATAAATTGGAAAATTATAAAGTGAAAAAAATGTAAATAATAGTAAAAAGTGCTGTGAGAAAAAATGTGAATATGTGACTTATATAGTCCAAATTTCAAAATGTCAAAATTGGCTCTAATATAATGACCTCCCCTGGTGTCTCAGAGCGAGTTCACATGTGTATAAAGAAATGGACATTAAAATAATTAGGAGTTATCAATAAAAGCATTAACATCAGTGTTGATATTCAACCCACAAGGTGCGTAGGTTCCCCTCTGGTTCGTGTTAAGGGAGGACAGAAACTCTTGCAAGGCCAGCTGTTCACCATACCATAGGAGGAGGATGTCATCTATGTACCTGGCCCACAGGACCACCTGGGGGGTGTCCTGGGCATAGATGACATCCTCCTCCCATTTCCCCATAAAAAGATTTGCCAAGCTAGGGGCAGTCACGTCAGCAGTGACTAGCCACATCCCAGTTTTGAACTGGACTCTGGAGACTGATTGAATGACATGTCTGGAATCCTTAATATAAGAAGGTTACCTCTGTACAAGGGTTTGTAGGAAAAAATCTATATATCTGCCCACCCTGAATGTCAGTGAATCGATACCACTAACAATGGGACGTCCCGGGGGGCAGACAAGACTTTTATGTATTTTTGGTAAGTAGTAGATGGTGGGTGTACGCGGGGCCGTGGGTACCAAATAGAGACCCTCTTTTTTAGTAAGAATCCCCGTCCGACAACCCCTTGCCACAATCACCTCTAGTTCCCTCGAATATTTGATCTTGGGATCAGAAGGGAGCAAGGTGTATGTAGTATCGTCGTTCAGGATCCTATGCATTTCTTTAATGCTTTTATTGATAACAACTGATTATTTTAATGTCCATTTCTTCATACACATGTGAACTCGCTCTGAGACACCAGGGGAGGTCCTTATATTAGGGCCAATTTTGACATTTTTGAAATTTGAACTATATAAGTCACATATTCACATTTTCTTCTCACAGCACTTACTATATATTTAAATTTTTTTCACTTTATAATTTTCCAATTTATTCAGAATTTAATTATAAGGATATATATTAATATATACTTGATCAATTATAACCAATATTTTTTCACATTAATATGTTTTTTATAACATGTTAGTTTTTTATTAACATTTTTTATTTTGTGATCAGGCTTATTCAATAATATATTCATTATGTCATATTATGATATAAGGTTATATATTAGGGCTTGTTAAGTATTTTTGCTTAATAATTGTTAATATCACATTTATACATCATTACTTTTGTGGTTTAAATACACCTTAAGGTGGGGTAATTTAATTTATCAATATCCCTCTTAGCCTATATATATATATTTTATATGTATATAATTTATATCTCTATTCTTATTTTTATTTATATTTTTTTAATTTTATTTATTTTTTTATTTTTATTTTATTTTCGTTTTGTTTTAATTTTTCACAGACTTACATGCTCTTCAGATAATGGTCTCTCTTATACTTATTTATTTAAATTAAATTTCAAAAATCAAAATCCTTTTGGGTATTGAATTTGCTGAAAAGGATCTTCATAAGATCACTGTGGACGTTCATCCCTCTGTCCATAAGTAAGGGCTATTTGCCCATATCCAATATGGCGTCCTTGTACTTGTGACTCAGAGCGAGGCTTGGTCCCCTATATAAGGTGGTGGATCACTACGCTGCCCGTCCCCATTGAGAACGTCCGCCTGATGACAAAAGGCGTCTGGAGAGGCAAGTAGTGATGCTACAACGTTATTTGATGAGGAGGACGGGCTCCGTTTTATGTTTGTGTATGCCGGCCGGCTTTTTTATACGCAATACCATTACTTCTTAACTGTAAGTGCAATACTTTATCCTATTAAAGTTACCTTGGCTATATTACACTATGGCCAGTTCTTTTCTCTTTTGGGTTATATACTGAGGGAACGGACATCTTAGCTGGAGTGACTGGGAATATTGATCGTCATTTTTAAATGCTTCTGTTGGATGCTCATAGAAAAAGCCTTTTTGGACATTTCTCTTTTATCGCAGCTTTCGTTTTAAAATATTGGACTTTTTGTGTTATCGCACTGCATGCTGCTGCTTTTTTATTGTGTGATTCAATGACATATCTTACTAGCGCAGTTTTTTTCTCTATATACTATTTATTAATTATTGTCTGCCTTGTTGTAAGATGGTCATTTTGTACAAAAGAAAATGTTATGGTTGTTGGTGCTGCGGGAGCCAAAAGGATGTTTTGTGTCTTTTAAGACCTCATTTTCATGCCCCCCGTAGCTCCTATTTAAACTTTCCAGGCTGTCTAATCCACATGATTTGATAAAGGGCCATGCCCGAAACGCATCTGTCTGTATATGTTCAGGTGTTTTTAACTAGCCTTGCAGGAAAAATGTCATTTTCTTTTCATACATCAGGGGACACCGAGCCATAGTAATTACTATGTGGGTTATAGGCCACCTTTAGGTGATGGACACTGGCACGCCCTAAATTAACAAGTGCACTCCCTATATAACCCCTCCCACTACTGGGAGTATTCAGTTTTTTCGCCAGTGTCTAAGGTGTTGGTCACGAGTAAAGATGTGCTGTGCTGGAGTCTAAGTCGGGGGGCGTGGTCAGGAAGCGGATGGAGGTGAGAGTAGTGGAGTGAGAACGTGTGTGTTCGTCCCGCTCCAGGAGTATGAAGCCCGTGGATAAACTCGGTTTCCCTGTGGAAATATGAAGGAGCTTGACTGAGGTTCCCCCTTCTATGCTGCATACAAGTCGTATATGCTCTGAACTCTAAGCGGCCGGAGTGGAGAGACGCTGCTCGGGACAGAGGAGGGGAGCTTGGCGGTGGCGAGGTGTAACTATCGCGAGACGTGAGATAAACGAAGGAGTGTTTGGCTCGGCTCCAGGCTAACATGATTGGAGGAGGAGGACGTTGTATGTCAGGGATGGCGCTTCAATGAATATAGCAGCGTATGATAGCTGCTGCGCTGTGAAGTGTACCTGGTCGGAGCTCGGAGGCATGTTGTGCTGGCTGGTGTGGAGGAGTAAGGTACATGCCTGAGGTTCTCAGTCAGCGCTGCAGAGATCTGGTCAGCTGTGGGGAGCTGTAGTGAGCATAGAGGCAACTACCTGGACCTGAGAGTATTCATAAACTGTGCCTGAAGTATCCTCTGGAAGAGAGGCATCGTATAAACCCTGTATGACATTGCCTGGTGTTTTCTGTCTCCCCAACACTGAGTAAAGAGTAAAGACTGTTGTGAGGCACATTAACCACTTGACAACTGGGCACTTAAACCCCCTTCCTAACCAGACCAATTTTCAGCTTTCGGTGCTCTCACACTTTGAATGACAATTACTCAGTCATGCAACACTGTACCCCTATGAAATTTATGTCCTTTTTTCCCACAAATAGAGCTTTCTTTTGGTGGTATTTAATCACTGCTGGGTTTTTTATTTTTTGCGCTATAAATCAAAAAAGACCATGGACGTCCACCCAGAACTAGCCGACCGCGCTGTTGCCGTCTTTCGGCAATGGCCCGGTCGGCAAGTGGTTAAGGGAGCTTTGCAGGACTGTATGATTTAGGAGGGAGTTTGGAAACCCTGGGGGAGCGGCCCTAATATAAGGGGTAAGCAGTACACTATAAAAGACTGTAAACTGGAGCATAGCCCTTTGGGTGAAGAGGAGTGATGCTAGCCCTGGGTCCCTGGTGCATGGAATGGTAAGAGACCCCCTTGGCTGAAGCAGCATGGTACTTGCGCCTGTTCCCCCCCCCCATCTTTTGGGTTAAAATAACACCATCTAAATTTAATAACAAATAATAATAATGAATAGTACTAAGTGCAGGTGTACCTGTGCAAACAACTATACTTTGATACGGGCTGAGCAGGCGGTTCAAAGAGCAACTTTGGAAAGTGAAAATCATTATGTCAGGGAGGAGAAAGGGAGAAGAGCACCCCAATCAGGAAAATATGGGAACCTAGTCCTTACGGTCAGTGAAAGATAAGAAGGAAAAGGGCCCTCACCCCACAGTAGCGGGGGCAGCGGCAGCAGCGGTTGCAGCTTCCGCCAAGTTAGAGAAAATGGTCCTCGCAGCGGAGCATACACCAAATAAAGGAGGGCAGCAAGCCCAGAATAAGTCAGCAGCAGACAGGAAAAGTCAAGGTCAATCGGGCCTGCATATAGGTACATCTAGTACAAAAACTCCCTCTATAAAAGGGCCAGGAGCCATTAGTAAAGAAAAGGAGGCCTCAGTTATCCCAGGGTGTATGGCAGAAGGAGAGCCCTCCCTAAAAGACATTTTTCTGGCAATAAACGCGTGCAATCATTCTTTAGAGGTACTGGGAGACCAAATGAAAGACATTAAAGGGGAGTTGACCCAAGTACGGAATGACCTTAAGAAAACAGCAGAAAGGGTGACTGAAGCGGAAAATAGAATAAGTCTGATAGAGGATGAGCTGTTCCCTTTGAAACAAGAAGTGAAGATCTGGAGAGAAAAAATTGATAAGCTGACGGGGAAGTTTGATGAGATGGAAAATAGACTTCGCAGGGATAATGTGAGGGTGGTGGGTGTTCCTGAGGGGAGTGAAGGCCTAGATTCGATCACATTCTTGGAGAACTGGTTGGTGGGGGTGTTTGGGGGTGAGACATTCACTCAACAGTTTCAATAGAAAGAGCGCATAGAGTTCCGTATAGACCCCCCCTCCTGGAAACCCCCCAAGACCGTTCATAGTGAAGTTCTTAAATTATAAGGACAAAGTAAGACTTTTACGGAAAGCTCGAGAAATGGGAAAGGTCTTATATAAAGATGTCAGAATATCAATATTCCCCAATTTTTCCCCGGACCTACAAAGGCGTAGAGCTGGGTTTCTGGGGGTTAAGCGGAGCCTCCAGAAATTCAACGTGACATACGCTCTCCTCTATCCAGCTAAGTTACGGATTAAAGCACTGGGGGGAAGTCAGATCTTTGAGTCCCCAGACAGTGCGTTGGCATGGTTGGAGGAAAAGAAAGACCAATTACCCAGGATATAGTAGAGGAATGGTGTTGGAAATAGTATACATAAACGGGGCACAATTTTAATTTTATTGTTATATAGGGTTATTATATGGAGTGGGATGTATTGTGAGTAGATAAATGGAATCAGATTTGAGAGGGGGTGTGATCACAATAAATTTTTTGTTTTCTTTTTTTGAATGAAAGGTGGTAAGGGGGGGGGGGGGAGAGGGGAGGGTTGGGGAGGTTGGAGGGGGTGTGTGAAATGGAAGGGCAGGAGAGTATGGGCTGGTCATTAAAAAAGTCCCTAGGGGTAACCTAGAGTGGTATGGGAAGGTAGGGGGGAAAGGTGGGTAGGAAAATGGGGTAGGGGGGCAGGGTGGGGGTATAGCAGAATACAATATGTTAAGTTAATATATGACACACTGAATTATATAAAGACACAAAGGACACAGATAAATATGGGGATAATATTTGCAGCGAGATAATTGATACGCTGGTTAAGCATAGGGATTTGCATGATAGGAAAAAAAGCGTTTTTGAGTTATGGGTGAAAATAGAATTATTATTTTTTTTATATGGGAAAATATTCTGACACCCGGGTAAAAGTTTTTCCTTAAGGTATATAGGGTGCACCCCTGGTTACTATTTGCTCCCCGTCTTCCTGGTTGTGATAACTTTACCCTAGATTAATTAACGGGAGTGAAAATAGGTTCATGGAACGTTAGGGGGATGGGTACTCCCTCAAAAAGAGCACTGGTTTATGATATGTTAGATATTTTTAAAGTGGATATTGCTTGTCTGCAGGAGACGCACCTGACAAGGGACACCAAAACGCAAATAAGAAATAAAAAATATAGGTGTCAATTTCACGCGGTACACACCTCATACTCAAGGGGGGTGGCGGTGCTAATTGGGAGAGAGGTTGTGTTTACCTGCAGGCAATGCAATATAGATGCTGGGGGTAGGTATGTTTTTTGCATTGTATAATAGGAAATAAAGAATGCATATTAGCGAATATTTATAACCCCCCCACCCTTTAAACTAGATGTTTTATATTGCTTACTCGAGTTCATAGCGGACAAACCGAATATCCCTGTCATTGCAGTTGGGGATTTTAATGTTGCAATAAATAAAGAAATAGATAGATTTCCCCCAGGAAAAGAGGGGCAGGGTTTGAATGGTATTAGAATGGGCCAGTTTCTTGAAGTGGCAGGGTTGATTGACCTCTGGAGAATGAGTAATCCGGGAGTACAACAGTTCTCGTGTTATTCAGGCACTCACACCTCACTCTCAAGAATAGACCTCGTATTAGGCAACGACCTGGCCGCACATATAGTTAGAGATATAACTCACTAACCTAGGGGGGTATCAGACCACTCATTGGTGACAGCCAGGATTGAGATTGGGACAAACAAACAACGGGGTATATGGAAGCTGAACCCAATATGGATCGAGTTATTTGAGGACCCTAATGAGATTACAACCAATTTGAGGGAATTTATAAGTTTAAATGAGGACTCCATAGGAAGAGGGGTAATGTGGGATGCCCTGAAGGCTTACCTGAGGGGCCTATTGATCCAGCAGGTTTCAAGAATAACAAAAGCTTCATTGGCAGGGGAAGAGAAGGCCAGGGAAGAGTTACGAGCAGCAGAGAGGGAGCTTGTGAGAGAACCATCCCTGGAAAACCACCAGAAGTGAGAGAACAAACAATTAATATACAAAGAAGTAATATCCAGGAAATCAGAAAATAAGAGGTTATTCCAAAAACACGTAATATTTGGAGAAGGGGAGAAAGTGGGGAAGATATTGGCCCATATTGTCAAGTCAGATTCTCCCCCCCCCCCGATGATTCCTGCGATTAGAACTAGGGACGGTGAGATTACATCTCAACCAGAGAATATCAATGAAACGTTTAAAAAATATTATGAGGAATTATATAAATCCCGGGGGTCAGTGGAAAGGGTGGAAATGGATGGATTTTTTAAGAATATAGAGTTGCCCTCCCTGTCAGGTTTGGACATCGAGATACTGGAGGCCCCGATTACATTAGAAGATATCAAAATTGCAGTAAAAGAACTGGCCAATCTGAAATCCCCGGGCCCGGATGGTCTCCCTGCAGAGATCTATAAGAATTACGGGGAGATATTGCTACCAGAGCTTCTTAAGGTGTTTGAAGGGGCATATCAGGAGGGGAAACTACCTGATTCAATGACCAAGGCCACAATAGTAATGCTACCTAAGGAAGGAAAGGACCCCCTGGAACCCGCATCTTATAGACCTATCTCTTTATTGTGCTCAGATGCCAAGATCTTAGCAAAGATTCTTGCCACCAGGTTGCAAAAAATAATTCATAGGTTGGTCCACCCGGATCAAACAGGGTTTACTCCCCAGAGGTCAACAAGTGAGAATATTAGGAGGTTTCTTCTTGCAAATTCCAACAGAAAACTCTGGCTCTAGAGCAGTCGTAATGTTAGACGTAGTAAAGGCATTTGACAGTCTAGAATTTATCTGGCAGATATTGAAGGTATTTGGTTTTGGCCCTTCATTTAGTAAATGGGTAAAAATTCTATACAATAGCCCTAAGGCAAGGATTAGAGTTAATAATGTGCTCTATAGTGAATTTTTTCTGGAGAGAGGCACAAGACAGGGGTGTCCGTTTTCACCCCTGATCTTTGCCTTGGCAATGGAACCAGTGGCCGCCGCTATAAGGCAAAATAGGATTGTGGAGGGTTTCCGGAGAAGGACCAGGGAGGAGTGGATCGCGTTATACGCGGATGATGTACTCATCTTCCTGGGAGATACGGAGGGATCACTTAGACAGGTGATCTTTACAGATTTTGGGGGAATCTCGGGTCTCTCCATAAACTGGGAGAAGTCGGTGGTGCTGCCAATAGATCTGCTTAAGCAAGGTACCTTCCTG
This sequence comes from Lithobates clamitans, assembly GCA_037952925.1. NCBI lineage: Eukaryota > Metazoa > Chordata > Amphibia > Anura > Ranidae > Lithobates > Lithobates clamitans. Next base: position 287,832 of record JBBGZY010000638.1, read on the forward strand.
GAGGAAACCCCACTAAGGATAGTGGAGAAAACAAAATATCTTGGTATCCATATAACAAAAGAACCGGATAACTTTATAAACAATAACTTAGCCCCACTGTTGATGAAATTTAAAAAGAAGATTGACATATGGAGGGGACTTCCACTATCGGTAGCTGGAAGGTGCAGCCTGATCAAAATGCTGTGGCTACCCCAGTTATTGTATATCCTACACAATTCACCAGTATGGAGTTATGGAAAATGGTTCAAAAAGATAGATATGTTGTTTAGAGGACTGGAAGGGGGGGCACGCCAGGATAAGTCTGCAAACACTACAGTTAGCAACGTGTGAGGGGGGCATGGCGGTCCCACATCCACGTAGCTACTTCTTGGCAGCCCAGCTGCAACATTTGAGATCAGGTAGTGGTCCTATGGGTAATAACACGGAAATAATGATTACAGGGGCGCCCCATGGGCTGGTTTTGGAGGTACTGGAGGCAAACTCGTTTTTAAAAGCACACTGGGTGCTACTGCGGGCTGTGGAGGGATACAAGAGCAAAGAAGTGGCATTACTTCAGGTTGGTGACACAGGCATTTTCTTTGACACATTATTGCTATTGCTTCAGGCTGGGCATTAATTGCAGCATTTTTTATTGCTGGACTATAGCCTAGCAGTGTATGCATTCTTTTGGTAGTGCCTCTATTTTGAACATTAGGCTTTGAGTGGTAGTGGTTTGATTATTTTACAAACAACCTAAATCCATGTCCAAAAGAATGTCATCCTCCTCTGAGAGTGACGCTGTCGGTCAGAATGAGCCGTCAGGGGAGACTGGTGTTGCAGAAGCGCTAAACACTTCAGCCCCTGTATATATATCACACAGGAGGTTTTTTCTTCTACCACTTCAAGTGGAAAAAGAAGATTGATGCTATGATCACTTTCCATAGTGGGTTCAATCATAGCAGATCCCCAGCCAGTGCTCAGGACCCTCATTTTGAGGTACAAGGGGCAAGGGATCAGGAAGGTCTTACAAAGAGACCTGGAAGATACTAATATATCCTCTTCTGAGGATCCTAGTATGGAGGGAGTAATCTCACATTTCTGGTACACTCCCTCACTAGATTGGTTCGTTTAACCCTTTTGCTGCCTGTAGTGCAGTCTAGTGATGAGCCCACCTCTGGTTGGGATCACTTAGAGCCCTTGCACACTGGGGCGGTTTCAGGCGCTATTGCGCTAATAATAGCGCCTGCAAACCGCCCCGAAAGTGCCGCTGCTTTCATTCCAGTGTGAAAGCCCCGAGGGCTTGCACACTGGAGCGATGCGCTGGCAGGACGGTAAAAAAAGTCCTGCCAGCAGCATCTTCGGAGCGGTGAAGGAGCGGTGTGTATACCGCTCCCTTACCGCTCCCTTACCGCTCCTGCCCATTGAAATCAATGAGACGGCGCGGCTATACTGCCGGCAAAGCGCCTCTGCAGAGGCGCTTTGCGGTAGTATTTAACCCTTTCTCGGCCGCTAGCGGGGGGTAAAACCGCCCCGCTAGCGGCCGCATACCGACGGTAAAACGCCGCTAATAACAGCGGCGTTTTACCGCTGACGCCGCTCCACGCCCCAGTGTGCAAGGGCTCTAACCTTCCCCGTCTGGGGACGCTTTTCCTATCCATTCATGGCCAAAAAAGCTGATATATTCAGAATGGGAACACCTGGATAAGCTGTTTTTTTCCTCCAATAAAGTGTATCTATGGAGGAAGAATTCTATAAGAAGAGGTAGGTTCCAGCAATTAATGCTGCAATCACCTCGGTGAACAAAAATCTCACTTGTCCGATAGACAATGTGCAAATGATAAAGGATCCAACAGTTAAAAAGTTGGAACTTCTGTTTAACCACTGCAGCCCCGGAAGGATTTACCCCCTTCCTGACCAGAGCACTTTTTACAATTTGGCACTGCGTCGCTTTAACTGCTAATTGCGCGGTCATGTAATGCTGTACCCAAATGAAATTTCCGTCCTTTTCTTCCCACAAATAGAGCTTTCTTTTGATGGTATTTGATCACCTCTGTGGTTTTTATTTTTTGCGCTATAAGCAGAAAAAGACCGAAAATTTTGAAAAAAAATGATATTTTCTACTTTCTGTTATTAAAAAAATCCAATAAACTCAATTTTAGTCATAGATTTAGGCCAAAATGTATTCGGCCACATGTCTTTGGTAAAAAAAATGTCAATAAGCGTATATTTTTTGGTTTGCGCAAAAGTTATAGCGTCTACAAACTAGGGTACATTTTCTGGAATTTACACAGCTTTTAGTTTATGACTGCCTATGTCATTTCTTGAGGTGCTAAAATGGCAGGGCAGTACAAACCCCCCCCATTTTGGAAAGTAGACACCCCAAGCCCATTGAATATTAATTTCTTTTGTCCCAAGTGATTGAATAATGACAAAAAAAAACATTTACAAAAAGTTGTCACTAAATGATATATTGCTCACACAGGCCATGGGCATATGTGGAATTGCAGCCGAAAATACATTCAGCTGCTTCTCCTGAGTACGAGGATACCACATGTGTGGGACTTTTTAGCCGCGTACGGGGCCCCGAAAACCAATCACCGCCTTCAAGATTTCTAGGGGCCTAAATTTTTGATTTCACACCTCACTACCTATCACAGTTTTGAAGGCCGTAAAATGCCCAGATGGCACAACCCCCCCCCCCCCCCAAAATGACCCCATTTTGGAAAGTAGACACCCCATACTATTTGCTGAGAGGCATGTTGAGTCCATGGAATATTTTATATTTTGACACAAGTTGCGGGAAATGACATTTTTTTTAATTTTTTTTTTTGCACAAAGTTGTCACTAAATGATATATTGCTCACACAGGCCATGGGCATATGTGGAATTGCACCCCAAAATAAATTTAGCTGCTTCTCCTGAGTTTGGGGATACCATGTGGGACTTTTGGGAGCCTAGCCGCGTACGGGGCCCCGAAAACCAATCACTGCCTTCAGGATTTCTAAAGGTGTAAATTTTTGATTTCACTCTTCACTGCCTATCACAGTTTCGGAGGCCATGGAATGCCCAGGTGGTTCCACCCCCCCCCCCAAAAATGACCCCATTTTGGAAAGTAGACACCCCAAATTATTTTTTTTCTTTTTTCAATTTTCAAAACTTTGTGACAAAAAGTGAGGTCTGCAAAATACTCACTATACCTCACTGCAAATAGCTTGGGGTATCTACTTTCCAAAATAGGGTCATTTGGGGGGGGGGTTTGTACCACCTGGGCATTCCATGGCCTCCGAAACTGTGATAGGCAGTGAAGAGTGAAATCAAAAATTTACGCCCTTAGAAAGCCTGAAGGTGGTACGCGGCTAGGCTCCCAAAAAGTCTCACACATGTGGTATCCCCGTACTCAGGAGAAGCAACAGAATGTATTTTGGGGTGTCATTTCACATATTCCCATGGCATGTTTGAGCAATATATCATTTAGTGACAACTTTGTGCAAAAAAAAAAAAAGAAATTGTCTCTTTCCCGCAACTTGTGTCACAATATAAAATATTCCATGGACTCGACATGCCTCTCAGCAAATAGCTTGGGGTGTCTACTTTCCAAAATGGGGTCATTTGGGGAGGTTTTGAACTGTCCTGGCATTTTATGCACAACATTTAGAAGCTTATGCCACACATCACCCACTCTTCTAACCACTTGAAGACAAAGCCCTTTCTGACACTTTTTGTTTACATGAAAAAATTATTTTTTTTGCAAGAAAATTACTTTGAACCCCCAAACATTATATATGTTTTTAAAGCAAATGCTATACAGATTAAAATGGTGGGTGTTTCATTTTTTTTTTTCACACAGTATTTGCGCAGCGATTTTTCAAACGCATTTTTTGGGGAAAAACACACTTTTTAAAATTTTAATGCACTGAAACACACTATATTGCCCAAATGTTTGATGTAATAAAAAAGATGATCTTAGGCCGAGTACATGGATACCAAACATGACATGCTTTAAAATTGAGCACAAACGTGCAGTGGCAACAAAATAAATACATTTTTTAAAAGCCTTTAAAAGCCTTTACAGTTTACCACTTTAGATTTACAGAGGAGGTCTACTGCTAAAATTACTGCCCTTGATCTGACCTTCGCGGTAATACCTCACATGCATGGTGCAATTGCTGTTTACATTTGACCCAAGACCGACATTTGCGTTCGCCTTAGCGCGAGAGCAGGGGAGGACAGGGGTGCTTTTTTTTTTTTTTCTTTATTATTTTTTTGCTTTTTTATCTTATTTTTAAACTGTTCCTTTCATTTTTTTTTATCATTTTTATTGTTATCTCAGGGAATGTAAATATCCCCTATGATAGCAATAGGTAGTGATAGGTACACTTTTTTGAAAAAATTGGGGTCTATTAGACCCTAGATCTCTCCTCTGTCCTCAAAGCATCTGACCACACCAAGATCGGTGTGAAAAAAAATGCTTTCCCAATTTCCCAATGGCGCTGTTTACATCCGGCAAAATCTAAGGCATAAAATGCTTGTAGCTTCCGGTTTCTTACGTCATAGAGATGTGGAGCCACTCTGGTCTCTGATCAGCTCTATGGTCAGCTGGCTGAATCACCAGCTGCATTCTCAGGTTCCCTGTTGAGACAGGAGAGCCATAGAAAAACACGGAAGACGGTGGGGGGGGGCATTCCCTCCCACTGCTTGTAAAAGCAGTCTAGAGGCTAATTAGCCCCTAGGATTGCTTTTACATGAAAGCCGACCGCTGGCTGAAAAGAATGATACCAAGATGATACCTAAACCTGCAGGCATCATTCTGGTATAACCACTCAAAGTCGTGAATGGCGTACCTGAAGACAAAAAATGGTTAACAATAAAACACAGTAAACGGTAAAGTATAAAAAATTGCATACCTGAAAAGCAAACATGATAAAACATAATAACAATTAAACATTGCAGAATAGAATACAGTAAAAAAGAGCGGAACAATAGAGAGAGAGAGAACAATAAAACGACAACTATTTTTTAATTTTATTTCATATATTTGTTTTTTATTACACTTTTTTTTGTAACTGTAACTTTTATAACTGTAACTGGTTCCAGGTTTGGGTCTCTCAAAATGCGATGGCATCTTGGGAGACCCTGTGAAAGTGTGTCCTAGTCTGTGCAATGCTGTACCCTACGCTAATACTCAACTAGTGAATGGTAGCATTCAAAACATTTACCAATGTAAAGACCAGGATTGTCAGGACAGGAGGGAAAATAATAGCGGGTGTCATGCCTATATCTGCGCTTGCTGCAGACACGACATCTTTTTTGGGGGGTTCGTTGGGTAGGGGTACTCGGGAGGACATGAAGAAAATGCTTCTCATGCAGCCGACTGCATTTGGTTGGGGATGTGAATGGGGGAAGTACGGGCGCTGCAGAAGTGGTGGGTTCCCAATTAGGATTGGCGAATGCAGCAGGAAGGGCATTATGAGCACGACGGGCCTGTGTTTGTCTTCTTCTTGGTGGCAGCGGGACACTAGTTGTGCTTGCCACTTCCCCAGCTTGAACTGCACTCGCAACGTCACCAAGTGTTACTGCAGTGCTGGTTTGACTACGACCGGGGTGTACTAGGCCGCTGGTGCTTGCCAGTTCACCAAAACGCTACCAAAAAAACTTAGCGATCGCAGGCCTGACTCTGCAAACGCTGCAGTTATGCGCTTAGCGTTTTGTAAGTGACAGTGATCGATCGATACTGCACTTGGGTGGGTTGGGCCGGACGGAGGGGCAAAATGCAGGTGCTAGCAGGTATCTGGGCTGATGCCGCTAACACTGCGTTTTTGGGAACCCTAAACTGCTGGGGACGCTAGTATAGATCTGATCGGATCAGATATTGATCCGTTCAGATACTATACCACTAAGGGAGGTGTACGGTGCGTGCGTGGGTGTTAGCGGTACTGGCGCTAACCTGACGCTGCTTGAGGCTGGTGCTTACCAGTTCACCTAAACGCTACCAAAAAAACTGTTAGCGATCGCAGGGATCAAGCCTGACTCTGCAAACGCTGCAGTTATGCGTTTAGTGTTTTGTAAGTGACAGTGATCGATCGATACTGCACTTGGGTGGGCTGGGCTGGGCCTGGCAGAGGGGCAAAACGCAGGTGCTAGCAGGTATCTGGGCTGATCCCGCTAACACTGGGGACGCTAGTAGTAGGGACCACTAAGGGAGGCATATGCTGCGTGCGTGGGTGTTAGCGGTATTGGTAGATGTTTTACGGTGGATGTGATGAAAAATTCTATCATTTAAGCCTCACAGCTTATGTTGGGACTAGTACATACACAGAGTCCTGTGGCTGGTAAATTGGTCAGCCGAAGCACCATGTAAAAAACTCCTAGCCAGTTTGCCTTTTCATGGTGAACGGTTATTGGAGACAATCTGGATAAATATATCCATGGATTTCTAATGGGAAAAGTTCTCTTTTGCCAGTAAAAGAAGAAGTTCAAACATTTCTCATTTTAGCGTGCTTTCTCTCCAGTACCAGGAGCATCTGCCCCTAGGCAGTCTGGACGGCCTCCACCGTCAAGACTAAGAGTCCCAGGGCCAGAAGAGGTCTTGGGGCAGGTAGCCTGCAAAGCAAAATGCTAAGGCCTCCTTACGAAGGCGCGCCCCCGCTCGCTTGGATGGAGGGAAGGCTTCTGCAATTTACAAATCTGGCAGGAACAATGTCAGGACAGTGGGGGGGCTTCCTCAGATTCTCTAGGCTACAAAATAGAATCCCGAGAATTCCTGTTTCCTCGTTTTCTAAAATCAAATGTTTCCAGAAATCCAGGGGAAAGAAAGTCTCTTTTTTCAGCTCTGGATCATCTTTTATCTCAAGCGGTGATATCGGAGGTTCCCTTAGAGGAACAGAATTCAGGGTTTTATTTAAACCTTTTCACGGTTTCAAAACCAAACGGGGAGGTAAGTCCTATTTTAGATCTCGAAGATCTGAACCGGCACTTAAATATCTGGTCCTTTTGCATGGAGTCAATCGGTGGTCTCCATTTTGCAAGGAGGAGAGTTCTGGCATCAATCGATATCAAAGATGCAGATTTCCACGTGCCGATATTTCCCGCTCATCAGAAATTTCTACGCTTTGAAGTAGAAAATCGCATTTTCAGTTTGCGGCTCTGCCATTTGGTCTAGCCACTGCTCCATGGGTATTCACAAAATTTCTGACACCTCCCTTAGTCAGGTTAACGGCCCAGGGCATAAGTCCTAGCCTATTTAGACGATCTGCTTTTAGTAGATCAATCAGTCTCTGGCCTAAACCAAAGAATCTCTGCTGTAAGCTACCGGGAATGCCTAGGTTGGATACTCAACCTAGAAAAATCCTCCTTAAAACCATCAAGGAGGTTACAGTACTCGGGGCTAGTCATAGATACCATACAAAGAAGGTATTCCTACCCCAGGCAAGAATCGGTTCCATTGAAGAACTGATTCAACTTGTCAAAGCAAAGAGAAATCCTTCCATTCAGATGTGCATGAAATTGTCAGGGAAAACGGTGGCCTCCTTTAAGGCCGTTCCTTATGCGCAGTTTCATTCAAGACTGCTACAAAACGCTATTCTGTCGGTCTGGAACAAGAAGGTTCAGGCTTCGTTTTTTTTTTCCAATACTCTCATCCACCTAGGTGTGTCTGAGCCTCAATTGGTGGTTAATATCAGCAACCTCCAAAAATGGAAATTCTTTTTTTACCAGTATCTTGGAAAATGGTAACAACGGAAGCCAGCCTTCTAGGTTGGCAAGCAGTCCTGGAAGAAGCTTCTGTCCAGGGGAAATGGTCCAAGAACCAGAAAGGACCCTGTCGATCAACGTTCTAGAAATTAGGGCAGTACATCTGGCCCTGGAATTCTGGACGCTCAGGCTACGGAATTGTCCTGTCAGGATTCAATCCAACAATACCATGGCTGTGGCTTACATCAATCACAAAGGGGAAGTCGTGCAGTCCAAAAAGAAGTGAATCATGTTCCAGCTTGGGCAGAAAGCAACTTACCTTGTCTATCAGCAATGTCCATTCCAGGGATAGAGAATTGGCAGGCGGACTATTAAGTCGCCAACTATTGTTTCCGGGAGAATGGTCCCTTCACCCTGTCAGACTTACATGTACCTGACTGACGAACCCGGTATAGCAGGGGAGGCCTCCCGTACGTATCTGGTTCCCGGCCCCTGGTAGTGTAAACAGAAGGCACAGGAGCGCAGAGTGGTAAGAGAGCCTGGCGGATGACTTGCGGAGGTAAGGCCCAGGATCCTGATGCGTATGGTCTGGAAGTCCTAGGAAGTAAGGGACTAAGCGACTGGTGCAGAGCAGGAGCAGAAATGGCAGGTCCGGTCTCAGGCAGAGTTGGCAGCAGACGGTCAGCAAGGTACATAGGAACAGGCAGGCTCAAAGTCCGGGTCACAAGCAGGGTTGGCAGCAGGCGGGCAACGTAGTACAGAGGAGCAGGCAGAGACGTAGTCAAGGGAAGCCGTGGTCAGGTGCAGGCAGATAACAAGAGAAGTCCAAGACAAGCCGGGGTCACTAGGAGATCAGACAGGCAAACAGGAAGTGGACAGGAAACAGGAACTCAGGCACTGGGAGCTGCAGATCGGACAGCACCGAGCAGAAGGTTCCAGCACAATAAATAGGGCGGTTGGCGCCAAGTGCCGTGCGCGCGCCCATGCCGACGCGCCCAGGCGCGAACCGGCGCACACCGGAGCGCCCAATAGCCGATCTTTTTGGAGAGCTTCTCTGACAGTGCCCCCTCCTAAAGGGCAGCCTCCGGATGCCCATCTGGGCCAGTCTATCAGCGTGAGCACTCCAGAAGTCTCTTAAAAGTTCCTTAGTGTGCAGATTGCTTTCTGGTTCCCAGGAGTTATCTTCTGGTCCATACCCCCTCCATTTGATCAAATATTGGACTTGATCATGTCTCTTCCTGCAGTCCAGGATTGCTTCCACTTCAAATTCTGTCTCGTTATCCACAATTACAGGTTCAGGTGGGCCGGTATTACGACCCGAAAAGGAATTAGGGACAGCAGGTTTCAGCAAGGATAGGTGGAAGACCGGATGAACTCTTAATGTATTGGGTAGATCCAGTTCATAGGTCACGTCATTAATTTTCCTTTTGATTGGAAAGGGACCCATGAATTTGGGACCCAACTTCTTCGAGGGACAGGCCAACTTTAAGTTGAGGGTGGACAGCCAAACCTGGTTGCCAGGTTCCAGAATGAGTTCTCCTCGCTTCTTCCTATCAAACATCCTTTTATTATATTCTTGGGTTTTAGCCATGGTTTCGCGTAGTAATTTATTATTGGTGACGAAGAAATCCATTGTTTCAGCAGCCGCAGGAATAGGGCACTCAGGTAAGGATTCAGGCAGAAATGACGGATGAAAACCATAATTGGCGAAGAATGGTGTCTGTTTAATAGCTGAGTGCACAGAGTTGTTGTATGCGAACTCAGCAATAGGCAGAAGAGAGACCCAATCGTTCTGTGAGAAGGTGGAAAAGCATCGGAGGTATTGCTCCAGGGTTTGGTTAGTCCTCTCTGTCTGCCCGTTTGTCTGGGGGTGATAGGCGGATGAGAACGCCAACTCAATCTCAAGTGACCCACAGAGAGCCTTCCAGAACCTGGAAGTGAACTGCACACCTCTATCGGAGACTATACTTGCTGGTACTCCATGTAATCTTACGATTTCTCTGACAAAAATTTTCGCAGTTTCCACGGCAGAAGGTGTACCTTTCATGGGTAAGAAATGAGCCATCTTAGACAGCCTATCCACAATGACAAAAATGGTGGAAAAACCCTCTGCCAGAGGGAGTTCCACGATGAAGTCCATCGCAATCATCTTCCAGGGTCTTTCTGGAACGGGTAAAGGTTTTAGTAGACCCCAGGCCTTTGTCCGACTATTTTTGTTCCGAGCACAGGTGGTGCAGGATTCCACATAACTCTTACAATCCTTTACCAGTTGGGGCCACCAAAATGTACGTTGCACCAGCTCTGTCGTCTTCAGTACGCCAAAATGCCCAGCTAACTTATGATCATGGCAGAGTTTCAGTACTAAAAAACAGCACTAATGTTGAGCTAAACGGATAATGTGGCCAACTTCACATGCAAACAAAGTCCTTAAAGAGAGAAGAGCAGTGAGCTCAATGGTTCAGATAGTGTTCATAGGTGATCAGAGTATAAAGTTCAGCGTGCACCTTCCACCGATCAATCCGCTTCCACCCTGTGAGAACACACTCCCCTCAGGGGGTTAAACTCACCAAAGCCTAATAATCATAAGCATCCAAGAAAGGAGAAATCAAAGCCATCAGCCACTGTCAGCAACTCTCCGGAGGGATCCAAGATGGTCAGAGCTCATAAATCACCAGACAACAAAAGAAAAGCGTACATAGCGTAATCCTGTTTATTGAAAAAAGCCCTTCACATCACTCAAAGACCCCCCCTTCACACATTATACGTACATTGTTAATGCAGCCAAAAGAGCACATCAAACGGAAGCATTAGATAAAGCACTTCACCATAGCAAGCCCCAGCCGGTTCCGCCTTCCAAGCAGCAATCACTCACTTCCTGGTTGCAGTACAGGCTGTGGTGGAGCTCAAACGTCACTTCCGGCGTCGTGTAGGCCATGCCCTGACGCGTTTCGTCATATCCTGACTTCAACAGACGCCCTCTTCAACAGATTCTTTTTCTCTTTGATCTCATGAATGACATGGTATGCTTTTTCAAAACAATGTTTCCATACTAATAATACTTTTTAAACTTTTTTTTTTTTGGTGGAGTCATCTTTTCTTGTAATTTTTATCCAGATATTTATTTTATGATTGTTGTGGAACTTTTTTTCTGTTTATCTATAAATTACCACAGGGAACCCATTTTTATATATATTTTTTTTATTTTTTTTGGTGTTTGTAAAGTTACCACAAAGAAACCATTTTTATTTTTATGTTTTTATTGTATTTTTTTTAAATGTTTGTAAAGTTACCACAAAGAACCCTTTATAATTTTTGTTTTTATAGTGATTTGTTATTTTTTTTATATAAAGTTAACCCAAAGAACCGTTTTTGGTTATGTATCTTTTTTTTTTTTTAAATACTTACCACTCGAACATTATTAACATTATTTTAATCTATTTTTGGTGTGTTTTTGCAAACTCAATGAGATTGTTGTCCCTTGTTAATTTAACATTGTGTCTAAAATCAATGATTTAAAAAAAAAAAACCTAAACTCAAAAAAGATCCATTTATGCATGGTCTAAATAAAATAAAGAGGAAGTCAACGCTGGAAAAAGTATGTGTACAAGAAAATGGGGATCTTGAGGAGTCCATATAAGAGGGAGCACAATCTGGTCCAAGAATCCCAGAGATCAACAGCACCAGCAGATGATATAGATGTCCCCAGACTGTGGTACTACAACAGCCTGCGTCTTCTGTCAGACCAGACTGAACCCAGGTCATCACTTTCTTCTCTTCCCTGCAGCCTTTCCTCCACGCTGCCCTGCAGCCTTTCCTCCACGCTGCCCTGCAGCCTTTCCTCCACGCTGCCCTGCAGCCTTCCCTGCAGCCTTCCCTGTAGCCTTCTTTCGAGGCTGTGGCTCTGGTGTTTCAGTTGTGGCAGGAGGAGGAGGAGGAGGAGGGGGGGCTGCCTCATGTAGTTGGGTGTTTCGTGTTAGCGTGCCCTGCAGCCCCTTCTGGATTGTTTCCCCAAATAGTCGCTCACAAATGAGGCGCTGCTCCCAATCCATTTGAAGAAGCCTGCTGGCTAAGTAGCAGCCATAGGCATCTTCCGCTTCGGGGGGGCTCCTTAAAAAACGGGTGGCCTCTTGCATGAGGCGCAGGGATGCCTCCTGTGTGACCGTCCCCTTCCTGGCCCTTTTTTTGGGAAGGTGGAGGGGAGGCACTTGGGATTTGGTCAGGCTCCTACTGGGCCCAGCCACCTCACTTGGCCCAGCCACCTCACTTGGCCCAGCCACCTCACTGGGAGCAGCCACCTCCTGCCTGACACTGGGCCCAGCCTCCTCCAGGATGATGGTGAATCCGGCCTCCTCCAGGCTGTCCATGGGCCCGGTCTCCTCCTGCCTGCCACTTTCCCCACATTCCTCCTGGATGGACTCATCCTGTGTATAAAAAGAGGACATAGTTTTAGTATATTTTTTTGGGTTCATCAATGACACACAGTTTGCTTCTCATGACTAGCAAATTCAATGTGAACACATCTCTTTAATAAAAGAGTCTAATCAGACACCCTAATTATTTCAAGCAGGTGCCAAACATATTTAGCCACTACTGTCAATTGATATGTATACACAATTTTGAGGGCAAAATTATTTTAGACAATTATAACATCCAGTTAACATCATTAATATTAGTACAGTAAATATTTGTTAAAATAATTTACCTGACTCCAGATGGTCATATCCGGTTCATCCAGGATGGAAGACCCAGCTTGCTCCTCATCAGCCTCTGCTGGGGTGGAGGGAAGGGTGGAGGGAAGGGTTGAAAGTGATGCCCTGGCTTCAGTCTGGTCATCAAGAAAACGGAGTTGATTGTAGTACCACAGCCTGGGTACATAAACATCATCTGCTGATGCTCCTGATCTCATTGATTCCTGGATCTTCTTATGTTCCCTCTTATACATGTTCCTCAAGACCCCAATTTTCTTGAGCAATGTCTCCATTGTTGCTTCCGGGATGGTCGCCTGGACAAAGGACAGAAGTCTTTCCAGCGTTGACTTCCTCACATGCTTTGCATAATACTGTGGGTTTTTCACCTCCCACAAATTCCTCATCTCTCTATATTTAGAAATAAAAGCAGTAAGGAACTCTGGATCCTTAAATAGGGGATTCATAATGTCTGTATAAAAGATAAAGTCACAAGACAAAAAACACTTATTAGGTTTCTGCTAAACCCTCATCATCTTATCCCTATATAGGCCTCATCAATCTGTCAAGCCATATAGGCCGCTTGCTACAAAGTCTTGACCAAAAGTATAAATTTTAAATTACCTTCGTTTAGTAGCGTCCCGGTCCACTATCACAGAACGTACGTACGACACAATACGTAACAGCGCTTTATACACTGCACATGCGTAATACTACGCCTACTTGGCCCGCCCCTGACGTTCTTTTTGTTTACGCATATAACCCGCCCTTGACTCTACGCACAGAACGTACGTACGACACATGCGCAAGGCCCCTCTTTATACACTACGCATGTGTGAAACTCCGCCTGCGTCGCTCGCCCCTGATGTTCAATTTTAACTCATGTTCTCCGCCCCTTAATTCTACGCACAGAACGTACGTACGACACGTGCGCAAGGCCCCTCTTTATACACTACGCATGTGTGAAACTCCGCCTGCGTCGCCCACCCCTAACGTTCGATTTTAACTCATGTTCTCCGCCCATTTTTATTTACGGCGCGTAGTGGGGTGAATAATGGCGGAGACACATCAATTGTGTACTACCTCAGGTAGCGAAGAAAGCCCGGAGGCCGGAACGTCAAGATCTGTGAGGCCTAGATTTAAGGCCTCCAATATGTCCTTCAAAGAGATGGTGGAAATGGTGGCCATTCTTAAAAAAAAGGACTATGATGGGAAGTATGGGCCGTACGCCTGGCCAAATTTGCGCAAGGCCAAAATAATGGCGAAGGTGGTGGACACTTTACAGGCTTATTTTGGGGTACAGCGCTCCAAGGATCAAATTAGAAAAAGATGGTCTGAGCTGGATCAGTACAGACGGATCCGTAAAGTGCTGAAAAAAAGTAAGTACCTGTGTTTTCATCTTGTGTTGATTACCTCGTATACTGCTCCATGTGCTTTTCATTCCTATACGATTGTTTGCATCGTTTGAAACGATCTTTTAATAAACATCGTTACATATTTATATATATATAATATATATATATATATATCTCTATATATATACACTACCGTTCAAAAATTTGGGGTCACCAAAACAATTTTGTGTTTTCCATGAAAAGTCACACTTATTCACCACCATACGTTGTGAAATGAATAGAAAATAGAGTCAAGACATTGACAAGGTTAGAAATAATGATTTGTATTTGAAATAACATTGTTTTTACATCAAACTTTGCTTTCATCAAAGAATCCTCCTTTTGCAGCAATTACAGCATTGCACACCTTTGGCATTCTAGCTGTTAATTTATTGAGGTAAGCTGGAGAAATTGCACCCCACGCTTCTAGAAGCAGCTCCCACAAGTTGGATTGGTTGGATGGGCACTTCTGGCGTACCATACGGTCAAGCTGCTCCCACAACAGCTCAATGGGGTTCAGATCTGGTGACTGTGCTGGCCACTCCATTACCGATAGAATACCAGCTGCCTGCTTCTGCTGTAAATAGTTCTTGCACAATTTGGAGGTGTGTTTAGGGTCATTGTCCTGTTGTAGGATGAAATTGGCTCCAATCAAGCGCTGTCCACTGGATATGGCATGGCGTTGCAAAATGGAGTGATAGCCTTCCTTATTCAGAATCCCTTTTACCCTGTACAAAACTCCCACCTTACCAGCACCAAAGCAACCCCAGACCATCACATTACCTCCACCATGCTTAACAGATGGCGTCAGGCATTCTTCCAGCATCTTTTCATTTGTTCTGCGTCTCACAAACGTTCTTCTTTGTGATCCAAACACCTCAAACTTGGATTCATCCGTCCACAACACTTTTTTCCAGTCTTCTTCTGTCCAATGTCTGTGTTCTTTTGCCCATCTTCTTGTTCAATATTTTTATTGAAATTTTGCATAAGAAAAAACAAAGTATATCATATATTGTATCAAGGGATATATATATGAACAATAGAGACATATCTATATGGCTTTTACAAAAACAAATCTCACAGGCGAGGTGAAATCAGAGGTAAATAAAATTTTAAATTAGTCAATAAATTGTGAATCAAAATATGAATCTCTATTTATATATGAAATATATAAAGTATGCCTCCAGACCACCTATCCACCCCGCTTGGGCTCAAACTGTGGATAGATGGGGGCATGGATAATCAAAAATGAAATTAATATTACAAATAGCAATTAATCCATATAGTACACCTGAGAGAGGATGAAAAAAATTTAAATGAAGAACGGAAAAAAGGAGTGATACTCTCATTACAAATTATTGACTATATTTAACTATCGGAGGAGAAAAATTATAAAAGTCTAATATGCAGAAAGACATTACTCATTGATAATGAGATATGAGTCACTTAGGTAAATTGTAAAAATATCCCATAAATATCAATCGCTTAATAAATGATAAAGGAAAAGATAGTAGAGAAGGAAGAGAAAAGAATATGAGATTTATACGGGCATTTTAATCATAGTGCTGAATATTAAATAAAATTACATAGGTTTGCCCTAGAAATTAAAGCGATCTTAAGAGAAAAAGGTAGTAAGGTAAAAGGAAAAAAGAAGAAAAGAAAGAATCCCCCGGAGTGGTGTCCCGGCTCCCGACATAGATAAGCAATAATACATCAATATTTCAGGAATTTTAATAGGGTAACATCAATGACTGGTCGAAATCGGAAGAAAAGAAGTGCTTAACCCAAGGCTGCCAAATCCTACTAAATTTATTAATATTATTGTCTTTGATAGCTGTCATTTTTGCGAAAATGAGGGCCTTGTTAGTTCTATGTTTGACTTCTGCCACAATCAGTGTATTAGACTTCCATGCTTTGGCTATAGTTTGTTTAGCTGCAGTATTGATTTGAATAAGCAATTTGAATTGATTACAGGTTATGTTGTCTGGTTTAAGATTGAGGAGTGCAATGGCTGGATCAAATGTTATAGGAATTTCTAAAGCTTTAGATGCCATGGCAAATACTTTTTTCCAGAATTCTTGCGCAATTGGGCATTGCCACCATATGTGCACGTGGGTACCTGGTGAGGAACAACCTCGGAAGCAATTATTAGGATATGAAGGAGTAAATTTAGCAATCCTAGCTGGTACTAGATACCAACGCGCCAAAACTTTGAAGTTAGTTTCAAGAGCAAAGCAATTAGGGGATGAGGATTTGGTAGCCATCCATATGTTAGACCAGTCATTGATGGTGAACGTCCGTCCTAAATCTGTTGCCCATTTAGCAGTATAAGGCGGAAGTATATCATTAGGAGTATTAATGAGATTTTGATAAATGAGTGAAATAATCCCTCTAACATGTGGGTCACTCATACAAATATGCTCAAATTGAGACAATTGATTAAGCATGGTACCGGTCCTAAGCAAAGGCGTATAAAAATTTTTGATTTGTAAATAACGAAATATTTCATTACAAGGTAATTCATTGTTATCACATAAAGTAGAGAATGTTTGAAATTTATCGTTAGAGACTAGCTTATATAATCTGACCAAGTTTGTAGAGGACCAAGCTGAAAATGACTTTGGAAATTTCCAAGCAGGATAAAAAGCTGGGTTCCCTAGAAAAGAAAGAAGGGGATTGTGCATAGATTGAAGCATATGGATTTTACTAAACTTATCCCAAATAGTTAATGAATGTTTTGTAATGGGATTAAATAGATGAGATCTATCTCTAGGTTGCATCCATAACAAATTGGCTACAGATATGGGGTCGCTATCAATAGATTCAATAGCTACCCAAAGGGGTATTTCTTCCCTAGAATGGTATTTAGTTAAAATTGAAATTTGTGCAGCATAGTAATAAGAGGAAAAGTTTGGTAACCCCAGGCCCCCACATGTTTTGCTAAGGTACAGAGTGGATTTAGATATACGGGGTTTAATGTTACCCCAGATGAACGACAACACTTTACTTTGTGTAATTCTAAAGAAATATGATGGTATAGAAATCGGAAGTACCCTAAATAGGTATAAAAATTTCGGTAATAACGTCATCTTTATAGTATTTATCCGTCCCAACCATGACAATGGGAGAGAGGACCATTGTTTCATGAGGCCTGTGGTTTGTTTCAAAAGGGGTAGATAATTAACTGCAAAAAGATCAGAAAGTGAGGATGTGAGGTATACTCCTAAGTATGGTAATTTATGAGAGACCCAATTAAATGGTAAGGAAATTTGAGCCTGTTGAAGCTCTGATAGTGGTAAAGATATATTTAGCGCATTTGATTTAACGGGGTTTACAAAGAGCCCGGAAATATGTGCAAATTTATCAAGTACGTTAAGAAGATTAGGGGCGGAAATATGGGGATGTGATAAAAAAATAAGAATATCGTCAGCAAAAAGACAAAGCTTATGTTGATAACCACCCAATTCAATACCTTTGATGTCTGGATTAGATCTGATTAGTTGTGCTAAAGGTTCTATAAGCAGAGCGAAAAGCAACGGGGAAAGGGGGCAGCCTTGTCTCGTGCCTCTTCTAATATCGAACACTGTCGATTTGTATCCGGCATATTTAATATAAGCCCTCGGATTGTTATAAAGAGAGGAAACCCAAGTCAGAAAATGTATTCCGAAACCCCATTTTTGAAGCATATACTGCATATAAGGCCAGGTGACTGAATCAAATGCTTTTTTGATGTCTAAAGATAAGAGGCAGGTTGGGATGCGTCTGGATTTAGCTGCATGGATGAGTAAAAGGGATCTTCTTATATTATCTCCTGCTTGTCTCTTGGGCATAAAACCCGTTTGGTCCCTGTGTATGAGTTGACCTATAATATTATTCAATCTAGATGCCAATATCTTAGCAAGCAACTTAATATCTAAATTGAGTAGAGATATAGGGCGATGATTAGTCCAAGAGGTAGTATCTGAACGGGGTTTGGGAATCATAACTATAATAGATTTTAATGTCTCAGATTGAAATAAGTGTCCCGCTAAGATAGAATTGAAGGCTCTAGTCAAGACTGGAGTTAGGATGTGTTCAAAATTTTTATAATATGATGCCGAAAACCCGTCGGGGCCCGGTCTTTTATGAAGTTTCAAACTTTTTATAGCATTCTGAACTTCAATATTTGTGATAGGACACTCGAGTCTCTCTCGTTGTTCAATAGCTAGAGTAGGGAGTTTGATATTGGAGAAAAGAGTATCTGCATTGGTTTGATTAAAATCATGAGTATAGGAATATACTTTAGCTAAATTAGATCGAAATATTTCTAATATTTTAATTGGATTGCTAGTGTACGCATCACTTGACGTTTTCAGTCGTATAGGGGTCCGTATTTGATCTATTGATTTCAAATTTCTTGCCAAGGAGGTGGTGGGTTTGTTGGCATTAAGGTATTGAATGTGTTGTCGTTTACGTATAAGTTTGTCTGCTGAGTCAGTTAAAAATAAATCTAGATCAAGACGCGCTTTGTCTAATTTAGTATTATTAATGGCATTCGGGTATGATTGAAAGGCGGAATGACAAGAGTTAAAGTTATCTTCCAACTTTGCAAACAAAAGTTTACGTTCTCTTTTGAGGTTTGTAGCTTGTTGTATTAGTCTACCACGAATAACCACTTTGTGAGCTTCCCACAACGTGGTGTCAGAAGTATCTCCGGTATCATTGGAGGAAAAATAATCCTTTAGCGCAATTTCAATTTCACTACGACGGGAAGGGTGAGTTAATGTGGAGTCATTAATACACCAATTAGTATCGTGGGATCTGGGTATAGTAGATGCAATGGATGTGCATATCGCACAATGATCTGTCCATGTAAAGGGTAGGATGTTTGAAGATAAAATTTCAGGGGTCATGCTATAAGGGATTAGGATATGATCAATGCGTGAGAATGATTTATGTGGGTAGGAATAATGTGTAAAACGTCTACTAGTAGGGTTAAGCTCTCGCCATGTATCCACCAAACCATGTTTAGTAAGTAGATGTTGAAGGGTTACATTAGTAGACCTATTGATGGGTGCCGGCGGAGACTTATCTAAGAAGGGGAAAACTGTTGTATTTGAGTCTCCACATAAAATTACAGTGCCAAATTTGTGGGTTTCTACAATTTGGAAAAGATGGGACAAAAAGGATTCTGGTTTCTTATTGGGTGCATAATATGATACTATTGTGACAGCCATATCCAATATGTATCCTGCGAGAAGTAAGTATCTTCCCTCCGGATCTTTTAGTTGAGTTAAAAGGGTAAATGGCATAGAACGATGAAATCCGATAAGAGTCCCTCGTTGTTTAACTGTGGTTGAGGCGGTATAAAATTGTGGATAAGAGGGGGAAAGAAATTTAGGAGTAACTTTATCTGTAAAGTGAGTTTCCTGCAGACAAATAATGTGTGCCTTCTTGGCTGAGAAAGATCTCATTGCTTTTGTGCGTTTATGCGGAATATTAAATCCTTGAACATTCAAGGATAGAATATTTATCGGGGCCATAATAGAACAAAGATGACTATCACACCATATGAAATACAATTAATAACTAGAGTCGAGGACACCACCCCGAGAGAAAGAAAAGGAAAAGAAAGGACAGAATAGGAGAGAATAATTAGCAATCGAGTAACCCCAATATGATAACATATTAAGTATAAAGAAAAACAAAATGCTAGGGTAAGGGAGCAACTTGGAGGTGTAATCAAAAGACTCCAAGTGGCTCCAAAACCATCCGCAGACTCCCACATAATAGCAGCGAGAATCTGAGGATGGAGAGGGGGGCAACAAGAAATTCCGAAAGGACGAACTTCGCCGGAGAACCACAGCTCCATTAAAATATACTACTATAACTTATAATATTAGACGCAATCTTAGGCAAACTAAATTATTTAAATCGCTACCGGCCTTAAGATTATTAATTTCTATAATAATCGTGGCAAGAAATAAAAAAAATAAAAAAATTAGTAAAAAAAAAGAAAAGAAAAAAAAAAAAAAAAAAATAATATATATATATACATATAATACTAAAAAATTAATAAATAAATTAAAAAAAAAAAAAAAAAAAAAAAAAAAAAAAAATTTTTAAATAAATAAATAAATACATAAATAGATAAATTTATATATATATTATAAATACACACATACATACACACATACATATACATACATATACATATATATATACATATACATATACATACGCATATACGTACATACATACATACACTTACACATAATTACACATATACATACACGTGCTCATACACACAAATACATACACATACATACACATATACAAAGTAAATAAATTAAAATAAATAAATAAATAAATAAATAAAAATAGATAAATAGATAAATAAATAAAAAAAATAATATATATATATATTTATACATACATATATATATAAAAAAAAAAAAAAAAAAAAAAAAAATAAAAAATAAAAATATTAAAAAAAAAAAAAAAAAAAAAAAATAAAATAAAAATATATATATGCAAACATATATACATCCATACACTTATGTATACATGCATATATGAACATACGCCTACACTTTATTAACAGATAGGATATTAAGTGCTGGTCATATCCAAGTACCAAAGTGTAATCAAAAAAAAAAATTATTACTAAAAAGCTTGTAAAAAAAAAAAAAAAAAAAAAAAAAAAAAAAAAAAAAAAAAATATATATTTTCACACAAAAAAGTTATGGATGGCATAGACCTTAAAAACAAGATTTAGACTGGAAGTCCAAAAACCTGAAACCTTGGTATAGTGAATAGTGGGTTCACTGAAATAGGTTGTAATATATTACTGAAGAGTCAAATAGAAAACATTCTTTAACAGATATATATATGAAAAAAAAAAAACATATATATCAGTCCATTGAGTCTTCATTATTAGGGGAAGAGTTGTCAAAACGGCCTCGCTTCTGTAGATGTTGACGCGAAGAGGTGGAAGAGTTATGTACTCCTGTTGCATTTTGCTGAGGTGATCCTGAGGCTGACCTTCTGCGTGGTAAATCTTTAGATGAATCCTGGTCCCTTAGGCCCAACTCAATCAAGGCTGACTGCAATTCCTCTGAAGAGCGACATATATATTTAGTTTCTAAATGTGTAAATCTGAGCGAAAAAGGAAAACCCCAATGATAAGTAATTTGATGACGTTGAAGTACTTGTAACTGGGGTTTAAGTGCACGTCTTTTTGCCACTGTAATAGGAGAAAGGTCTGCAAAAAGCTGATATACATGACCCTGAAAAGTGAGAGACTCCTTTCCTCTGGCTGCTGCAAGCAATTGTTCTTTAGTGCGATAATAATGCATTTTAGCAATTATGTCCCTAGGAGGGCCATTTATTCTACGTTGAGCTAAAGCTCTATGCACTCTATCCATTTCTAATCTCTCAATTGGAATACCAGGTTGTAGTTCTTGAAATAGTGCAGTAATAGTGGCTTGAACATCAAGGACATTCTCAGGGATACCTCTAATCCGCAAGTTAGCCCTACGATCCCTATTCTCCTGGTCCTCTAAACGTGACTGTAATACAGCATTTTCTTCTTTCAGGTTCATAAATTCTGATTCATGTTGCTGTGTTTGACTTTCCAAATCATCCATCCTTATTTCTAACTCAGCTGTTCTTTGCCCCAGGTCTCTAATTTCCCTTGTTAATTTATCTGTTATGTGGTCTGACGTCTGTTTCAGGGCTTTTTGTAATATTCGCTCAAATTTTTTAAATAAATCCGTTTGTAATGCTGTTTGTGTGTCTCCTATGTCTGTATCAGACTCTCCAGAAAAATCTATGGTGCTTGTATTGAGTTTCAGTGGCTTGGCAGTATGTGAGGTGCTGGGCTGTGAGGTAACTGCCGCCGCCATCTTGGATAACTGACGGGCCGGTGTTTCCTTAATGCTACCAGACTTAATTTTAGATTTGGTGCCTTTCAAAACCATTCTTATAGTACCTGAGTGCTTTACAGGTAAGTGCCTGGTGGTTTTGATGCTTTTCTGCGTCTCTGGGACCTGTAGTCCTCCGGCGAAAACGGCCCTGGAGCGGAGCTCTAAGCAGGCATATCTAACCTCTCAGGCATCCGCGCATGCGCCCCCTCTTTTGCCCATCTTAATCTTTTTCTTTTATTGGCCAGTCTCAGATATGGCTTTTTCTTTGCCACTCTGCCCTGAAGCCCAAAATCCCGCAGCCGCCTCTTCACTGTAGATGTTGACACTGGTGTTTTGCGGGTACTATTTAATGAAGATGCCAGTTGGGGACCTGTGAGGCGTCTGTTTCTCAAACTAGAGACTCTAATGTGCTTATCTTCTTGCTTAGTTGTGCAACGCGGCCTCCCACTTCTTTTTCTACTCTGGTTAGAGCCTGTTTGTGCTGTCCTCTGAAGGGAGTAGTACACACCGTTGTAGGAAATCTTCAATTTCTTTGCAATTTCTCGCATGGAATAGCCTTCATTTCTAAGAACAAGAATAGACTGTCGAGTTTCAGATGAAAGTTCTCTTTTTCTGGCCATTTTGAGCGTTTAATTGACCCCACAAATGTGATGCTCCAGAAACTCAATCTGCTCACAGGAAGGTCAGTTTTGTAGCTTCTGGAAGGAGCTAGACTGTTTTTAGATGTGTGAACATGATTGCACAAGGGTTTGCTAATCATCAATTAGCCTTCTGAGCCAATGAGCAAACACATTGTACCATTAGAACACTGGAGTGATAGTTGCTGGAAATGGGTCTCTATACACCTATGTAGATATTGCACCAAAAACTAGACATTTGCAGTTAGAATAGTCATTTACCACATTAGCAATGTATAGAGTATATTTGTTTAAAGTTAGGACTAGTTTAACGTTAGCTTCATTTAAAAGTACAGTGCTTTTCCTTCAAAAATAAGGACATTTCAATGTGACCCCAAACTTTTGAACGGTAGTGTATATATATAGATATATATATATATATATATATATATATATATATACACACATATATATATATACACACATATATATATACACATACACATATATATACATATCTATATATCTATATATATATATATATATATATATATATATATATATATATATATATATGTGTTTATATATATATATATGTATATATATATATGTGTGTGTGTATATATATGTATGTATGTATATATGTATGTATATAGATATCTAGGTAGATATAGATAGATATAGAAATTTATATTTAGTTATAGATATAGAGAGAGAGAGAGATCCAAGGATTTTTAGATATATTTTGATATTGATATCTAGATATCGAGATATCTATCTATCATGATATGTCTTTAGAAATTAAAATCTTGAAGTCTACTAGGAACTCTACACAAACAGACAATTTGTACACCACTTCACTACAAATGTTTGAAGATTAGTATGTACTAAAATATCTGTGTGCTAAGTATATTATTTTTTGCTTCACATAGGGGAAAAATCACTCAGCCAACAAGAAGAACCCAGTCCCCCCCAAGCAAAAGAACATACTTGGGAAATCAGCCCAAGCCCCACTGAGGATGTGGAGGAAGGAGAGGTGGGCGACATGGGCACCCCACCAGGTGAGTGTCTGACACACCAGCTTAAGGTAATCTATGCATGGCTGCCTTTTATTTTATGTAATTTTTCTACTCTATTTTAGGTGATCTGGTTGTGCTTGAGTCAAGCAACAGCGCCACCCCCGAGGATGTTCATGAAGTATGCGACATGGGCACCCCACCAGGTCAGTGTCTGAGACACCAGCTTTATGGTAAGGTAAACTATGTATGTGTGCATATTTCTAAACACATTTCTTTTCTCATTCCACTTTAGGTCCAAGTGACTATTTCACCACAGACAGTGCCCAACGGCTAATTGCTCAAATAATGGCCTGGAATGGGGAGATTGATCAAATGCGGAATCGGCTGGATCGTATGCAGCAGGAAATGAAGGACATGATTGATGTTTTGGGTCGAATCTAAATGCCCTTTTTTAAACCCCAAAACATCGATCATGTCCTTCATTTCCTGGTTTGCTGACCCCATTCTGGGCCTTCTCTTTATTATTTTCTGTTAAATGATATGCCTGTTTAACAACATTTAAAAAAGGAGGCCTATTTTTCAAAAAAACCAAAAAAAAAGGATTTGAAAAAAGACAAAAAAAAAAAAAAGGATTTGAAAAAAAGACAAAAAAAAAAAAAGGATTTGAAAAAAGACAAAAAAAAAATAAAAATGATTTGAAAAAAGACAAAAAAAAAATAAGGATTTGAAAAAAGACAAAAAAAAATAAGGATTTGAAAAAAGACAAAAAAGAAAAATAAAAAAGGCCTGTTTGCTAAAATCAAAATGCCCAACAAATTTTATTTTTGATTATCTAAAAATATTTAACTCTAATTATATTATTCTAAATTTATTTAATATATCATTATATTTTTGGCTAGAAACATTTTATACTAAATGCATAACTGAATGGATACCAAAGATTAAAAACATCTGCTTAGAATTAAATAAATGTGTGGTTTGTTATTTCAATGCTCAGTATCAGTTTGTTTATAAATTTCAAAAAAGTTGTTTACAGTGGCAATGGAGCTTATTTAGAAATTTACAAGGAAAATACAGTTGGCACTACAACTGCTCGACCATAACCTAGGAGAAAGCCCAAAAGAAAGGCAAGCAATAAATATAATTCAAGATTTCATCAAGATTGTTTTTATTTTAAATCTTTAGATATCCTGGCCCATTGCATTGGCCCCCCTACCCATAAAATAATTAACATATTGCTGTCTAACTTGACGGGCACTTTGGGGGGCCAAACCAGTATGGACAGTATCCAGGCCCGTAAGATTCTCAACGATAAGTCCGGCCTCAGGCCCAACTGGCACCATATAATTTTGAGAATGTTTGTGCAAAAAGTTGTGCAGGATGCAGCACGATAAAATGATAAAATTAAGTTTGTATTCCGCCATATTAATGGAGGTTTGAAACAGGCGGAACCGGCTGGCCAGAATCCCAAATGCATTCTCAACCACTCTTCTAGCCGGAAATTAAAAACGCTCCTCTCCGGGGTGAGGGTTCTTTGGGAGAATGGCCTCATGAGGTGCTTGCTCAGAGCGAAGGCTTCATCGGCAATGAAGACAAAGGGGAGTCCTTCCACGTTATCCGCATCGGGTGGCAATCCCAGGCCACCACTCTGGAGACGCTGGCAGAACTCCGTCTGGGCAAATACTCCTCCATCCGACATCCGGCCATTCTTCCCCACGTCCACATATAGAAATTCATAGTGTGCCGACACCACCGCCATTAAAACAATACTGTGGAACCAATTGAAAAACAAACAGTCAGCGCAAAACTCAATGTCTACTCACAGCAGCTGAACACTAAAGGCAAATATATAAACCCTTCAGAACTATGTAAATTAATCAGTGCAGCGCTAAATTGATAACTAAAAACGATTAATGAATCAGAATTCAATAGATAAAAAGTTCATAAGTTCGTATGTTGAAACACATATGTAGATAGAGAGGCACACAGACGTCAATGGTGATAAAGGGTGCTTCATGCAAAAGTTTGGGGGTGCTCCTTGATGGACGATACGCGTGCGAGAGTTCATCTTAATGTCACTACGGCCACCTTATCAGCTTTGCTGTTACCAGTCTTTTTATGCTTTATATCCTAGCACTTGGATTAAGTGCTTTTTATGTGAGTACCCATCTTATATTAAATGATACCTTTTTACAAATCATACAGAGAGCACTAGATTTTTTCTTTGTATTATATGTTGCTACGGGAGAGTCACAAGGCTTATCTGCAGGAGTTCGAGAGGTGCCCAGCTTCCATCCACAAGTTTACCATTACCACCAGAGGTGGTGAAAGCTCTTATGACCTTCCTGTTAGCTCAGGGGTCTAATAAGCAAGGGGAGCAGTTTGGCTAAACATATGGTGTGAGCACGGATCAAGGAGCACCCCAAACTTTTGCATGAAGCACCCTTTATCACCATTGACGTCTGTGTGCCTCTCTAATACTGTGGAACCCCTTATAATTAAAATAGTATGACCCCGAATGGGGTGGTGGCACAATGTGGACATGTTTCCCATCTATAGCCCCTCCACAATTGGGAAAGTCCCAACGGGTGGCAAAATGGGATGCCACAGTCTGCCATTCCTGTGGCGTTGAAGGAAACTGGGGAATCAAACAAGAAAACAAAAATCAGTAATTTTGAATCGAACATTGCAAGAAAATTATACAATTAAAAACATTATTCCACAGCATCAGTATAACATTAAATAATTTATATCTTCTGGAAGAAATAATATGGAAAGGCACACTTATCAGATTGCTCACCCCCTCTGATGGAACATTGATTACATTTTAGGGGGTGGTGAAATTACCAAAAAATATTAATTTTAGGACACACAGGGATTTATGGACTAAAAAGGCTACAAGACTGCAGTTGTCCCACTCTGCAAGTGCAGTTGTTCCCCAGCTTAAAGTAAATGAGGTAAGGTAAAAAGGCTTTCATGTTGCAAGGAGTACACAATCACATGCAAGGGCAATTAATGAAAACACTTTGTGGCCTGCATATGATTTGATGATGGAAATCAGCAGAGCTTCTGCTCATTTACTAAAGCACTGGAGCAAATGCACTTGTAGAGTGCACATGCATTTTGCAAAGTGCAACATATATTTGCTTTTTAAAAATCAACACCACAGAAGATTCTAGCAAATTATTAGGGGGGGGGGGGTTGAAATCAAGCTAATTATAAGCACACTATTTGGATAGAGTTTAGGGGAAACAAAATACAATGCAACTGACTAAATACATTCAAACTGAGTAGACTAGGTGAATATGTGACCAGCATTGTATGCTGGAGAGGTTATTGAAGGCAAATATACATGCATGACAAAAAAGAACATGAAACAAATCAAGCATGCGTGAGAAGAAAAAGGGGACATTCACACTATATTACAATGATGGTAAGTAGTGTTTGAGCTAAGAAATACATTACATTATCAAAGACTAAATTAAAGAACATGTGATGCTAATAAAAGAAAAAATTCTTACCTTAATATAGTCCTTCTGCAGGACCTGGATGATGGCAGAACAGGTCTCTGGGATAATGATCCCCAGAGCCTGGGGGGAGATGCCTGTCGAGAACTTGAGGTCCTGCAGGCTTCTCCCCGTCGCCAAGTACCGCAACGTGGCAACTAGCCTCTGCTCTGGAGTGATGGCTTGCCTCATGCAGGTATCCTGCCTGCTGATATAGGGGGTCAGCAAAGCCACCAAACGGTCAAAAACGGGGTCCGTCATCCGGAGAAAGTTCCTGAAATCCTCAGGATTATTCTCACGGATCTCACGGAGCAATGGCATGTGACAGAACTGGTCACGCTGGAGCAACCAATTCTTGGTCCATGAACTCCTCCTCACCCTGTTCATGGACTGGTCTTGGTCTGAAGAATAAACTACAGCACCAAACACATACAATGCACGAGCTCGACGACGAGTACGTACAGGTAACATGGCTATAAAACGGTCGGCTGGTCAGAACGCACTTAACAGAACGCACTGAAGAACAGCAAGGCCTCTGAAGAACGATCTGAAAATCAGGAACGAGCGGCCAATAAAACAAAGATTTCTCAATGCCAACTGACCAAACGCACTGAAAAGCAGATACAAACCTCACAAGCAGAGACTGAACAACAGTTAAAACGAACTGAAAAATACGAGTCTCACAAGCGCGAATCGTCTCTCACCAAACTTCTACTAACACGAGATAAACACGAGATTAGCAGAAGGAGCCCAAAGGGTGTCGTACGGGCTATTGATCTTCCGTTTTATAGTCTCGCCGGACTTGATGTACGTCACCACGTACTAGGCTGTCGAACTTTTGTGTGGTCGTGTGTAGGCAAGTCCGTTCGTTAGAAAGTCTGCCGCAAGTCTGCCGAAAGTCCGCCGGAAGTCTGTCGGACAGGCTGTCGGACTTTTGTAGATGAAAAGTCCGACCGTGTGTACGCAGCATAAGAGATAACGCCACTCCTCCAATGCGGCCTTAATAGCTAGAAGCTCTCTGTCTCCAACATCGTAGTTCCTTTCGGCAGTGGAGAGTTTCCGAGAAAAAAAAGCTACTGGATAAAGCAGGGACTTGGCACCTTGCCGCTGAGAGAGTACTGCCCCCACAGCGACTTCTGAAGCGTCCACTTCAAGGACGAAAGGTAAGGCAGGGTTTGGATGTTTCAGGATGGAGGCGGAGGTAAACAACTTTTTAAGTTTGTCAAAGGCAGATTGCGCCTCGGTGGACCAACAAAAACGGTTCCTTTGCTTGGTTAGTTTGGTAATTGGTGTGATAATTGCAG
Source organism: Lithobates clamitans (assembly GCA_037952925.1). NCBI lineage: Eukaryota > Metazoa > Chordata > Amphibia > Anura > Ranidae > Lithobates > Lithobates clamitans. The sequence goes on from JBBGZY010000638.1 coordinate 315,932, forward strand.
AGAAGCCTTTAATGAATTTGCAATAAAAGTTGGCGAAGCCAATGAAGCGTTGGACCCCTTTTTTATTGGAGGGAGCGGGCCAGTCGAGGATAGCTGCCACTTTTTGCGGATCCATCTTAATGCCGTCACTAGCAATGATTAGGCCGAGGAACTAGATACATTGGCGTTCGAATTCGCACTTTTCTAATTTGGCGTAAAGTTCATGCTGCCTGAGCCGGGTTAGAACATTTCGGACATGCCTGCGATGTTCGATGACTGAGGAGGAGAAAATCAAGATGTCATCTAGATATACTATAACGTATAAGTCCAGGAGGTCACGGAAAATGTCGTTAATGAAGTGCTGAAACGTTGCACAGACCAAAGGGCATAACAAGATATTCAAAGTGCCCGAACCGGGTACGGAAGGCAGTTTTCCACTCATCTCCCTCCCTGATGCGGATTAGATTATAGGCCCCACGGAGATCGAGTTTAGTGAAGATTGTTGCTGAACCTAGTCTTTGGAAGAGTTTGGGTACCAGAGGTAAGGGGTAGCGATTCTTGATGGTTATTTTGTTTAACTCTCTATAGTCGATACAAGGCCGAAGGGAGTGGTCCTTCTTCTCCACGAAGAAAATGCCGGCCCCGGCCGCTGACGTGGATGGACAGATGAATCCTCTCTTTAAGTTCTCATCAATATAAGTCTTGAGAGTAGCCAGCTCCTGCTCTGTTAATGGGAAAATTCATCCAAATGTAACTTCAGACCCAGGCAAAAGTTCTATCGGGCAATCATAAGGCCTGTGAGGAGGAAGGGTTTCCGCCCCCTTTTTACTGAAGACGTCAAGAAAATCCCGAAACGGAGTGGGAATCGCTTGCTGCGATTCAGTGTCCACGTCCAGACACATGAGTTGAGAGGCATCTGTAGGGGTACTGGGCAAACAGTATTGGTGACAATAGCGGGAGCAGAACTTAATTTCTCCGGAAGCCCAATCGATACTAGGGTTATGGGCTTGTAGCCACGGCATTCCCAAAATAATCGGAAAAACTGGAGAAGAAATTGCATCAAAGCGAAGGAATTCTCGATGGTGAGTATCCATAATGGCCAATAGAGGAATAGTCTCCTGGGTGACAGGACCCGAGCTGAGGGTGGAGCCCTCAGCGAGATGGACCGCAAGTCCCTGTGATTTTGCTTGGAGAGGAATGCGGTGGATAGCGGCAAAGGTTAGGTCTATAAAGCAGCTACAAGCTCCGGAGTCAATTATGACCGAGACTGTAAAATCCTGTCCTGGAAGCTGTAGAACAATGGGGAGAGCAAGATGATTAGCAGGATTACGTATGACAGGAGCACACTTAGTAGAGGCTGAAAGAGACTTATGTGTCTTGTTAGGGTAAGATCTCATGTAGTGGCCTGACTCCCCACAGTACATGCATAGGTTGTTCACCCGTCGACGCTGTCGCTCTTCAGGTGTGAGGGATGGTCGGAGAAGGCCAAGCTGCATTGGCTCAGGGGGATCAAGCACCGGAGTAAGCGGTACACGAAGGCTTGGGCCGACAGAGCTGGTGGCACTAGGGACCTTTGGGAGGACCCAGGTAGGATGGAACTGACTGGTGGTTCTTTCGGATCGGCGCTCTCTGAGGCGCCGGTCTATCTGAACGGACAGGTTGATGAGGTCCTCCAACGTCTGTGGTACTCCCACCCGCGCCAACTCGTCCTTAAGTGGATTGGAAAGACCCGTGCGAAATTGGTAACGCAGGGCCGCGTCGTTCCAATCCGTGTCTGAACTCCAACACCTGAATTCCAGGACGTAATCTTCGGCGGGTCTACGCCCTTGTTGTAGGGCGTGCAATGCGGACTCAGCGGTGGCTTTCAACTGGGTGTCCTCATACAGTTGGGACATGGCAGCAAAGAATGCATCCAGGTTATCTAGGGATGCTGATTTTTGTTCCAGGAGACGGTGGGCCCAGGTCTGTGGTTCGTCAGACAGGAGAGTTACTAAGAGGAATTACAAAGCCCACCTTTGTTGCTTCCAAGGAGAAGGTTCGTGGTAGCAGAGCAAAGTATAGTTCGCAGGCATTGCAGAAGGATCGATACTTGCTACGTTCACCGGAAAATCTGTCGGGTGTAGGTACCCTTGGCTCAGGAGGAAGCATGACCACGGAGGGAGGAGATGAGAGTCCGGAAGCAGCAGCAGCTAAAGGGTTAGCAGGTGAGGAGAGCACCTGGACTCTCTCTTCCAGCCTAGTGTAGCCTTCCTGAAGGCTCTTTACAGCTTGAGTGAGACCCGCCAGGTGTCTGCATAGCTCCTCCATGGGAGAGGATCCCTGCTCGGGCTCGGACATGGCTGTCCGATACTGTCAGACTTACACGTACCTGACTGACGAACCCGGTATAGCAGGCGAGGCCTCCCGTACGTATCTGGTTCCCGGCCCCTGGTAGTGTAAACAGAAGGCACAGGAGCACAGAGTGGTAAGAGAGCCTGGCGGGTGACTTGCGGAGGTAAGGCCCAGGATCCTGATGCGTATGGTCTGGAAGTCCTAGGAAGTAAGGGACTAAGCGACTGGTGCAGAGCAGGAGCAGAAATGGCAGGTCCGGTCTCAGGCAGAGTTGGCACCAGACAGACAGCAAGGTACATAGGAACAGGCAGGCTCAAAGTCCGGGTCACAAGCAGGGTTGGCAGCAGGCGGGCAACGTAGTACAGAGGAGCAGGCAGAGACGTAGTCAAGGGAAGCCGTGGTCAGGTGCAGGCAGATAACAAGAGAAGTCCAAGACAAGCCGGGGTCACTAGGAGATCAGACAGGCAAACAGGAAGTGGACAGGAAACAGGAACTCAGGCACTGGGAGCTGCAGATCGGACAGCACCGAGCAGAAGGTTCCAGCACATTAAATAGGGCGGTTGGCGCCAAGTGCCGTGCGCGCACCCATGCCGACGCGCCCAGGCGCGAACCGGCGCACACCGGAGCGCCCAATAGCCGATCTTCTTGGAGAGCTTCTCTGACACACATCTTCCTCTCGATATGTCAATAATGGGATTATCCGGACGTAGATCTGTTCGCGTACAGATTAACAACAAAGTCGACAACTTTGTGTCTAGAACGAAGGATCCACTAGCGTGCGGAACAGATGTCTTGGTCTTCCCATAGGATCAGTTTTCACTGATCTATGCGTTCCTCCAGTTCTGCTACTTCCACGCCTTCTCCGCAGGATCAAGTAGGAACGAAAAGAGGTGATTCTGGTGGCCCTAGCGTGGCACCGAGATCATAAAGATGACAGTAGAAGTCCCTTGAACCCTGTCATTATGGCCAGACCTTTTAGCTCAAGGTCCGGTATTTTATCCTACCTTACAAACGCTAAATTTAGCGGTTTTGCTATTGAAACCCACATTCTAAAGGATCGTGGGTTATCTCCTTCAGTAGTGTCTACTTTGATTAATGCTAGAAAGCCGGCCTCCAGAGTCAGTTACTTAGAATCTGGAAGGCACATATTTTCTGGTATGGATCCAGGGGTTGGCACCTCAGGAAGTATGTCATGGGTAGGATTCTTGAATTCCTGCATATGGGCTTAGAAATTAACCTGGCCCTGAGTACGATCAAGGGCCAGGTCTCGGCCTTATCAATATTTTTTCAACGGCCTCTTGCTTCTCACTCCCTTTTATTCAGGGGGTAACAAGAATTAATTCCCCTGTCAAGGCACCTCTAAATCCTTGGGATTTGAGTTTTAGTCTTGTCGGCTTTACAGAATCAGACTTTTGAACCTATACAGGAAATTCCCTTAGTTCTTTTAAAGAAAAATAGTCTTTTTGGTTGCCATATCTTCTGCCAAGAAGAATATCGGAATTGGCGGCTCTGTCTTGTAAAGAGCCATATTTTTAATCATGCCTAAGGATAAGGTGGTATTGCGGCCTCATCCTAAATTTCTACCGGAAGTGATGACCGGTTCTCATTTGAACCAAGATATTATTCTGCCTTTTTTCCCAGAGTCTCGATCTAAGGAAAAGAAGGTGCTACATTCCCTTGATGTAGTAAGAGCGATTAAGGCCTATTTTTAGGAAACCGCTCAGATTCACAAAAACAGATATTTTGTTTGTGCTGCCAGAAGGTCCTAAAAGAGGACAAGCAGCATCGAAATCTACTATCTCCAAATGGATTAGTTAAGTGATTGTTCAATCTTATGGTCTGAGGAAGAAAGTTCCTCCTTTTCATGTTAAAACACATTCCACCAGGGCTGTTAGTGCCTCATGGGCGGTGCGTTACCAGACCTCTACGGCTCAGATCTGCAAGGTCGCAACTTGGTCTTCAGTCTATACATTTACCAGATTCTATCAAATCGATGTAAAAGGTCATGAGGATATTGCCTTTGGGCGTAGTGTACTGCAGGCTGCAGTATAAGTCCTCTGGCCTCTTAATGCCCTACCTCTTATTGTGTCTCCCTCCCTTCAGTTGCCATTGCTATGGGACATCCCACATAGTAATTACTATGGCTCTGTGTCCCCTGATGTATGAAAAGGAAACAGGATTTTTAAAACAGCTTACCTGTAAAATCCTTTTCTTTGAGGTACATCAGGGGACACAGAGGTCCCTCCCTTCTTGGTATACACATGTATTGCTTGGCTACAAAACTGAATACTCCCAGTAGTGGGAGGGGTTATATAGGGAGTGCACTTGTTAATTTAGGGCGTGCCAGTGTCCATCGCCTAAAGGTGGCCTATAACCCACATAGTAATTACTATGGCTCTGTGTCCCCTGATGTACCTCAAAGAAAAGGATTTTACAGGTAAGCTGTTTTAAAAATCCTGTTTTTGTATGAATAGAATAAACAGTATATCAGTAATAGGGATGAGCCAAACACCCCCCCCAGTTCGGTTTGCGGCAAAACATGCGAACGGCCTGAAAGTTTGCGCGAACATTCGAACACCGTTAAAGTCTATGGGACCCGAACGTGAAAAATAAAAAGTGCGAATTTTAAAGGATAATATGCAAGTTATTGTCCTAAAGAGTGTTTGGGGACCCGGGTCCTGCCCCAGGGGACATGTATCAATGCAAAAAAAGTTTTAAAAACGGCAGTTTTTTTCGGGAGCAGTGATTTTAATAATGCTTAAAGTGAAAAAATAAAAGTGAAATATTCCTGTAAATATCATACCTGGGGGTGACTATAGTATGCCTATAAAGTGTCGCATGTTTCCCGTGTTTAGAACAGTCCCTGCACAAAATTACATTTAAAAGCCATTTAAAACTGCTTGCAGCTGTAATGTAATGTCGGGTCCTGGCAATATGGATGAAAATTATTGAGAAAAACGGCATGGGTACACCCCCCCCCCCCAGCCCATTACCAGGACCTTTGGGTCTTGGATGGATATTACGGGGAACCCCGTACCCAAATTAAAAAAAGAAAAGGCGTGGGGCCCCCAGGCCCTATATACTCTGAACAGCAGTATACAGGCAGTCCAAGCAAGACAGGGACTGTAGGTTTGTTCTTAAGTTGAATCTGTTTGTAATTTGGAACAGGTACATTTTGTAAGTGTAGTTCCAACCAAAAAAATCTATTTTTAAGCTTTTTGGATAGCATAGGGAAGGGTTATCACTCCTGTAACATTTGTTTTGCTGTCTGTGCCCCTGTTTAGAAGATTTCACCTCACTTTCTGTCCCAATGACAATTGGATTTTGAAAATTTGGGGTTATTAGGGAAACAAGGATTGGTGATAATGCATCAGTGGAGACACCCTTTTCCCATATTAACTCTTACAGGAGAGAATTTCCCATCCTAGGGGTAGATTTCCTCTCACCTCCTGTTGTCTCCCTCCATTTGTAAGTAGGAGTAGTTTGTAAGTCGGATGTTTGAAAGTAGGGGGCCGCCTGTATATACTATACGGCCTGCCCTATATACTCTGCAGAAAATTGGGCCTTAGGTGTTGGTGGTACCAGAACTCTGTAAGCCCTCACAGTTACTCTTGGTGGGTGCAGGAACGGGCCCTGCTGTGAAATATTAGATCAAAAATTGTAATTACACGCCCCTGTTAAAGCGGGGCAGAAAAATTGGGCTCAGGCGGTGGTGGTGGCACAACACTGTAAAGCCTCACAGATACTTTTGTTGAGCGCAGGAACAGGCCCTGATGTGAAATATTAGAGCAAATATTGTAATTACATGCCCCTGTTAAATAGGGGCAGAAAGATTGGGCCTTAGGCACTGGTGGTGGTGCCACAACACTGCAATCCCTCACAGATATTCTAGTTCAGCACAAGAAGGAGCCCTGCTGTGAAATATTACAGCAAAAATTACAATTATATGCCCCTGTTAAACAGGGGCAGAAAAATTGGGCCTTAGGCACTGGTGGTGGTGCCCTGAAACAAAAATGTTCTTAGAAGCTATCAACATGAACATTGAGGAGGAATAGGATAGTCACTCAGCATAACAGGATAGTCACTCAGCATAGGCAGTCTTCAAGGGATCTCGCATTCATAGAAAAATTAATCAGTTACATCAGCATCGAGTGCTTGGTAGCTGGTGATCCAAGACTGATTCATTTTTATGAAGGTGAGCCGATCAACTGAGTCTGTGGACAGGCGCACTCTATGATTGGTTACAAAGCCTTCAGCAGCACTGAATGTGCGTTCAGAAAGAACGCTGGATGCAGGACAGGCCAATAGCTCAATTGCATATTGTGCAAGCTCTGACCAGTGATCCATCCTCAAGACCCAGTAATCCAGTGGATTTTCGGTGGGAAAGGTCTCCAAGTCTGATCTTGCCCCTAGGTATTCCTGCACCATGTAATTCAGATGCTGGCGATGGTTGCTGGAACCGATCAGACCTTTGGGCTGCGGACTAAAGAATTGTCTTTTGAATTGGTCAGACGGCCACCTTCTCCACTGCTTCTTCTGTAACTGACCGAAGCCTCAGCAACACGTTGTCCTGGAGGACCAGGAAATTGTAACCTCCCAGGCTCTGCAAACGCATTGCACAAACCTTTCTGCAAGGCCTCACGAAGATCATCCTCTGCTCCCTCTGCGAAGGCAGGATAAGTTCCGCAACCTTACCCTTGTAACGTGGATCAAGAAGGGTTGCCAGCCAGTAATGATCCCTCTCCTTGATACCATGAATCCAAGGGTCCTTTCGCAGGCTTTGCAGGATGAGGGAGGCCATGCAGCGAAGGTTTCCTCTGGGGCACTAAGGATGACATGATCCACAGCCATCTCCTCCCAGCCACGTACAAGTCCATGGGTTTCTGAGGACTGAAAAGGATCCTTTGAAGACTGCTGCTGATGCTGAGTGGTAGGCTCCACCTCCATGCCGACACAATCCTCATTCTCCTCCCCCTCTTCCTGTGTGATCGGCGGGCCCGCAGGAATACTGTCTGGATAAAGGGGGCCTTGAGAGGTAAGGAAGTCCTCCTCTTCCTCCCTCTGTTCTGCCTCAAGTGCCCTGTTGATTATTCCATGAAGCGTGTGCTCCAACAGGAAGACAAGAGGGACAGAATCACTGATGCATGCACTATTACTACTCACCATCCTTGTGGCCTCCTCAAATGGTGATAGGACAGTGCATGCATCCTTGATCAGTAGCCACTGGCATGGCAAAAAAAAGACAAGCTCCCCTGACCCTGTCCTGGTGTCATACTCGCACAGGTACTCATTGATTGCCCTCTGCTGCATGCGCAGCCACTGCAGCATTGCCAACGTTGAGTTCCACCTGGTGGGCATGTCACAAATGAGGAGGTTCTTGGGGAGGTTGCATTCCTTTTGAAGGTCAGCCAGCCGAGCACTGACATTATATGACTGGCGGAAATGCCCACAGACTTTCCTGGCCTGCCTCAGGAGATCCTGTAAGCCCGGGTACCTGCACAAGAACCGCTTCACCACCAAATTAAGGACATGAGCCAAACAGGGAACATGGGTCAGGTGTCCCTGTCGGAGGGCAGAGAGGAGGTTGGTGCTATTGTCGCAAACCACCGTTTCTGGCTGAAGCTGGCATGGTGTCAACCACCTCTGAGTCTGCCCCTGCAAAGCTGACAGAATCTCTGCCCCAGTGTGGCTCCTGTCCCCTAAGCAGATCAACTCAGGCACCGCATGGCATCTTTTTGCCTGAGTGCTTGTATAGCCCCTTGAATGCCTACGAAGCACATTCCACAAATTTACAAAAGGGGGCAGAGTCTACCAGCTGAAAAGGCAGACGTTGGAGTGGTAGAAATTTAGCCAAGCTAGCATTCAGCCGCTGAGCATGTGGATGGCTGGGACCGAATTTCTTTTGACAGTTTAGCAACTGGGGTAGGGAAATTTGCCTGCTACAATTGGATGCTGGTGTAGCGATAGCAGATTGCCCGCAAATACGTGGCACACCTAATTCTACAGCTTCATTCCTCTCAGTGCAGGTTTCTGAGAGGACTGAAGGTATAGTGGGGTTAGAGATCCCAGCTGATGAGGAACAAGGAGAGGTCCGCCTTGTTCTTTGGTGTGGGTCTTTTAAGTACTGTTGCCAATGGACTACATGGGAGGTCGACATATGTCTGGTCAAGCATGTGGTGCCCAAGCGGCTTGATACGCTTCAGACATATGTTGCAAACAGCAACAGTGTGATCTGCTGCACATGTATCAAAAAAGGTCCACACCAAAGAACTTTTCAAAATAAGCGGGGAGTCAGCAGCGCCCTGCACATGCGGAGCTCTGCGGTGTGATGCAGTCGGGTGGCTGCTCTTAAGCTGGCTCTTGGAGGGCATCCTGCCTCGTTGGAGAAGTATCTCCTCCTCCTCTCTTCTATCAGGTACCCACGAAGAGTCAGTGACCTCATCATCCCCTCCCTGCTCGTCACTGGAGCAAACCTGGCAGTATGCTGCAGCTGGGGGAACATGACTGCCAATTTCTTGTCCTTCTTGGGCACCCCCTCTCTCTGGGCTCTCGTTACTGCCTTCCTCAACCTGGGTACCATCATCAGAGCCTTCAAAACGCTGCGCATCCTCCTGCAGCATGTACCCAACACAGTTTGGGGGACTCCTCCGTGCATGATGGTGGGGCTAGGGAAGGAGTGACTGATGACATTGAGCCGATGGCATGGCCTGCAGTCAGATATAGGCTTGGCTAGACTGGAATGCAGTGGATATATATATGTAGGAGACTATATATATATATATTTAATGCACTGCAGATCACTGAATCACCTGCCTGCCTGCCTGCCTGCCTGAAAGTGTATTTGAAAACATACACCAGGAATGGCCTGCAGTCAGATATAGGCTTGGCTAGACTAGAATGCAGTGGATATATATATGTAGGAGACTGTATATATATTTAATGCACTGCAGATCACTTAATCACCTGTCTGCCTGCCTGCCTGAAAGTGTATTTGAAAACATACACCAGGAATGGCCTGCAGTCAGATATAGGCTTGGCTAAACTGGAATGCAGTGGATATACAGTGGGGACGGAAAGTATTCAGACCCCCTTAAATTTTTCACTCTTTGTTATATTGCAGTCATTTGCTACAATAATTTAAGTTCATTTTTTTCCTCTTTAACCACTTGAGCCCCGGACCATTATGCTGCCTAAGGACCAGAGGTCTTTTTCCAATTTGGCACTGCGTCGCTTTAACTGCTAATTGCGCGGTCATGCAATGCTGTACCCAAACAAAATTTGCGTCCTTTTCTTCCCACAAATAGAGCTTTCTTTTGATGGTATTTGATCACCTCTGCGGTTTTTATTTTTTGCGCTATAAACGGAAAAAGACCGAAAATTTTGAAAAAAAATTATATTTTCTAATTTTTGTTATAAAAAAATCCAATAAACTCAATTTTAGTCATACATTTAGGCCAAAATGTATTCAGCCACATGTCTTTGGTTAAAAAATGTCAATAAGCGTATATTTATTGGTTTGCGCAAAAGTTATAGCGTCTACAAACTAGGGTACATTTTCTGAAATTTACACAGCTTTTAGTTTATGACTGCCTATGTCATTTCTTGAGGTGCTAAAATGGCAGGGCAGTACAAAACCCCCCCCAAATGACCCTATTTTGGAAAGTAGACACCCCAAGGAAATTGCTGAGAGGCATGTTGAACCCATTGAATATTTTTTTTTTTGTCCCAAGTGATTGAATAATGACAAAAAAAAAATATTTACAAAAAGTTGTCACTAAATGATATATTGCTCACACAGGCCATGGGCCTATGTGGAATTGCACCCCAAAATACATTCAGCTGCTTCTCCTGAGTATGGGGATACCACATGTGTGGGACTTTTTGGGAGCCTAGCCGCGTACGGGGCCCCGAAAACCAATCACCGCCTTCAGGATTTCTAAGGGCATAAATTTTTGATTTCACTCCTCACTACCTATCACAGTTTTGAAGGCCATAAAATGCCCAGATGGCACAAACCCCCCCAAATGACCCCATTTTGGAAAGTAGACACCCCAAGCTATTTGCTGAGAGGCATCTTGAGTCCATGAAATATTTTATTTTTTGACACAAGTTGCAGGAAAGTGACAATTTTTTTTTTTGCACAAAGTTGTCACTAAATGATATATTGCTCACACAGGTCATGGGCATATGTGGAATTGCACCCCAAAATACATTTAGCTGCTTCTCCTGAGTATGGGGATACCACATGTGTGGGACTTTTTGGGAGCCTAGCCGTGTACGGGGCCCCGAAAACCAAGCACCTCCTTCATGATTTCTAAAGGCGTAAATTTTTGATTTCACTCCTCACTACCTATCACAGTTTTGAAGGCCATAAAATGCCAAGATGGCACAAACCCCCCCCCAAATGACCCCATTTTGGAAAGTAGACACCCCAAGCTATTTGCTGAGAGGCATGTTGAGTCCATGGAATATTTTATATTTTGACACAAGTTGCGGGAAAGTAACACTTTTTTTTTTTTTTTTTTGCACACAGTTGTCACTAAATGATATATTGCTCAAACATGCCATGGGCATATTTGGAAAACACCCCAAAATACATTCTGCTGCTTCTCCTGAGTACGGGGATACCACATGTTTAGGACTTTTTGGGAGCCTAGCAGCGTACGGGGCCCCGAAAGCCAAGCACCGCCTTCAGGATTTCTAAGGGCGTAAATTTTTTATTTCACTCCTCACTACCTATCACAGTTTTGAAGGCCATAAAATGCCAAGATGGCACAAAACCCCCCAAATGACCCCATTTTGGAAAGTAAACACCCCAAGCTATTTGCTGAGAGGCATGTTGAGTCCATGGAATATTTTATTTTTTGACACAAGTTGCGGGAAAGTGACAATTTTTTTTTTTTTGCACAAAGTTGTCACTAAATGATATATTTCTCACACAGGCCATGGGCATATGTGGAATTGCACCCCAAAATACATTTAGCTGCTTCTCCTGAGTATGGGGATACCACATGTGTGGGACTTTTTGGGAGCCTAGCCGCATACGGGGCCCCGAAAACCAAGCACCGCCTTCAGGATTTCTAAGGGCGTAAAGTTGTGATTTCACTCCTCACTACCTATCACAGTTTTGAAGGCCATAAAAATCCCAGTTGGCACAAAACCCCCCCAAATGACCCCATTTTGGAAAGTAGACACCCCAAGCTATTTGCTGAGAGGCATGTTGAGTCCTTGGAATATTTTATATTTTGACACAAGTTGCGGGAAAGTGACAATTTTTTTTTTTTTTGCACAAAGTTGTCACTAAATGATATATTGCTCAAACATGACATGGACATATGTGGAATTACACCCCAAAATATATTCTGCTGCTTCTCCTGAGTACGGGGATACCACATGTGTGGGACTTTTTGGGAGCTTAGCGTCATACGGGGCCCCAAAATCCAATCACCGCCTTCAGGATTTCTAAGGGCGTAAATTTTTGATTTCACTCCTCACTACCTATCACAAACGTGCAGTGGCGACAAAATAAATACATTTTTAAAAACCTTTAAAAGCCTTTACAGGTTACCACTTTAGATTTACAGAGGAGGTCTACTGCTAAAATTACTGTCCTCGATCTGACCTTCGCGGTGATACCTCACATGCATGGTGCAATTGCTGTTTACATTTGACGCCAGATCCCCGCTTGCGTTCGCCTTTGCGCGAGAGCAGGGGGGGACAGGGGTGCTTTTTTTTTTTCTTTATTATTTTTTTGCTTTTTTATCTTATTTTTAAACTGTTCCTTTCATTTTTATTTTTTTTAAAATTAATTTTATTGTTATCTCAGGGAATGTAAATATTCCCTATGATAGCAATAAGTAATGACAGGTACTCTTTTTTTAAAAAAATGGGGTCTATTAGACCCTAGATCTCTCCTCTGCCCTCAAAGCATCTGACCACACCAAGATCGGTGTGATAAAATGCTTTCCTAATTTCCCAATGGCGCTGTTTACATCCGGCGAAATGTAAGTCATGAAATGCTCGTAGCTTCCGGTTTCTTAGGCCATAGAGATGTTTGGAGCCATTCTGGTCTCTGATCAGCTCTATGGTCAGCTGACTGAATCACCGGCTGCATTTTCAGGTTCCCTGTTGGGACAGGAGAGCCAGAGAAAAACATGGAAGACGGTGGGGGGGGGCATTCCCTCCCACTGCTTGCAAAAGCAGTCTAGAGGCTAATTAGCCACTAGGATTGCTTTTACATGAAAGCCGACTGCTGGCTGAAAAGAATGATACCAAGAGGATACCTAAACCTGCCGGCATCATTCTGGTATAACCACTCAAAGTCCAGCAACATACCAGTACGTTGCTGGTCCTTGTTGGGCATATATTGTAAACTTTTTTTTCATGCAGCCTGTGGGCTGAACGAAAAAAAGATATTGATCGGTGTGTATGCCCACCATTAGAATACCTCCCTTCATCCACCCACTTGTAATGATGGGCATACATGCACCATTTATATATGCCGAAGCATGGGGGCATCCTCCCGCAAAAGGCAGGAGCAAATCGCTCCTCCACCCACTGCTGCCCCCACGCTTCGGCATATATGCTGAAGCATGTAACTGTGGTGGTGAAACCACCTCCGACAGCGCTGGAGTCACGGCTTTATATATCGTGGGAGCAAACGCTGTTGCTGTCAAGATAAATAAATCCGCGCTGCAACTGAATGGCGTACCTGCTAAGCAAATGATGGTTAATAAAACAAAGTAACATTACAGTATAACAGTAAGACTTACCATACCTACAAAGCAAATACAAAAAAAACATAGTAAAAAATAAAACATTTAACGCAACCTGTGCCTAAAATATATATGCCGAAGCATAGGGGCATCCTCCCGCAAAAGGCAGGAGCAAATCGCTCCTCCACCCACTGCTGCCCCCACGCTTCGGCATATATGCTGAAGTATGTAACTGTGGTGGTGAAATCACCTCCGACAGCGCTGGATTCACGGCTTTATATATCGTGGGAGCAAACGCTGTTGCTGTCAAGATAAATAAATCCGCGCTGCAGCTGAATGGCGTACCTGAAAACAATAAAATGGTTACCAACAAAACACAGTAAACAGTAAAGTATAAAAAAATTGCATATCTGAAAAGCAAACATGGTAAAACATAATAACAATAAAACATTGCAGAATAGAATAGAGTAAAAAATAGCAGAACAATAGAGAGAGAATAGAGAGAGAGAGAGAACAATAAAACAACAACTATTTTTGTTTTTTTTATTTCATATTTTTTTTGTTTTTATTTATTTTTTTTACACTTTTTTTAGTAACTTTTAACTTTTGTAACTGGTTCCAGGTTTGGGTCTCTCAAAATGCAATGGCATCTTGGGAGACCCTGTGAAAGTGTGTCCTAGTCTGTGCAGTGCTGAACCCTACGCTAATACTCAACTAGTGTATGGTAGCGTTCAAAACATTCACCCATGCAAAGACCAGGATTGCCAGGACAGGAGGGACAATAACACCGGGTGTCACGCCTAAATCCGCGCTTGCTGCAGACACGACATCTTTTTTGGGGGGCTCGTTGGGTAGGGGTACTCGGGAGGACATAAGGAAAATGCCTCTCATGCAGCCGGCCTACTGCATTTGGTTGGGGAAGGTGAGGTAGAGCACCGTCTGGAAACAGAAGGGCTCTGACGATCTCTTCCTGGAATTTAAGGAAGGATCCAGTCCGTCCTGAAGCTCTGTATAGCACATGAGCGTTCAGCAAAGCCAATTGAAATAAATAAGACACTTTTTTGTACCAGCGTCTGGCCTTACGGGCAACTAGGTACGGCGCCAACAACTGGTCGTTGAGGTCCACCCCTCCCATATTAAGGTTATATTCGTGGACACAGAGGGGTTTCTCCACAACACCAGTCGCCGTAGTAATTTGGGTCGTCGTGTCTGCATGAAGGGAGGTGAGAACGAAAACATTCTTCTTATCCCTCCACTTCATAGCGAGCAAATTATTATACTTCAAGCAGGCTCTCTCCCCCAGCCTAAGACGGGAATCTACAAGCCGCTGGGGAAAGCCCCGGCGATTAGGTCGCACGGTGCCACATGCTCCAATCTGATGATCAAACAAGTGACTAAAAAGTGGCACACTCGTAAAATAATTGTCAACGTACAAGTGGTACCCCTTTCCGAATAAGGGTGACACCAAGTCCCACTCTATCTTGCCAGCGCTTCCTATGTAGTCAGGGCAGTTTGTCGGCTCTACGTGACTATCTTTGCCCTCGTAAACCATAAAACTACATGTATAGCCTGTGGCCCTGTCACAGAGCTTATACATCTTGACCCCGTATCTGGCACGCTTGCTGGGAAGGTACTGTTTGAATGACAAGTGGCCAGAAAATTAAATCAGGGACTCATCAATGCAGACAACTTGATGGGGGGTAAACAAGTCTGCAAAACGTTGGTTGAAGTGATTTACGAGGGGCCAAATTTTGTAGAGCCGATCGTATGCAGGGTCTCCACGAGGACGACAGAGTGCATTGTCGTTGAAGTGCATGAACCGCAAAATCTGCTCGTATCGTGCCCTTGCCATGGAAGCAGAGAACAAGGGCGAATGGTAAATTGGGTCAGTGGACCAATATGACCGCAACTTACTCTTTTTATTCAAGCCCATGAGGAGGGAAAGGCCCAGAAAGATCTTAAATTCGGAGACCGTAATTGGTCTCCAATCTCTGGCAAGGGAGGACTGGGGAATAGTGGTGATGTGTTGACCAGCGTACAAATTGCTTTGGTCCACAATAGATCTATAGAGATCTTCGGTGAAAAACAGTGAATAAAAATCCAGTGGCGTAAAGTCAACTGTTTCCACCTGAATTCCGGGTTGGCCAGTGAAAGGGGGAAGTACGGGTGCTGCAGAAGTAGTGGGTTCCCAATTCGGATTGGCGAATGCAGCAGGAAGTGCACTATGGGCACGACGGGCCTGTCTTTGTCTTCTTGGTGGCAGCGGGACACTACTAGTGCTTGCCACCTCACCAGCTTGAACTGCACTTATGGGACTCGCCACGTCACCACGTGATACTGCAGTGCTGGATGTACAACCAGGGTGTACTAGGCCGCTGGTGCTTGCCAGTTCACCAGAAGGAATAGCGGCGCTAGTACTTCTCTGCTCCATACGAGGGACCTGCGGTTCTTCCACTTCAAGGACAGAAGAAGTTCGGGGTCTGGTACGCCTGACCCTAGCAAGGACCACAACTCTGTCGTCAGAGCTATCTGTCATGGAGCCGCTGTCCTCTACAGGATCGTATTCTGAGCCTGAACTTGACAGATGAGTGACTTCCTCTTCACTATCTGTCATGCTCAGAAATGTGTAGGCCTCTTCACTAGTGTACCTTCGATTTGCCATTTTGGGCTCTAAATTTAGGGGTACACTAGTGAGACTCACAGGCAAAAAAGCTCCTGACTGTCAGCGACTGTATCAAAATGCTACCAAAAAACTGTTAGCGATCGCAGGGATCAGGCCTGACTCTGCGAACGCTGCAGTTATGTGTGCTTAGTGTTTTGTAAGTGTCAGTTATCGATCGATACCGCACTTGGGTGGGCTGGGCAGGGCTGGGCCGAGGGGCAAAACGCAGGTGCTAGCAGGTATCTGGGCTGATCCCGCTAACACTGTGTTTATGGGAACCCTAAACTGCTGGGGAGTATAGATCTGATCGGATCAGATATCGATCCGCT
Source organism: Lithobates clamitans (assembly GCA_037952925.1). NCBI lineage: Eukaryota > Metazoa > Chordata > Amphibia > Anura > Ranidae > Lithobates > Lithobates clamitans. Next base: position 331,948 of record JBBGZY010000638.1, read on the forward strand.
TAGATACTATAGCACTAAGGGAGGTGTATGCTGCGTGCGTGGGTTTTAGTGGTACTGGCGCTAACCTGACGCTGCCTGGGGCGACGCAGACCTTATCTGACCCTAAAAACGTAATTTATATTACCGCCGGGCAATTAGGGGGTTAAACCTTTATAAGGTAATAAACAGCGGGTGCCCTAAAACTATAATAAACTATAATAAACTACAAAAAAATAAACTAGCAAACCAGCGTCACCCGTAACACTTATACGGTGATCGCCGGTGAAAGGGTTAACTAGAGGGCAATAAGGGGGTTAAACCTTTATAAGGTAATAAACAGCGGGTGCCCTAAAACTATAATAAACTATAATAAACTACAAAAAAATAAACTAGCAAACCAGCGTCACCCGTAACACTTATACGGTGATCGCCGGTGAAAGGGTTAACTAGAGGGCAATAAGGGGGTTAAAACTTTTAGCAGGTAGTATATGGGGGTCCCTGTCGCTATAAAACACTGACAGCGAACCTATATACTTACCTCCCTAACTAGCGTCACCTGTGCCACTAATACAGCGATCAGAAAAACGATCGCTTAGCGACACTGGTGATGGGGGGTGATCACGGGGTTAACTTTTTATTAGGGGGGGTTAGGGGGGTACCCTGGACCTAAGGGGGGTACCCCAGACCTAAAGGGGGCTAACCTAACTGCCCTAACACTTATAACTGTCACAAACTGACACCAATGCAAAAAAAAAAAACTGCTATTGGTGTCAGTGTGACAGGGGGTACAGGGGGGTGATCGGGGGGTGAAGGGGGGTGACAAGTGTGCCTGGCGTGTTCTACTGGAAGTGTAGTGTTGTGCAGACTTACTTGATGTCTTCTCTCCTCGGCTCCGGATCGAAAAGACCGGCTCGAGGAGGGATGACATCACTTCCTTTCCCTCTGTTTACATTACAGAGGGAAAGGAAGCGTTTTCATTCGCCGGGAGCGATCGGGAGGGGGTGGCCAACAAGGGATGGCCTCCCCCTGACCTCTCATCGCCCGGGAAGAAATGGCGACCGCCTCGGGCACCTGGGGGGGTCCGATCGGACCCCCCACCCGCGGAAGGCAAATCACGTGTATGTATGTGATTTTGCCTGTCCGTGCCACCTTGCCGACGTACATCGGCGTGAGGCGGTCGTCAAGTGGTTAATGTACACACAGCACCCCATATTGACAGAACAACACAGAATTGTTGACATTTTTGCAGATTTATTAAAAAAGAAAAACTGAAATATCACATGGACCTAAGTATTCAGACCCTTTTCTCAGTATTTAGAAGCACCCTTTTGATCTAATACAGCCCTGAGTCTTTTTGGAAAAGCTGCAACAAGTTTTTCACACTGGATTTGGGGATCCTCTGCCATTCCTCCTTGCAGATCCTCTCCAGTTCTGTCAGGTTGGATGGTAAACATTGGTGGAAAGCCATTTTTAGGTCTCTCCAGAGATGCTCAATTGGGTTTAAGTCAGGGCTCTGGCTGGGCCATTCAAGAACAGTCACGGAGTTGTTGTAAAGCCACTCCTTCATTATTTTAGCTGCGTTCTTAGGGTCATTGTCTTGTTGGAAGGTAAACCTTCGGCCCAGTCTGAGGTCCTGAGCACTCTGGAGAAGGTTTTCATCCAGGATATCCCTTTACTTGGCCGCATTCATCTTTCCCTCACTTGCAATCAATCGTCCTGTCCCTGCAGCTGAAAAACACCCCCACAGTATGATGCTGCCACCACTATGCTTCACTGTTGGGACTGTATTGGACAGCTGATGAGCAGTGCCTAGTTTTCTCCACACATACCGCTTAGAATTAAGGCCAAAAGGTTCTATCTTGGTCTCATCAGACCAAAGAATCTTATTTCTCACCATCTTGGAGTCCTTCAGGTGTTTTTTAGCAAACTCCATGCAGGCTTTCATGTGTCTTGCACTGAGGAGAGGCTTCCGTCGGGCCACTCTGCCATAAAGCCCCGGCTGGTGGAGGGCTGCAGTGATGGTTGACTTTCTACAACTTTCTCCCATCTCCCGACTGCATCTCTGGAGCTCAACCACAGTGATCTTTGGGTTCTTCTTTACCTCTCTTACCAAGGCTCTTCTCCCCCGATAGTTCAGTTTGGCCGGAGGGCCAGCTCTAGGAAGGGTTCTGGTCGTCCCAAACTCCTTCCATTTAAGGATTATGGAGGCTACTGTGCTCTTAGGAACCTTAAGTGCAGCAGAAATTTTTTTTGGAACCTTGGCCAGATCTGTGCCTTGCCACAATTCTGTCTCTGAGCTCTTCAGGCAGTTCCTTTGACCTCATGATTCTCATTTGCTCTGGCAGGCACTGTGAGCTGTAAGGTCTTATATAGACAGGTGTTTGGCTTTCCTAATCAAGTCCAATCAGTATAATTAAACACAGCTGGACTCAAATGAAGGTGTAGAACCATCTCAAGGATGATCAGAAGAAATGGACAGCACCTGAGTTAAATATGAGTGTCACAGCAAAGGGTCTGAATACTTAGGACCATGTGATATTTCAATTTTTCTTTTTTGATAAATCTGCAAAAAGGTAAACAATTCTGTGTTTTTCTGTCAATATGGGGTGCTGTGTGTACATTAATGAGGAAAAAATGAACTTAAATGATTTTAGCAAATGGCTGCAATATAACAAAGAGTGAAAAATTTAAGGGGGTCTGAATACTTTCCGTCCCCACTGTATATATGTGCAGATCACTGAATCACCTGCCTGAAAGTGTATTTGAAAACGTACACCAGGAATGGCCTGCAGTCAGATATAGGCTTGGCTAGACTAGAATGCAGTGGATATATATGTAGGAGACTGTATATATATTTTATGTACTGCAGCTCACTGAATCACCTGCCTGCCAGAAGTATATTAGACAGTACAGTACACCAGTAACAGTACACCAGGAACGACCTGCAGTGAGATATAGCTAAACTGGCGTGGATATATACTGTGTGTGTGTGTGTGTATATATATATATATATATATATATATATACACACACACACAAGACTGTGTGTGTGTGTGTGTGTGTGTGTGTATGTGTATATATATATATATATATATATATATATATATATATATATATATATATATATTAAATACACTGCAGCTTACTGCTCACCTGCCTGGAGTATATTAGAAACAGTACACCAGGCAGTCAGATCTAGCTAAACTGGATACAGTGTATATATGCGTGTGTATATATATATATATATATATATATATATATATATATATATATACACACATACACATACACAAGCCTGGATGTACAGTGGGGACGGAAAGTATTCAGACCCCCTTAAATTTTTCACTCTTTTTTGTATTGCAGCCATTTGCTAATGTAGCGGTCACGTTTTTGCTATATAATTAATATTATGTTATAGCTTAGTATTTGCCGCCATCTAGCGACCAAAATTGAGTGTGGACTTGATTTTTATTTTTCTTTCTGGAGAATTGAAAAGATGATAGGAAGTGACTATCTTGTTTACATTTCCACATTAACTTGACCTACCCACAACGCCTATGACCTCCCATGAGCACCAAGAGAACAGGACTGCATTGTGGGATGGCTATAAAAGAACTCGGCGCAGCCATCTTGGGTCTATTGGAAATGCATGGCCAGCCTGGGAGGATCTGTGTGAGGTCTCCAGCTAAGCACGGCCTACCTCCACGGAAGAGCGATCCGATCAGCGATCCGATCAGCGATCCTGTGATGCATCAGTGAGCTGGACTGACGGCGAGGCAAGACTGGGAAGGAGCCAGAGAAGCCTGTCGGAGCCATCTGAGAGTCCCAGAGCGTCTTGTTGTGGGGAGCGGAGCAGCGTAGCAGTGTCAGCCAGCCGGAAACAGGACCCTGTATACCGGAGCAGAAGTTTCTGACATCACAGACCTGGTTGGGTGAGAGGGGTGCTGCCCAAAAGTTTCCTTGATGCACTTCACACGTCTGTACAATACAGAGTTGCTGGAACCCATAGTCCCACAAAGCAAAGTCAAAGGATTAGACTGAGCCAAAAATAGGCCTCGGGCCTGTATTTCATTGAGGATCTGGTACTGTGTTATTGGCATCAGAGATAGTTGCAGTACTGCTGTACCATAACATTGATTCAATATTCAGCTTGCTTTGACCTGGAGTTGTTAACCATTGGATTACAAATTCACTTTATTCATAGCTAGCTGAAGAAAGAAGGACTGTTTCATAAAACACAAGGCTTTGTGTTTCATTGCCCTATTAAAGTTACTGTTAATATAAAGTAATGGGAGTTCCCTAGGGATTGTACTATACTTTATTAAATTAGCATTTGATTTCTTTACAGTTACAAAGCGTGCAAAGGGTGGGACAGTGCTCATAGTGAAATCAGTTCACTCTGCCATTTATCCCATTTTTCCTTGACACATTGCTAGCAGGTTAATTCAAACACTCTACATCTGTATAATACCTTTGTAAGTTGAAATCTGTTGACTGTCATACTACATTGGTCTGACAGTACAACTGTTGTAGTTTTTTACTTTAAAGCAAATACAGTAAAACATAATTCTTGTTTAAGCATTTCTGTGTGGAGTGTTGTTTTCCTATGTATCTACACCAGGTGGAGGCTGGAGATTTAAGGTAAAGACAACAAAGGTATATCATATTGTATATTGTGAAATTGTCTTTAGGTTTTTACCACACACTACATTACACCACAGCTGTGTCAAGGGGACTGAGAGAAATCAAGGGGGTATAGAAGCAGAGTACAGGCCCAATTAAAATAACAGCAGCTTCTTCGGGGGTCAGTGCTAAACGTGGGAGCTCGTCTGGGATTTCTGTTACTCTGCAAACAAACCCACCCTCTTGACGTCAGTATGGACCCCATCGCTGTGGTCCAGTGGTGCGAGGCAGAAGGCTCACGCTCCGAAGCGAGCGTGGTACTTGAACTCCCGGGGGAAGAATGGGAAGAAAGACAGGTCAAAGAAGTGGTGCAAGCACTATCCCCAGAGAGGAAGGATTGGGTGATAGCTATAAGGCCAGACTATGGGACTTCCCGCACTTATGCCCTACTGGAATGGAGGAAGGGGGTCCCTGATAATTTTCAAGGCACCAGTGTGAGACTTTCTGATAGAACTGAATTTTGCTTGACACATCCTGCCAGGTCAGGGGAGACAGAGCTCACCCAGCAAGAATTCAGTTTCCAGTCTACCCCAAGCAGGGCTTTTTTTCTCAAACAATAGTTGCTGGAACTTAACCACGGCCCCACAAAACCCCTCCCCCTACACACACCCTCAAAATCACATCAAATAGTGGTTGTGTTCAGTCAAATTTCACGAAAACAGTAGGAGGGTCTTAAAGGGGCATTAAATACCAGGATTACATTACATACAGAGTGCAGAGCTGTCACTTGTAAACAGAGAATCCAGACTGTTTACAAGTGATTGTGGTGAGCAGGCACCAAAGGGTCTGAGCCAGAGGTGCTGGAACTGAGTTCCCCCTGAAAAAAAGCCCTGACCCCAAGGGAAAATGGCAGAGGGTCCCCTCCCAGGAAGAAAAGGGCAGCTATAAAAACAGTTGGAGTTCCTGAGAGGAATGCACAGTCGGAGCAACAGTTGGCTGACCTGAAACAGCAATACAAGGAAATACGGGAGAGGTTTCAGGAGACTTCCAACATGATTGCAGAACACATTAAGGAACTAACTGTCACATGCAGAGACCTGGGTGACAGTCAAGTGACACCTAGACCCGTGTCAGTAATGAAAAGACGCCCTCATAACCGTTTGCAGAGGTGACTATCAGGAAAGATTTCAAGATTGATGGTCAGATAGGAGAGAGGGGACAGAAAGATAAGCTCTCTTACACAAGTCTATTGCATCAAATTGAACTAGGCTTGCAGAAAGGATACCTGGAGTCTGAGATTGTAGAGGCTGTGATCAATGCCATTAGTCCAGGCCTAAGCATTAAGGGCATGATAGAGATGAAAAATGGATTGACTTTAACTCAACTCAGGAGAATACTGAAGAGTTATTATAAAGAGGAAGATGCTGCTGAACTGTTTCATCAACTGATAAATATGACACAGAGTACTCTGCAGACTCCCCAGAACTTTTTATTCAGAGCCATTGAGCTGAAGGACCGTCTGTTGTCTGTCTCGAAGGGAGAAGGCTCTGAGGAACACTTTGGAGCCAAACTGATCCAGAAAAAGTTCCTGAGGTCCGTGACTATAGGGCTGAGAAATGACTATATCAAGCTTCAGTTGAGACAGCATTTAGAAGATCTATCTACACCAGATGACGTCCTTATTGAGGAGACAAATGAGGCAGCCAAAATGGAGGTAGAAAGAGACAAGAAACAAAGAGACTCAACCCCCCAGTATAACCAGGACAAAAGGACATCAGTTGGATGTGTTACAAGGCATTAAAGAGCCTGGTGTTTTGATGGTGAGTACGGATCAGACATCTTGGCCTTCATCTACTCAGCATCTGTCAACATGTGAGTCTGGTCTGGAGAAACTGCTCCAAATGCAGAAGGAAATGTTAGAAATGATGACCCTAGTGACTGCTAAACTGGTTATGCCACGGTAACATGAAGTCTTGACCCTTAAGACTCCAACCAGTACTACCATTAATCAGGCTGTGAAACCAGTGAAGAAGAAGATCTGTTTTAAATGTGGAGGAGTAGGACACTACCGTCGAGTATGTCCAACAGAACCTGAGGCAGAACCACAAAAGCCGGCGGAAAACTTCCAAGGGCCACAGTGAAGGATTCAACTGGGCGCCCTGTCACAGCAGTCAACTCCAAACCCACTTGTACTCATCAGGCTCAATCGGCCACAGCTAAGTTGAAACAGAGAAAATAAACTTCACGTAAGCAAGGCATGAAGGTACAAGCCACCCAACGGGGCAAACGTGCTAAAGCAAATGGATTTCCTCCCAAGCTAGTGGGACTTTCCCCGATTGTCCCGATTCAGATAGAAGGCATATATACTAAAGCCCTGTTAGACACTGGAGCTGAAGTAACTCTGTTATATAAAGACTTTTATGAGAAATATCTCAAACATCTCCCCTTGAAGAAGCTGGAAGAGCTGGAGATATGGGGTTTAGGGACACAGAACTTTCCATATGATGGATATCTACCCATCAAGCTTACTTTTGATCCAATTGTGGCGAGACAGGCCGAAACCTTCGACACTTTGGCAGTGGTGTGTCCTCGCCCTCCAGGGGCTGATAGAAGTTCCCTTATTATTGGGACCAACACTGATTTGGTAAGAAGACTTCTAACTCCACTTGTGCAGGAGAAGAACACCGCAGGCAAGGGTGTGCACCCCATGCTTACACAGTTGTACCAGGATCTTGTGCAAGAACAGAAGGCCCCACCGGAAGGGGTGGAAAAAGTCTGGTGCCTAGACAAGAGTGAAAAGCTGGTGCAGCCAGGTGAGGTAGTCTGCTTAAAGGCCTCTATTATGCTGAGTTGGAGACAGCTGGGTCCCTTCATCATCATTGAGACGGACAGGCAGAAAGACGACAAGGCCCTGGAAGTTATCCCTGAAGTGTTGTCAACCAAGGCGCTGAAGAGAAGTAAAGGTTGTATCTCAGTCAGTGTTCGCAACACAACAGCCTTGCCTGTAAAGGTACCTGCCAGAGTTCTGCTGGGACAGGTCAGTCAAGCAACCCCAGTCTCACCATGTGGCATCATGGAAGAACAGGACGGAGAGATTCCCCTGGAGGAGTTCTACCCAAAGAACACACCTCTTACACCTGACTGGATGGAGAGAGCGAAGAATCAGCTCCTGAGATGGAAGACTGCCTTCTCAAAAAGTGAGTTCGATGTGGGGCTTGCAAAGAGTGCTGAACACAAAATCAGATTAGAAGAAGATAAACCCTTCCGAGAGAGGGTAAAGCGGATTCTGTGGGGGGATCTGGAAGACCTACGGGAGCAGCTGGCTGAGCTAAAAAGGACGGGGATTATCCGAGAGTCCCGGAGCCCATATACCTCTCCCATAGTGGTTGTAAGGAAAAAGAATGGTTGCGACTATGCATTGACTACCGAACACTAAATCGGAGGACCATCCCAGATCAGTACACCACACCTCGGATAGAGGATGCCCTACAGAGCCTAACAGGAGCAAAGTGGTTCAGCATGCTAGATCTTAAGAGTGGGTACTATCAGATCCCTATGTGCCCTGAAGACAAAGAGAAGACCGCTTTTATTACTCCTGTAGGATTCTTTGAGTTTAATCGAATGCCTCAAGGTCTGTCTGGAGCCCCAGCAACCTTTCAGCGATTAATGGAGAAGACAGTGGGTGACATGAATCTGATCGAAGTTTTGGTCTATTTAGACGATGTCGTAATGTTTGGCCGAACACTGGAGGAGCACAAAGAGCGCCTGGAGAAAGTCCTGAAGAGACTCCATGACGAAGGGCTGAAGCTCTCCCTGGAGAAGTGCCATTTTTACCAACCTTCAGTGAACTACTTGGGCCCCATTGTGTCTGCTGAAGGGGTGGCAACAGACCCACAGAAATTGGAGGCCGTCACCTCTTGGCCTAGACTAAGATAGCCCACCCACTCACTGAGTTATTGAAGAAAGAAGTGGGAACTGGCTCAGACTCAGAAGGCTTGGGGAAGCCAAAGGAAGGCCCCAGGAAGAAGAAAGAGTCTATCCAAGAAGAATGGACTCCACAGTGCGAAGAGGCCTTCAAACAGCTGAAATAGAGCCTTACCACTGCTCCGGTTCTAGCCTATGCAGACCCTACTAAATCCTACGAATTGCATGTAGATGCCAGCCAGGACGGGCTGGGTGGAGTGCTTTATCAGGAACATGATGGACAACAAAGGCCCATCGCCTATGTGAGCAGAAGTCTAGTCCCCACTGAGAGGAACTATCCCACTCACAAACTGGAATTCCTGGCTTTAAAATGGGCTGTGGTAGACAAACTCAAGGATTACCTGTATGGTGCAGAGTTCGTGGTCAAAACGGACAATAATCCCCTCACTTACTTGCTCACCACTGCAAAGTTGGATGCGCTCTCAGCTTTCACATTCAGCTGGAAATACAGACCAGGAATTGGAAATAGAGATGCAGATGCATTATCAAGACAACCTCACTGCTCCCAGGGTCAATCAGAAGAATGGATCCAGCTCACCCCAGAAGGAGTGAGAGCCCTTTGTGATGGAGCACAACAGCAAAGTAAAGGTGGGGCCACAGCTGAAGAAATTGGAGTGTCTGCTGCCGGAGTGCCTAAGTGTTACTGTAATGTCACTCAGATTGCAGAAGAGGGTTTACCAAAGCTGTCCAGGAGGGATCTTCGGTTGGACCAACAAGACCCACTTTGTAGCCTGGCACAGAAGGCTTTGGAGAGCAAACACCGCGACCGATTTCTCAAAAGCACTAAAAATGCGCTCGCGACTTACACAAAGAGTGGGATCGGTTACAGCTCAAACAAGGGGTGGTCTACCGAAGGGGCCCCTCGGAAAACAGGGAAGAGAAGTGGCAACTGTTCTTACCAGAGAAGCACCGAGAGAAGGTACTGATTGCTCTGCATGATCATCACAGCCATTTGGGAGCAGAAAGGACTTTCCAGCTGGTGAGGGACAGGTTCTACTGGCCCTACATGAGGACCGAAGTAGAGGGCTACTGTCACTCATGCCTCTGGTGTAAACAGAGAAAGACCTTGCCTCAGAGAGCTGCCCCAATGGATCATTTGGAGAGCCAAGGACCAATGGAGCTGGTCTGTATAGATTTCCTGTGTGTGGAATCCGACCGAAGTGGAAAAGGGAACATTCTAATAGTCACCGATCACTTCACTTGTTATGCCCAGGCATTCCCTACCAAAGACCAGCAGGCCTCTACAGTGGCGAAGGTTGTGGTGGAAAAGTTCTTTGTCCATTATGGTCTACCACAACGAGTTCATTCTGATCAAGGGAGGGACTTCGAGAGTACTCTGATTCAAAAGCTGTTGGATCTTTTAGGTATCGGAAAATATATGACCACCCCCATACCATTCACAGGGAGACCCTCAGCCGGAGAGATTTAACCGGACTCTTCTAAATATGTTGGGAACCCTGACAACTGAGGAAAATCCACATTGGAGCAGGCACATCACTGCACTAGTACATGCCTATAATAGTACAAAGTGTGATGCAACAGGATATTCCCCTTACCGGCTAATGTTTGGAAGAGAAGCCAGACTACCGGTGGACTTGGCTTTTGGAACCAGTCTAGATCATACCTCAACGACTTCTCACAGAGGGTATGTGGATAGGTTGAGGAAGAGTCTGAAAACTGCTTACAAATCTCAAGTCACGTCAGACCGCAGAGGGTACAGAAACAAAAAGAACTTTGATCTCAAAGTACAGGTTCAAGATTTACAAACCGGTGACCGAGTTCTGCTAAGGAATTTGGGAATCCCAGGCAAGCACAAACTGGCCGATCACTGGAAATCACAACCATATATTGTGTGCAGGAAACTTCCAGAAATTCCAGTATATGAAATTCGTCCAGAAGGAAGCACCGGGCCATTAAAGACTTGGCACCGTAATCACCTTCTGCAGTCAGGATTACCACACAAGAGGAGCTGCCATCCACATCCACTGTTATACACAGACCAGTAACCAGACTTCAGTCTGGGCCTTCAGATACTGAAGAGGAAGAAGGAGGAGAGGAGATGGAGATAAGCTGGTTGTGGCCATCTGAAGTATCAGAATCTGAAGTGGACCTTTCATTCCAAGCAGGGGGAGAGGATGGTGGAATTCTTAGACCGAAGGCTCCTGAATTCATACCCAAAAGTAGATCAAGAAAAGACCTAGAAGAGTCTCAAGCTTTTCTACCAGAAACAGATTCAGGAGATCTAAGTGCTGATTCCCATTCTGGGTCACAAGAAAAAGATGGAGTTGAGGAACATGCCAACTTGCCTGAGACGCCAAAAGCACAGAGGACCAAAAGAGTTATTCGTCCTCCAAAGAGATTAACTTATGAGACATTAGGCGAGTGTTCTGAAGGAACTAAATTCACAGCCAGCAGAAATCCTGAAGGGCTTGATACTCTTGCTTTTGACTCAGAAAAACAAAACCCCATCTCACCCATTGACACACCTGTACACGACATCAAGGTGTCGGCTGTGAGTGTATAGGACAGCTCCCCATCGTGTGAGAATTGGTGGGAAGCTCCCCTGTCGGTTTTATGTAACCGCATAGAAACAAAAATGTGTAACAGAAACAAAATCTTACATCTCTTTGGGGACAAAAGAGTCCAAGCAGGGGGAGTGTGTAACGGTCACATTTTTGCTATATAATTAATATTATGTTATAACTTAGTATCTGGCGCCATCTAGCGACCAAAATTGAGTGTGAACTTGATTTTTCTTTTTCTTTCTGGAGAATTGAGAAGATGATAGGAAGTGACTATCTTGTTTACATTTCTACATTAACTTAACGCATGGCCAGCCTGGAAGGATCTGTGCGAGGTCTCCAGCGAATCGCGGCCTACCTCCACAGAATGAAGAAAGAAATAAGCCCCAGGTATAGTGCGGACATAGAGGAATAGAGAAATGGGGGTACACCTAAATTATGTCAAAAGATTTGCTTAATTGATGCAAAATAATAAATATAACAATAGAAATGTACAAAAGGTAAAAACAATGGTGCATCTCAATGGGAAAAGTTGCTACATTTATATCACCGACATGTTTCGGAAGCCAAAAAGAAATGCTTTTGACATTTGTATCTCCTTCTTCAAGGTAATAGAGTAGCACACTTTTCCGTATTCTATCAAAGAAAGGAAAAGGGGGGGGGAGGAAAGGAGAGTATTGTATCAATATTGTATGAAAGTATTATCCAAAAACAATAGGTTATAGCACAATGGTAGTATAGCACATGTAAGATAGACAAATTTATATATGTATTTGTACTTACAGATATAAGCTCAAATCTGATAAACATGCACACCAGTAGATAAAAATGTCAGGCCAGGGGTATTTGGTCAGCTGTGCCTGGATAGCTCAATTCATAAAGTATAAGCTGGGGGATGAGTCTCATTAATGGGAGGCAAATATAGGAGGGCTGTATCTATGCTCCAAGAGAGGTAGCAGGTATGTTGTATGTCCCAAAGCAGCCCACCAATGCTCGCAAGGATACCTCGAATGAGGGAGACCGATGTCTGAGAATGTAATGGGATATAGGTGTAAAATCAACAACAGTAATAGTGTGTATAAGAAAGTAAGCATAACCCATTACTATTTACCTCAGGGATAAAGATCACAACTCAATCACAGGAGTCTCTGGCGTTTCCTGGCTGTGCAGCAGTAAATGCTATTCACAGCCAGAGTATATAAGCCCAGAGATCAGGTGAGTGCGTTTGGAGTTAATTGGCAGTGTGTGTCAGTAGGGTAATGAGGGAGGAAGGAAGGGGGTAGAGACAAGCGCTGTGGAGCGTCAGCCGACCACTCCCCCAGACACTCGTCATCTAGCACCGGTTTCCCCATATGTCTCCCAAGCATATCCCCCGGCCGATGCAGCGTCCGGCGCCACCGCGCATGTCCGCGGTGACGTCAGACGTCAACGCAGCCGCCGACACGGAAGTAGGCAGATGTACTGGTAGATGGAAATACCCAGTGCGCATGCGCGGACAAGTACTGTCCGCACAGAGGGCTCCACCACGGCGACATGAGACGTCACCGAAGGGGCCCCCTGTGTCGGGGAGCCTCGATGGGCCACCAGGGACAACCCAACCCACCCAAATTAGTCAAGGAACAATAGGCATGTAGGCACGGCATGAGGATAAACCTGGGCCATCGGTTAGCACCTGTACAGTTAGATTTACTGGTGATAGGCTGTCTGTAACTAGAAAAGCACAAACATTTACTGAGTACAATGCCATTTTTACAAAATAAGCATAAAGTTATACATAGTCTATAGTGACCAAAATAAGCGCTGTCATAAATGACAAAGGAGGGGACAAAGAAACAATAAAAAGATTATATACAGAGAAAATCATGGAAAGCAGAAACTGACATTATATATCCTTATCAAATGAGCCTGAAGTAAAGCCTGGTAAAAAAGGCTTAAAGCTGAAGGCCTCATTGAGGCCAGGGGGTGAGGTGGCCTTAAGATGGTATATCCACCTGAGCTCCCGTTGGAGAAGGAGTTTATCAAGGTCCCCTCCACGGGTGCCCGGGTGCATTCGGTCCAATACCAATACTCTAATGGTGGGAAAAATGCCATTGTGTACTTGTGACACATGTCTTCCTAGGGGTACATCAGGGTTGCTAGTTTGCATAGCCCTGATGTGGCGATATAGCCTTTGCCACAGCTTCTGTATGGTCTTACCCACGTAGAAGCAATTGCAACTGCACATCAAAAGATAGACGACCGCAGTCGTTTGGCAATTAGAGAAGTGTCTGGGTACATAACGTGTTCCGTTGGGTAAATATATATTCTTTCTGGAGTCCACGTATTTGCAATATCCGCAAGAGCCGCAGGGGAAGGTCCCTCGCGTCTTACATGGGTCTCCTCTACCCGAACCTTGAAACTCACTTTTGACCAGAAGGTCCCCTAAAGAGCTAACATGTCTGTATGTTAGATTGGGAACAGAGGGTACATATGGTCCCACATTGGGGTCCGAAGTGAGGAGATGCCAGTATTTTTTGCAGATTTGTCTGATCAATGCGTGATCTTTGGAATAGGTAGTGATAATACGACTATGTGTCTCAGGTGTTTTGTTTTTGGCACTCAATAGTTTGTGTCTGTCAATGTTTTCTGCACGCTTGCAAGCCTTTTTTAGAATTTTATGGCTATAACCTCTATCTAGGAGGCGCCTTTTGAGATTGTTGGCCTCTTGTTTGTAGTCTGTATCATTAGAGCAGCTTCGCTTAATCCTTAAATATTGTCCATAAGGAATGGATTGGATAAGAGGTCTGGGATGGAAACTGGATGAGTGAAGAATGGTGTTGCCTGCAGTAGTTTTCCTATATTGTTTGCATGATAACATATTTGCATCATTCTTAAATATTTCTACATCCAAGAAGGTGACCTTCAAGGGATCTGCAATCATGGTGAATTTAAGATTAAATTCATTTTGATTTAAAGCTAGTAGACAATCATCCAATAGTTCACGTGGACCATCCCAGATGACGAAGATGTCATCTGTGTACCTGTGCCACATAACAACGTGGCACAGGTACATAGAGAGATCCTCGTCGCAAAAAATGGTTCGTTCCCACTCCCCCATGTACAGATTGGCGTAGCCAGGGGCACAACAGGTGCCCATGGCTACGCCCTGCACCTGGAGGAAGTGTCGACCATCGAATGAAAAAACGTTATCTTGGAGAATGAAATCTAGAGATAACAGAATAAAATCATTGAAAGAGTTTTCGTGGTGGCTAGTCTGTGAGAGAACCTTTTGCATGCAGGCTAGTCCCTTCAAATGGGGTATAGAGCTATAAAGAGCTTCCACATTGATGCTGACCAAAATACATCCTTCTGATAATTGTACCCCTTCAATAATTTGTAACAAATGAATGGTGTCACGTATATATGAAGGTATGGATAAAACAAAGGGTCTAATGTGTTCATCCACAGGACGTGACAAGTTTTCTGTGATAGCCTGTCAGAAAAGAGCCTGTCAACATCGGAAGGTCCCTGTGCGTTTGCGCGGCGGAGCCGCGCTTCGGCGCATGCGCGTTAGCAAAGTAGCGGCACACACGGGTTCACTACACGGCGTAACGGCGTAACGGCGTAATGGCGTACAAACGTTCGCTCGTCAGCATCACGCCCCCTTTCTGGCCTATATAAGGACTGACATGTGCCCTGTTTAATTGCTGGTTTGTCTTTCAGCTTCCAGTGTTCCGTTCCTGATTCCTGCTTCTTGTTTACCTGTTTGACCCGGATTTGCCTGACCTACCTTGTCTCTCTCCAGCATTTGACCTCGGCTTGTTTAAAGGACTTTCCCACGATCTGCTTCCAGTGTTTGACCCTCTGCCTGTCTCCGGATTCTCCTGCCTTCTCGTGTATGACCCCGGCTTGTTTAAACGGACTTCTCTGCTGACATCTCCAACCCCTTACCTCTGGCTTGCCTTCAGGATTCCTCTACTTACCATCTGCTGTGTTTGACCCCCGGCCTGCTTCTAGGACTTCCTCATCTACCAGTCTCCAGTATCAAGTCATCGGTCTGCATCTTAGACTCTCCACTACTGGGTTCTCAGTGCCTGATCTCCTGCACTTATCCCAGCTCCCATTGTGTTTGCGGGTTAGAGCCCCGGCCGGGTCTTCTTCTCCAGCTCTGGGTCAGAGCCGCCATCGCTCTCATCTCTGCGTGACTGAAGTCCTCCTCTCAAGAAGCTTCCTGCCTGCAGGCGACCCGTGCCCCTCTGTGCCCTACACCCTCTGTACCACTACCAGGGGTGTAGTGCGCTCAGCCGCAAGGGAAGCCACTCTCAGCATCTCGGCCTCGGTGAGTACCCGTGATAGTACAAACCAGCCAGATGTCTGAGGCCGACAGAGTGGGTTCCCCTCTCGAAGCTCTATGCCAGCAGGTAACGACCCTTACGCAAGCAGTCCAGAGGCTACAAGATGGCTATTTCCAACTAGAAGGTCGTCTCCAGCACCTAATCTTATCTCCCGGGGACGCAACTTCCACATCCCCCAGTGGGGCCAGCTCTTCACAAGATCACTCCAGCACAGCTCCTGCAGTTGCTATGACTCTCCCAGAACCTAGGGTGCCCACACCCGAACGGTTTTCCGGAAATCGGAAGAGGTTTAGAGCATTTAAAAACGCCTGCTTGTTATACCTGGCTCTCCAACCTAAGACTTTCAGTTCTGAGACAGTAAAAGTTGGGTTCATCATTTCCTTGTTGTCCGAAGAACCCCAAGCTTGGGCTCATAACCTCCTGGAGCAGAAGAGTCCCTTATTAAACTCCGTGGAAACCTTCTTTGAATCTATGGGAAGATTATATGATGATCCCCAACGCTTAGCCACGGCCGAGTCCATCTTACACACCTTAGTCCAGGGAAAAAGACCGGTGGAGGACTATACGGTCGAATTTCGGAGATGGTCAGGGGACACTGGATGGAATGAGGCGGCTCTCAAATACCAGTACCGCCAGGGGCTCTCAGAGACTCTCAAAGACGAATTGGCACGTGTTGATTCTCCTTCCACTCTGGAAGAATTGATCCAGCTAGCCATAAAACTTGACCGACGCCTACGGGAACGACGTTCTGAATGTCTTCAATCTCCTCGGCCTACATGGATGCTACCCAGGGTCCCCACAGGTCATCCTCTCCTTGCAGTCCCTTCCTCCTCTACCTTGGAGAGCGAGCCAATGCAACTGGGACTGATCCGGGCTCCACTTACACCTGATGAGAAACAACGCCGGCGGGAGGCCAATCTCTGCCTATACTGTGGAGGGTCGGGCCACTTTTTGCGCAACTGTCCTATAAGACCCAGTAAGTCCCAATTACAAACAGCTATGAACTTTCAAGTCAATGGTTCCAGTACAACCCATCTTGTCCTTCCTGTCTCCCTACAGGTGGCAGACGAGGAGATCCGGCTACCAGCCATTATTGATTCTGGCGCCTGCAGCTGCTTCCTGGATACATCCCTATCTCGAAGTTTACGCATCCCTCTGCAAAATAAAAGACAAAGGCTCCAAATCCACCTGGCCGATGGATCATCCCCCTGTTCCGGGCCGGTTACCCAAGAAACGAAACCCATTCTCACCATCACAGATTCAGGACATCAAGAATTTCTGTGCTTTGACATCATCTGCTCCCCCATGTTCCCTATCATCCTGGGACTTCCATGGCTGCAAGCTCACGACCCCCATATCAATTGGAGGGAGAAGAAGATCTCCTTCTCTTCGGCTTACTGTTCCCAGCACTGCTTCACCTCTGGTCCTGTCTGCACAGCTTCCTGTCTAACTGTCCAGCCAGTCCCTGAACACCTTCAGCACGTCCCTGCAGCCTACCATGAATTCATGGACATTTTTGACAAAAAGAGAGCTGACAGTTTGCCCCCTCACCGACCATACGACTGTCCCATTGATCTCTTACCTGGTTCCGAGATTCCTTTTGGTCGGATATTCCCTCTATCAGAAAAGGAGTTGGAGGCTCTGAAGTCCTACATCAACGAAAACCTTGAAAAGGGATTCATTCGTCCTTCCTCTTCCCCGGCTGGAGCAGGGATTTTCTTCGTTGAGAAAAAAGATGGTACTTTAAGGCCTTGTGTGGACTACAGGGAGATCAACAAGATCACCATCAAGAACCGTTATCCACTTCCCCTCATCCCAGAACTGTTCCAACGGTTTCGAACCGCACGAGTTTTTTCTAAACTTGACCTAAGGGGCGCCTACAACTTGGTGCGGATACGCCCAGGGGATGAGTGGAAAACGGCTTTTAGGTCTAGATTCGGACATTTTGAATATCTAGTGATGCCATTCGGTTTGTGCAATGCCCCAGCTACATTCCAACACCTGGTAAATGATATTTTTCGTGAATACTTAGATGACTTTGTGATTGTTTACCTTGACGACATCCTGATTTTTTCTACAAACATTGAGCAACACCAGGTCCATGTGAAGAAGGTACTCACGATCCTCAGGAAGCACGGACTTTACCTAAAAGGAGAGAAATGCGAATTCGAAAAAACAGTAGTCCAATTCCTAGGGTTCATTATCTCCACTGAAGGGGTCTCAATGGATCCTCAGAAGGTGAAGTCTATCCAAGAATGGCCAGCCCCTACAGACAAAAAGGGGGTCCAACGATTTGTGGGCTTCGCCAACTTCTACCGCAGGTTCATAAAAGGATTTTCATCAATCATTTCTCCCATAACCCAACTGACTCGCCAGCAAAGTCGATTCCAGTGGTCCTCAGAAACTCAGGAAGCATTTGATAAACTGAAGAATCTATTTACTTCTGCCCCGGTACTACTGCATCCAGACCCCGCCTTTCCCTATGTGTTGGAAGTAGACGCCTCAGAATCCGCTTTAGGAGCAATTCTATCCCAAAGACGAGGCCAGAAGGCCCTTCTTCATCCTGTGGCATTTGCCTCCCGGAAGCTATCCCCGCCGGAAAGGAACTATGACGTGGGGGAGCGTGAACTACTGGCCATCAAATTTGCTCTTGAGGAGTGGAGATATCTTTTGGAGGGCGCTTCTCACCCCATTATGATCTTCACCGATCACAAGAACCTGGAGTACCTTAGAACAGCAAAACGCCTCAGACCCCGGCAAGCCCGCTGGGCTTTGTTCTTCTCCAGGTTCAACTTTCACATTTCCTATCGGCCTGGTTCTAAGAATGGGAAAGCGGACGCCTTATCTCGAATGTTCCCAGAAATCTCTCTACCAGCAGAACCTGGTACTATTCTATCCTCACAAAATTTTCTTTGTTCAATCCAGCCAGATCTAAGAACTGCCATTGAACAGGCCTCCAGCCAATGCTTAAACCCTGAAGTACCCACACTGAGGAAACAGGATGGTCTACTATGGGCCCAAAACAAAATATTTGTTCCAGCGCAAGTAAGACCCTTGGTACTAAAAACATTTCATGATAACAAATTTGCAGGACATTTTGGGGTACAAAAGACCTCGGAACTAATACATCGTTCCTTCTGGTGGCCAGGGTGGAGTCAGGACTGTAAGAACTACGTAAACTCTTGTATTATTTGCCAGCGCAGCAAGGGATCCAATGCAAAAGCCTGGGGTCTATTAAGACCATTACCCATTCCAGAGCAACCCTGGAAAGAAGTGGCTATGGACTTCATCGTTGACCTACCATCTGCTGAAGGATTCTCCACCATTCTGGTAGTAGTCGACCGCCTCTCAAAGATGGCCCACTTCTTACCCATGAAGGGCACACCCTCTGCCTCAGATACCGCGGATATATTCATCAAGGAAGTGGTGAGGCTACATAGAGTACCCGCTAGCATTGTGTCTGACAGAGGAGTTCAGTTCACCTCAAAATTTTGGAGAGACCTTTGTAAATCCCTGGGAATCAAGGTATGCCTATCCTCAGCATATCATCCTCAAAGTAATGGCCAAACAGAGAGGACGAACCAAACGCTGGAACAATACCTGCGCTGTTTTTGCTCATGCTCTCAAGACGACTGGGTTTCACTCCTCCCCTGTGCAGAATTTGCCTATAACAATTCCATACATACAGCAACCAATCAAACTCCTTTCTGGGCTAATTATGGATTTCACCCCTCTTTTTTGCCTAATTCTTTTGCAGAAGTATCAGTTCCCGCGGTGCAAGACCGAATAAATTCCATTCAAGCCAATTTTCAAATAATTCAGGAAACTATGAAGAAGGCTCAGGACAGCTACAAGAAATACTATGACAGGGGGAGGAGGAGCAACCCAATTTTTAAAATTGGGGATGAAGTCTGGCTATCTGCAACAAACCTTAAACTTTCTTGCCCTTCACGCAAATTAGGCCCAAGGTTTATTGGTCCCTTCAAGATAAAGAGAGTAGTGAACCCAGTGGCCTTTGAACTCTCTTTACCCAGCTCTTACAGAATTCATCCTGTCTTCCATACTTCCCTTTTGAAACCAGTAACTCCCAGTTCTTTTCCAGGAAGGGAGGAGTTGCCACCTCCTCCAATTAATATTGAAGGCGAAGAGGAATTCGAGGTTGAGGCTATAATGGACTGTAGAAGGAGGGGGGGTCATATCCAGTACCTGGTCAAGTGGAAGGGGTACCCCCCAGAAGATAATTCTTGGGAACCCTCCTCCAATATACACGCCCCACGGTTAATACAAACATTCCACAAGAAATATCCGGGAGTACTGGCCAGATTGGGCACCCGGAGGTTGCCCTTTGGGGGGGGGCACTGTCAGAAAAGAGCCTGTCAACATCGGAAGGTCCCTGTGCGTTTGCGCGGCGGAGCCGCGCTTCGGCGCATGCGCGTTAGCAAAGTAGCGGCACACACGGGTTCACTACACGGCGTAACGGCGTAACGGCGTAATGGCGTACAAACGTTCGCTCGTCAGCATCACGCCCCCTTTCTGGCCTATATAAGGACTGACTTGTGCCCTGTTTAATTGCTGGTTTGTCTTTCAGCTTCCAGTGTTCCGTTCCTGATTCCTGCTTCTTGTTTACCTGTTTGACCCGGATTTGCCTGACCTACCTTGTCTCTCTCCAGCATTTGACCTCGGCTTGTTTAAAGGACTTTCCCACGATCTGCTTCCAGTGTTTGACCCTCTGCCTGTCTCCGGATTCTCCTGCCTTCTCGTGTATGACCCCGGCTTGTTTAAACGGACTTCTCTGCTGACATCTCCAACCCCTTACCTCTGGCTTGCCTTCAGGATTCCTCTACTTACCATCTGCTGTGTTTGACCCCCGGCCTGCTTCTAGGACTTCCTCATCTACCAGTCTCCAGTATCAAGTCATCGGTCTGCATCTTAGACTCTCCACTACTGGGTTCTCAGTGCCTGATCTCCTGCACTTATCCCAGCTCCCATTGTGTTTGCGGGTTAGAGCCCCGGCCGGGTCTTCTTCTCCAGCTCTGGGTCAGAGCCGCCATCGCTCTCATCTCTGCGTGACTGAAGTCCTCCTCTCAAGAAGCTTCCTGCCTGCAGGCGACCCGTGCCCCTCTGTGCCCTACACCCTCTGTACCACTACCAGGGGTGTAGTGCGCTCAGCCGCAAGGGAAGCCACTCTCAGCATCTCGGCCTCGGTGAGTACCCGTGATATAGCCCCATTGCCCAAAATTATGGGTCTCCCTGGAGGGTCACTGGCATGTTTGTGGATCTTAGGGAGGGCATAAAAAGGTTGGCACCCTAGGATGGGGAATACGTATGAAGTCAAGAGTTTGTTTTGAAATAGCTTTGTTATAAAATGCTTCATCAACAAATGCGTAAAATTTGTTCTTAAATGCTTCAACGATATCAGGGCCGACTCGACGGCACCACTCCCTGTTACCCAGGATTTTCATGCACATTTGACTGTATTTGTCATTGTCCATTAAGACTATGTTCCCCCCTTTGTCCAATGCTTTTATCGTGATTTCATGGTTGTTAAGCAAATTTTGAAGGGCAGATTTCTCATTTTGAGTGAGGTTATCAGAGATGGAAGACATAGTAGAAACCCCTTGATTGGAGCTAGGTGCAGGATATATTGAAGTTTTTTTGAGGGAAGATTTAGTGGGAGGGGCTGGTGTTTGTGAGGTAGAGATACCTGTGAAAAGAGCTTCTAAGTCAATGGTGTCAATAAAATCTTTTGGTTCATTTTCCTCAAGCAATGAATTGAGATTATCCAATGCGCGTCTTTCACTGAGGGTTCGAAAACCCTCAGTGTCAGTTGTAGTTTTATCAAACATGCTCTTTAGAAGGAGTTTTCGTGTATAGAGGTGAAGATCTTTGATTATTTCAAACTTATCTGTTTTATTTGTTGGAACAAAAGAAAGACCTTTGGACAAGACTGAAATTTCGTCCTGTGTAAGTGGGTGAGAGGAGAGGTTGACAATAGTGGTGGCCGAGGCATGGGAGTGGGGAAGTTTCCCTGATTTTTAGGAAAAAACATAGTGGGAATTTTAGGGGTGGTAGAAATACTTGCATCCAGTCCGGTGGCCATTTCAGTTCCCATGCCCACATCTACCGCCTCTTGTGGGCCTGGGTCATTTCCGGCGACCGAGGAGGGTGCATCTGTGTGGTGTTTGGGTGGGCGTTTGTTGGTGCCTAGTGTAGAAGAATTGTCATTGTCCCGTCCCCTTTTAGGTTGTCTCATGCGTCTATTTCTGAAGGATCGAGAAGATGTCATAGATGATAAAGGTGAACTATCTGATACGTCAGTATGTTCAACGTTCTGTGTAGATTTGGGTTTGTGTGGACCTCCTTTATTGTTAGATTTATGGGTATGGGAGGACCACTTATAAGCTCTTCCTTCATCGAAAGCTTGTTTATCCCGCATATATTTAAGCTCCTTTTAGTAAGGATGGATTTATTAAACAACTCGATGTGGGTCTTAAGTTTGTCATTGAGTTCCTGGAAGGTGGCATGAGCCTGCAAAGGTTTTAATCTAGAGTAAATTTTGTCAATGTTGGAGTTGATATCAATTTATCTTTTTTGATACTCCTCAATTAAGAGTTTCATCATTGTGTTGGAACAAGATTTTAGATTATTTTCCCACGCTAATTTAAATGAAGAATCTACATTCTCAAATGAGGGAAAAATCTGAACCCGTAAACCCAAGGGGTTCAGATCATCCCTCATGTATTCTCCAAAACTTGGATGTGCCAATGGAGGAGGGATTTTTTCTCCAACCATTTGGTAAGGCCTAGGAAGAGAAAACTTAGTTCTGACATGCGTGATTCATTTTGGGTAAAATCCTGTTGTAGTTTGGATGTAAAGTCATCCCAAGATTGACTATAGAGTTCTGCCATCACAGAGCCAAAACCGGACGATAATAAGGTAAAAATGAAATATACAGAAACAACATAAAGGAAAGAAAAAGAAAAAAAGGAGAACAGTCATCTCCTACAGCATTGACAGCATATTTCAAAGAAATACTGTGCTAAACCCTGTTTGTGGGGGTCCTGGTGGTTTTGACATCTGATGGGGGGGCTAGTGCGGGTATCTACTACCCAAATTTAGATTTAGAGAAATGAAGGGAGAAAACAGATGGAAACCGACCAGGACTAGGGGAACCCTTCACTCTATATCACATCCCAAAATTGCAAATGAAGAAAGAAATAAGCCCCAGGCATAGTGCGGACATAGGGGAATAGAGAAATGGGGGTACACCTAAATTATGTAAAAAGATTTGCTTTATTGATACAAAATAATAAAAATAACAATAGAAATGTACAAAAGGTAAAAACAATGGTGCATCTCAATGGGAAAAGTTGCTACATTTATATCACCGACATGTTTCAGAAGCCAAAAAGAAATGCTTTTGACATTTGTATCTCCTTCTTCAAGGTAATAGAGTAGCACACTTTTCCGTATTCTATCAAAGAAAGGAAAAGGGGGGGGGGGAGAGGAAAGGAGAGTATTGTATCAATATTGTATGAAAGTATTATCCAAAAACAATAGGTTATAGCACAATGGTAGTATAGCACATGTATGATAGACAAATTTATATATGTATTTGTACTTACAGATATAAGCTCAAATCTGATAAACATGCACACCAGTAGATGAAAACGTCAGGCCAGGGGTATATGGCCTACCTCCACGGAAGAGCACTCCGATCAGCGATCCTATGACACATCAGTGAGCTGGACTGACGGCGAGGCAAGACTGGGAAGGAGCCAGAGAAACAGGACCCTGTATACCGGAGCAGAACTTTCTGACATCACAGACTTGGTTGGGTGAGAGGGCTGCTGCCCAAAAGTTACCTTGATGCAGTTTTACACACCCGTCTGTACAATACAGAGTTGCTGGGATCCATAGTCCCACAAAGCAAAGTCAAAGGATTAGACTGAGCCAAAAATAGGCCGCAGGCCTGTATTTCATTGAGGATCTGGTACTGTGTTATTGGCATCAGTATATATATACACATCCTAGGTGTTTTGTGTGTGTGTGTATGTATGTATGTATGTATGTATGTATGTATGTGTGTATATATATATATATATATATATATATATATATATATATATATATATATATATATGACACTGTATTCAGTTTAGCTAGATACTTTTCTGTTATTCTCTTCCTACTACTGACAGACAGGCAGGTGTTTTTACAGTATTTACAGCTACCTGAAGAAAATTGCTGGTGTTCTTCTGATCCTATTAGCTACAGTATTTACAGTTAGTGTAGTGCGCCCTCTGCACAGTGTGCACCTAAAGCTACCTGAAGAAAATTAGTGCTCTTCTGATCCTATTAGTACAGTACAGCAGGCAGCTGTAGTATTTACAAGTTAGTGTAGTGCGTCCTCTGCACAGTGTTTTCTTCAGGGACGTTATCTGAAGAAAATTAGTGTTCTTCTGTTCCTATTAGTACAGTACCGCAGGCAGCTGCAGTATTTACAAGTTAGTTTAGTGCGTCCCCTGCACAGTGTGCACCTAAAGCTACCTGAAGAAAATTAGTGGTGTTCTTCTGATCCTATTAATACCACAGGCAAACAGCTACAGCATTTACAGTTAGTGTAGTGCGTCCTCTGCACAGTGTGCAACTAAAGCTACCTGGAGACAATTGCTATTTTTCTGCTCCTATTAATACCACAGGCAGGCAGCTACAGTATTTACAGTTAGTGCACTGTGTCCTCTGCACAGTGTGCACCTAAAGCTACCCGAAGAGAATTAGTGGTGTTCTTCTGATCCTATAAATACCACAGGCAGGCAGCTACAGCATTTACAGTTAGTGTAGTGCGTCCTCTGCACAGTGTGCACCTAAAGCTACCTGGAAACAATTGCTGTTGTTCTGCTTCTATTAATACCACAGGCAGGCAGCTACAGTATTTACAGTTAGTGTATTGCGTCCTCTGCACAGTGTGCACCTAAAGCTACCTGAAGACAATTGCTGGTGTTCTCATACTAATAATACTACAGGCAGGCAGTTGATTCTGCTAGCTGCAGTCTCAGTATATATATACATCCCAGCTTTGTGCAGCTACATCTCACTGCAGGCCATTAGTATGTCTGGAAGACCAACAAGGAGAGGCAGACAGTCGAAAGCCAATAAAAGAGGGCAAGCAGGCTCTGTGTCTAGAGGCAACAGTGCTGGTTGTGGAGACGGTGCATCCTCATCAGCACGTGGCCGTGGGACTCTTGGTAGAGTGGATGACCAAGCCGTCCTCTTCCTCCTCATCCTCTCTCACCCAGGCTCAGGGTACTTTGTCTGGCAAAGCAGCTGCCAATGTGGCCTCTTCCCTCGGCTCAATGGCATCAGTCACTCCTTCCCAAGCCCCACCATGTCCTCCTGAGGAGTCTCCCGAACTGTTTCACCACAGTGTTGGGTACATGCTCCAGGAGGATGCCCAGCGTTTTGAAGGCTCCGATGATGGTACCCAGCTAGAGGAAGGCAGTAACGTGAGCCCAGAGAGAGGGGGTGCCCAAGAAGGACAGCAATCTGGCAGTCATTTTCCCCCAGCTGCAGCATACTGCCAGCTTTGCTCCAGTGATGAGGAGGGAGGGGATGAGGAGGTCACTGACTCCACGTGGGTGCCTGATAGGAGAGAGGAGGAGGAGGAGGCACATCACCAACAAGGCAGGATGCGCTCCAGGGGCCAGCTTAAGGGCAGCACACCGACTGCATCACACCGCAGAGCTCTGCATGTGCAGGGCACTGCTGTCTCTGTGCGTTATTCCAAAAGTTCTTTGGTGTGGGCCTTTTTTGAGATGAGTGCATTAGATTCCACCGCTGCTATTTGCAACATATGTCTCAAGCATATCTCTCGTGGCCAAAACATCTCCCGCTTGGGCAGCACATGCTTGACCAGACATATGTTGACCTGCCATGCAGTTCGTTGGCAAGCGTACCTAAAAGACCCACACCAAAGAACAAAGAGGACCTCTCCTTGCTCCTCATCAGCTGGGATCTCCAACCCCACTATACCTTCAGTCCTCTCTGAGACCTGCACTGAGAGGAATGAAGGTGTAGAATTAGGTATGTCACAGCCAAGTACTTGGGGGCAATCTGCTATCGGTACACCGACGTCAGATTGTACCAGGCGAATTTCCCTGCCCCAGCTGCTGCACCGCCGAAAGAAGTTCGCTCCCAGCCATCCACATGCCCAGTGGTTGAATTCTAGCTTGGCTAAATTGCTAGCACTTCAACTGCTGCCTTTTCAGTTGGTAGACTCTGCCCCCTTCGGTGAGTTTGTGGAATGTGCGGTACCTCAGTGGCAGGTTCCCAAATGCCACTTTTTCTCACGGAAGGCGATTCCGGCTCTCTGCCGGCATGTGGAAGGCAATGTCTTGGCCTCGCTGGACAGGGCGGTCAGCGGTAAGGTGCATATTACCGCTGACTCATGGTCCAGCAGGCATGGACAGGGACGTTACATATCTTTCACCGCGCACTGGGTGACTCTTCTGGCAGCTGGGAAGGATGCAGGACAGGGTGCAGTAGTGTTGGAGGTTATTCTGCCACCACACCTCCAAAATACTACTAAGAGGAGGACTTCCTTAGACTTCCTTAGCTCTCAAGGCACCCTTTATCCAGACAGTGTTCCTGCGTGCCCACCGATCACACAGGGAAGAGGAGGAGGAGGAAGAGGAAGATTGTGTCAGCATGGAGGTGGAGCCTGGCACTCAGCATCAGCAGCAGTCTTTAAGGGATCATTTACAGTCCCAAGAAATCCATTTACTTGTACGTGGCTGGGAGGAGGTGGCTGCGGATCATGTCGTCCTTAGTGAGCCAGAGGACTTCCGGACCGAATGCCTCAGCAAACCCACGCTGCATGGCCTCTCTGATCCTGCAAAGCCTGTGGAAGGATCCTCGTATTCGTGGTATCAAGGAGAGGGATCAATACTGGCTGGCAACCCTCCTTGATCCACATTACAAGGGTAAGGTTGCGGACCTTATCTTGCCATCGCAGAGGGAGCAGAGGATGAAATATCTTTAAAGACCTTGCAGAAAGGTCTGTGCAACGCGTTCCCAGAGACTGGGAGGTTACAAATTCCTGAGCCTGGACAACGTGTTGCTGAGGCTTCGGTCAGTCAAAGAAGGAGCGGTGGAGAAGGTGGTCGTCTGACTGATGTGTTCAGACAATTTTTTAGTCCGCAGCCCCAAGGTATGATCGGTTCCAGCAATCATCTCCAGCGTCTGTTTTACATGGTGCAGGAATACCTAGGGGCAAGATCTGACTTGGACACCTTTCCCACCGAAAATCCTCTGGGTTACTGGGTCTTGAGGATGGATCACTGGCCAGAGCTTGCACAGTATGCAATTGAGCTACTAGCCTGTCCTGCATCCAGCGTTCTTTCGGAACGCACATTCAGTGCTGCTGGAGGTTTTGTAACCGATCACAGGGTGCACCTGTCCACCGACTCGGTCGATCGACTAACCTTCATAAAAATTAATCAGTCTCGGATCACCACCAGCTACCAAGCACCTGATGCTGATGTAACCCAATAATTTTTTTTGAAATGCCAGATCCCTTCAAGACTGCCTATGCTGATGCTCAGTGACTATCCTGTTATGCTGAGTGACTATCCTCTCCTCCTCAATAATCATGCTGATAGCTTGTAAGAATATTTTTGGTTCTGGGCGCCACCACCAGTGGCTAAGGCCCAATTTTTCAGCAGGGGCGTGTAATTACAATTTTTGATGCAATATTTTGCAAGAGGGCTCATTCCTGCGCTCCAACTAGAGTATCTGTGAGGGGTTGCAGTGTTGTGGCACCAGTGCATAAGGCCCAATTTTTCTGCTCCTCTTCAACAGGGACATGTAATTACAATTCATGATGTAATATTTCACGGCAGGGCCCGTTTCTGCACCCACCAAGAGTAACTGTGGGGACTTACAGTGTTGTGGCACCAGCACCACCACCAAAGGCCCAATTTTTCTGCCCCTGTTCAACAGGTGCATGTAATTACAATTCTTGATCTAATATTTCACAGCAGGGCCCGTTTCTGCGCCCACTAAGAATAACTGTGAGGACTTGCAGTGTTGTGGCACCAGCACCACCACCACCACCAAAGGCCCAATTTTTCTGACCCCGTTTAACAGGAGCATGTAATTACAATTATTGATCTAATATTTCACAGCAGAGCCCGTTCCTGCGCCCACCAAGAGTAACTGTGAGGGCTTACAGTGTTGTGGCAACACCAACACCTAAGGCCCCAATTTCTGCAGAGTATAAAGGGCAGGCCCCTACTTTCAAACATCCAACTTACAAACGACTCCTACTTGCAAAAGGAAGGAGACAACAGAAAGTGAGATGAAATCTACCCCTAGGAAGGGAAATTCTCTCCTGTAATAGGGCGTACACACGGTCGGACTTTGTTCGGACATTCCGACAACAAAATCCTAGGATTTTTTCCGACGGATGTTGGCTCAAACTTTTTTTGTCTACACGCGGTCGGACAAAGTTGTCGGAATTTCCGATCGCCAACCACGCGGTCACGGACACCACGTACGACGAGACTAGAAAAGGCCGGTTCAGAACCAAGCGCGGCACCCTTTGGGCTCCTTTTGCTAATCTCGTGTTAGTAAAAGTTTGGTGAGAGACGATTTGCGCATTTTCAGACCCGTGGCTTTCAGATCGTATTCTGCCGTTCAGTTTGTGCTTGTGGGTTTGTATCTGCTCTTCAGTGCGTGCAGCAAGTTCCGCGTGACTTTAAGTAGTCATTGTATTCTTGTTCGTTCGTTACTGTTTTTCAGGTCGCTCTTCACAGGCCTTGCTGTTCTTCAGTGCGTTCTGTTACTTCGTTCTGAGCAGCCGACCGTTTTCTAGCGATGTTTCTTATGCGTACTCCTCGGAGAGTTTGTGCTGTGCGGGGGCTTGGTGTTGGGGTCCTGACCTTGACACAAGTCCAGTCCATGAACAGGGTGGGGAGGAGTTCATGGACCAAGAATTGGTTGCTTCAGCGTGACCAGTTCTCTCATATGCCTTTGCTTCCTGAGATCCGTGAGAATAATCCTGATGATTTCAGGAACTTTCTCAGGATGACGGACCCCGTGTTTCACCGTCTGTTGGCTTCGCTGACCTCCTATATCAGCAGGCAGGATACCTGCATGAGGCAAGCCATCACTCCGGAGCAGAGGTTGGTCGCTACCCTGCGGAATTTGGCGACGGGGAGAAGCCTGCAGGACTTGAAGTTCTCGACAGGCATCTCCCCCCAGGCTCTGGGGATCATTATCTGAGAGACCTGTTCTGCCATAATACAGGTCCTACAGAAGGAGTATATGAAGGTAAGATTTTTATCCTTTTATATCACATTTTATTGTATTAAATGTTTGCTAATATATTGTATTTCCTTCCTCATTCCCTAATTACCATGATTGTAATATGCTGTGAATGTCCCCTTTGTCCTCATGCATGCTGGAATTTTATGTAATTATTATTTTAGGCCCTTCATACATATTTGCCCTTCAATAACCTCCCCAGCATGGTGTCTCCTGCCCTATATTCACCTCATGTAGTCACTTAACAATGTATTTTATCAGCTCCATAGTAGTGCTTTACCCCAAACACCCCCTAAAATGTTTAGAAATGTTATTTTTGCTTTAAATTCAGGCAGAGTGCCAGAGGCTTTTTTTTGTGGTGTCCCCAAATAATTTTTAGTAACCCTCCCTCCCCCAACTGCTAAGTCAGCTGATCGCAATTCTCTATCCTCAATCATCTATCTGCTGACTTTGCCAAACCCATACACACTATACCCACCTCTTTAGTGCTCAGATTTATGGATGAATTCCCCAAAGCATGTAGTGCAAGGGCCTGCCTGTATACTTTCAAATGGTACTGTTTAAAGTTTTGGGATCCTATTGTTATCTTGATAGGTAATAGCAGAATGTAAAAATGTCCTCAAATGTGTACAATGTGTATTTATATCTTTGTATTATGACACTTCTTACCTGTCCAGTGGACTGCCAATAGTGTATCTAAGGAGGGTCTGTTCAAAGTAATACCCTGTATTTAGGCATTCATCTCTCAATGAAGTGAAGAGGGTTACCTGTCCAAGATTTCCACACACCCCCTATAATTTTAGAAATGGCCCATGAGAGGGGGGGAAGGGGAATATGATAGGTGTACCTTATACTTTGGCGTTGTTAAATTCCCCTTAATAAATGCTATCTGGAGGTTGCCCCATAATGTTTGTGTCTAATCTGCTTGCCATGTTTCAGAGTAAAAATAGTAATGTTTATTGTTTCCTTCCACGCCACAGGAATGGCAGACTGTGGCCTCCCACTTTGCCGAGCAGTGGGACTTTCCTAACTGCGGAGGGGCAATTGATGGGAAACACGTCCACATCGTCCCACCACCCAACTCGGGGTCGTACTATTATAATTAAAAGGGGTTCAATAGTATAGTGATGTTGGAGGTGGTGTCGGTTAATTACGACTTCTTGTATGTGGACGTGGGGAAGAATGGCCGGATGTCCGATGGTGGAGTCATCGCCCAGACGGAGTTCTACAGGCATCTCCAGAATGGCAGCTTGGACTTGCCAGCTCCAGAGGACAATGTGGAAGGACTCCCATTTGTGTTCGTTGCTGATGAAGCGTTTGCGCTGGGGGACCACCTGATGTGGCCATTCCCAATGAGGACCCTCAACCCGGAACAGAGGGTTTTTAATTACCGGCTGGCCAGAGCCCGAAGAGTGGTGGAGAACACATTTGGAATCCTGGCCAGCCGGTTCCGCCTATTTATGACACCCATTCACATGGCAGAGTATAAACTGAACCATATTATACTTGCGTGCTGTGTTCTCCATAACTTTTTAAGGAAACATTCAGCCAACTATGCTGGCTCAGTTATGCCTGAGGCCGGAATCATACATCAAACCACACTGACGGCGCTTGAAAGCGGCCGTCCTGGCTTGCCCTCCCTGAGTGCCCGTGATGTCCGGTTACGCTACCTGGAGTTCTTTGCGGGTAGGGGGGCTATCAATATGCCAGACAATCTGTGAGGCCTTTTTATAATTAAAAAAAAGAAATTCTTTGTGGACATTAACTGCTTGTGTTTGTTTTAGCTGACCCTGACAGAAATATGTTGAGTCCAGAAAATGTCGTGATTGTGTAACCTTATTATACAAAGCACTGTTGGCTGTTATTTCCTAAATGCAAAAACACATTTTACTACAAGTGCACTTGCAACTGCACTGAAACTGCACTTGTAGTGCAAAGAGGATTTGCCCTTAGGAAATAACCCCCATTTTTGCTGAAAACAGCAATTACATCACCCCAAAAGTGTTGTAGCGTTGAGACAATAATCCACACATTCTTGAGTAAGCAACTTTTTTATACCTGCACAATCACATGTGCATTTACCAAAGGTTTTTAAAACAAACCAACATGTTTGTTGTATAACAATTTTTGGAGTAGCATTATCAAAAATCGAAATGTCCATTTAAGATAAAACAGGCCTGTGTAAAACCAACAAGAAAGCCAAAAAACTTGAACTTACAAAGTTCACATTAGGTAAAACCTGAAGGCTATATCAGACATCAGTATTTAGGAACTGTGTTTGATATAGCGTTCAGATGGGGGGAAATCCCCCCTGGAAAAGCCAAATTTGGAAGATGCACACCAATTTACAAATGTCAACATGTGCTATCTGCCATCAGGGGGGATCAAGGGATGTGTTTTGGGGGAGCAAGCCCTTCCTCAGCGCTACTTTATAATTGAGGAAGGGGTTGCACCCCCAAAACGCTTCCATTGATCTCCCGTGATGGCAGATAGCACATGTTGGCACACTGTGTGCATCCTCCAAATTTGGCTTTTCAAAACATTGCAAAAAGTTTTAAAAGATTGGACCACAATCCAAAAAGTGATTTTGTGGGGTTTTAAATTCGCCCCAAAACATCAATGATGTTATTATTTTTTTCAATCACATCATTGATTTTTTGCTGTATGTTTTGCAGTTCTACATTACACCTCATGATCTCCCCGATCAGGATCTGGGCACTTTCTGATGTGAAAGGATCTGGATCCCTCACATCATGATCACCTAAAAAGAGAGAAAGAAAACAAAAACAGGTATCAAAAATCTGCCACCATCCATCTTTTTTACCTGAGCCTGTTGTCGCAGACACTCACCTGTTGTGGTGCCAACCTCCACCACATCTTCTTCTTCCTCCTGCTCTTCTTGGGTTGGTGTTAGTTCCCCTTCTTCCAGAGGTGGAGGGTCTGTGGTCTCCTCGGATGAGGGGTGTCCTCCGAGTCTTTTCTCCCCTATGTAAAACAAAAATGGTATAATTAGCACACGGATATTTGATGGCAGAACTAGAAATAGGAAACATTGCTTGGAAGTGGGGTACAATTGTCTATTTTGGCAGAGTTCCAAGATGTATTTTTTTTATTGGCCTTTGTCAAGCTGCAATACTTTACCTGTTTGGTACAAGCTTCACAGATGTAGCCCCCCCCCCCCTATAGTATACACTGGAGCACCTGTGTGGCCCCCCTAATAAAAATGGTGTTCTGGGGTCCCACACTAGTGCTCCAGTGTCCAGATGTGAAAACAGCTGCTCAGTGTCCTCTCCTTACACACAATCTAGTTTGCATTTCATTCGAGTAACAAACCCATCTACACAAACAAATATTTGGCATCCAAGTAGGCCCAAAAAAAATGTGGGAAAATGCATATGGCCTAAACAATGGTGTTTTAGAGGCCGAAAGAAAAATGTTTGATACGAACGAATAATGGGCCCATGAACATTAAAGTTGCCCTTTTAAACGTTACAATTAATAAAAGCATATGGAGCAGCACGAACGGAATAAAAACAGAAAGAATAGGAACACAGCACAACTACTTACTTTTTTGCAGCACTCTCCGGATCTTTCGGTACTGCTCTGGCTCTCTCAATTTCAGGTCCGACCACCGCTTCCTGAGCTGATCTTTCGATCGTCGTACCCCGAAATTCCTGTGCAGACTTTTGATCACTTTCGCCATGATCTTGGCCTTTCTGATATTGGGGTTGGGGTAAGGCCCATACTTTCCGTCATAGTCGGACTTCTTAATGATGTCGACCATCTCCAACATCTCCCCAAAGGACATATTTGTGGCCTTAAAACGTCTCCTTCTGGATCGGGACGTGTCCGGATCCGGGCTTTCCTCCTCCTCCTCGTTCCTGCAATTAGCACGCACCGGCTGTGACTCCGCCATGTGCTCTTCCCCCACTGCGCCGAACGAAAAGGGGCGGGGAATAGACTAGAAAGAACGTCAGGGGCGGGCGGAGTTACACGCATGTGCAGTGTGTATAAAGCGTAACACGCATGCGTATTACGTACGATCTGTGAGCGGAGGAAGGAGCATTGGACGCACCGATCGTAAGAACGAAGGTAAGAGACAAACTTGTGCCTATACTGCTTCTACATTGAGGCCTATATTGTAAGAAGATTAGGAGAGTTTTGTCTGACATTAGGCTTTGTCTTGTGTTGTGTCTTGCAGTGAACACGGATATGCTACTGAAAGACAATGACTTCATGTCAGTATTCGTAGATATGTTAAGGGAGCTGCCCTGTCTGTGGGAGATTAAACACCCCCATTTCAAGAACCAAGCAAAGAGGAAGGAAGCACTGGAGCAATTGTGTGAAATTGTGAAGCAGGTAATCCCCACGGCAGACATCACCTATTTAAAGATATTAATTGGTGGCCTGAGGAGCACATATCTAAGGGAGCGCAAGAAGGTCCTGGATTCACAGAGATCCGGAGCAGCAGATGACATCTATGTCCCCAGGATGTTGTACTACTACAGGCTGCATTTTCTGGCAGGCCAGACTGAACCCAGGCCATCCCTCTCCAGTCTTCCTTCCACGCTTCCTTCCCCCCCGGCTGAGGCTTCTGACGCCCAACCTGGGCCTTCCAGGCCACATGTGGAGGAGCCCAGATTGAGCCAGGTATAGCATTCCTCTAAATATTTCTGCTTGTCCAATCAATGATGTTAACTAGATGTTAGTTGGGAGTACTAATTTATTGTGATAATTTATTAGGATTGTGATTGATGATGCAACAACTAAAACCATATCCCTTTTTCATACACAGGGAAGTCTCAGCCAGGAGGTGGCCGGGCAGAGCCGGCTGGCTGATCTGCAGGTCCCTCCACCCCCCCTGGAAAGAGAAAGTGGCAGTAGGAGGAGTGCCCTAGAGGAGGCTACCAGAGGACTCTTTTGGAGGGCTACAGAGGTCCTGGGAGCATTACAGACCGTGGAGGAGGACATTGCTGCCGTCATTGCATATAAAATGCAGAGGATGGAGGAGGGACAACAAGCCATGTGTGAGTCCCTCATATTGGAGGCTCTTAAGAAAGGTATGAGGGGCAATATTACAGCTCAGACACACCTTTGCGATGGTCCTCCTCCTGCAGGTCCTCCTCCTCGTCCTCCCTCTCCTCCAGGTCCTCCCAGTCCTCCTCCAGGTCCTAATCCTCCTCCTGCCACATCTCCAACTGCACAGCCACAGCCAGGAAGGAAGCGTGAAAGGAAGACCAGAAAGTGAGGACCCTGGATCCAGTCTGGTCGGCCAAAAAATGCAGCCTCTTGTGGTACCACAGCCTGGGGACACAGATGTCATCTGCTGCTATCCGAATCTCTGCAAATTCTGGACCAGACTGCCCTCCCTTACATATGGACTCCTCAGGCCACCAATTTTGATGTTCAAGAATTGATGTCTGCCGTGGGGGTCCCAGGCTTCACTAATTTCTCCTGTTGATCCAGTGTTGCCTTCCTCTTTGTTTGGTTCTGAGCCCTTAATAATGGATTTTTGTTTAGAATTATACTCTCCTATGCGTTTTACTTCAAAAAGGACAGTTTGTTTGTGAGGATTCAGGTACATTGCAAATATACAATGTGAAATGAACAAGGGACACCAACAACAAACAATCTCCTGGAGATTAAATAATAAAAGATATCAATGGTGTTGGGGTAACTTGACACACAAAACACACACAAAAATATTCTGGAGTAAAAATAAAAATAACATTGAACAAAGATCAGCCTTTGAAAAAATATAAACATTAAATGAAAAAAAAGGCTTAAAATCCCCAAAAAAATTAAATAAAAAAAAAAAATTCTGTCAGATGTGACAACTAATAACAATATATTCAGGGAATCCCAATAAAAAAACAAAAATAAAACTTTGTGAGAAGTGTGTGTGAATATGAGCAGCAAAACTACTTAATTCTTGTCACATTATAAAGAAGAAGAGAGTGCGCTGTATTAAACCATTTTTAACATTGCAGCGTGACGAAAGTGCTGTATCCATTGCGAACGCTAAGTTTACCAGAACGAGCTGTTCCGTCTTGGAATTTCTTCTGAGCATGCGTGGCACTTTGTGCGTCGGAACAGGCCACACACGGTCGGAATTGACGCGATCGGATTTTGTTGTCGGAAAATTTTATCTCCTGCTCTCCAACTTTGTGTGTCGGAAAATCCGATGGAAAATGTCCGATGGAGCCCACACACGGTCGGAATTTCCGACAACACGCTCCGATCGGACATTTTCCATCGGAAAATCCGACCGTGTGTACCGGGCATAAGAGTTAATATGGGAAAAACGTGTCTCCTTTCCACTAAAGCTTTATCACCAATCCTTGTTTCACTAAAAACCCCAAATTGACAAAAAACATTTGTCACTGGGACAGAAAGTGAGGTAAAATCTTCTGAAGAGGTACACAGACAGCAAAACAAATGTCACAGGGGTGATAACCCTTCCCTAGGTTTTCCAAAAAGCTTAAAAATAGATTTTTTTGGCTGGCGCTACACTTTAAAAATGTACCAGCTCAAAATTACAAACAGATTCTACTTAACAATAAACCTACATTCCCTGTCTTGTTAGCACCGCCTGTATACTGCTGTTCAGAGGGCCTTGGGCCCCACGCCTTTCCTTTTTTTAATTTGGGTGCGGGGTTCTCCTTAATATCCATACAAGACCCAAAGGGCCTGGTAATGGACTGGGGGGGGGGGGGTCTACCCATGACGTTTGTCTCACTGATTTTCATCCATATTGCTGGGACCGGACATTACATTAAAGTCGTAAGCAGTTTTAAATGACTTTTATTACTTTAAAAATGTCATTTTGTGCAGGGACTGTTCTAAGCACAGGAAACACGCACCACTTTACAGGCATACTATAGACACCCCCCAGGTACGATATTTAAAGAAATATTTCCCTTTTTTTTTTTTTTCACTTTAAGCATCATTAAAATCACTGCTCCCGAAAAAACGGCAGTTTTTAAAACTTTTTTTTGCATTGATACATGTCCCCTGGGGCAGGACCCGGGTCCCCAAACCCTTTTAGGGCAATACCATGCAAATTAGCCTTTAAAATTAGCACTTTTGGTTTCGAACGTTCGAGTCCCATAGACTTCAATAGGGTTCTAACGTTCGTGCAAATTTTCGGACCGTTCGCAGGTTCTGGTGCGACCCAATCCGGGGGGTGTTCGGCTCATCCCTACTTAATTCTAAGCGGTATGTGTGGAGAAAACCAGGCACTGCTCATCACCTGTCCAATACAGTCCAACCAGTGAAGCATAGTGGTAACAGCATCATGCTGTGGGGGTGTTTTTCAGCTGCAGGGACAGGACGACTGGTTGCAATAGAGGGAAAGATGAATGTGGCCAAGTACAGGGATATCCTGGACGAAAACCTTCTCCAGAGTGCCCAGGACCTCAGACTGGGCCGAAGGTTTACCTTCCAACAAGACAATGATCCTGAGCACACAGCTAAAATAACGAAGGAGTGGCTTCACAACAACTCTGTGACTGTTCTTGAATGGCCCAGCCAGAGCCCTGACTTAAACCCAATTGAGCATCTCTGGAGAGACCTAAAAATGGCTGTCCACCAACGTTTACCATCCAACCTGACAGAACTGGAGAGGATCTGCAAGGAGGAATGGCAGAGGATCCCCAAATCCAGGTGTGAAAAACTTGTTGAATCTTTCCCAAAAAGACTCATGGCTGTATTAGATCAAAAGGGTGCTTCTACTAAATACTGAGCAAAGGGTCTGAATACTTAGGACCATGTGATATTTCAGTTTTTCTTTTTTAATAAATCTGAAAAAAAGGCAACAATTCTGTGTTTTTCTGTCAAAATGGGGTGCTGTATGTACATTAATGCGGAAAAAAATGAACTTAAATGATTGTAGCAAATGGCTGCAATATAACAAAGAGTGAAAAATTTAAGGGGGTCTGAATACTTTCCGTCCCCACTGTATATACATATACTAAATACACTGCAGCTAACTGAATGGCCTGCCTGCTCAATCCAAATGAAATGACACTCTCTCTCGGTCAACGCCCTGCCTTTGGCCAATTATGGCTGTCTTTGCTGACGGTGCTGTGATTAGCCAAAGTATGTGGTTCATACTGCATGCTTGGCCAATCATCAAACAGCAATGCACTGCGATTTCGCAGTACATTATGGGGCGTGACTCGCCGCTCGAATTTGGCACGAACGCCCCATAATGTTCGTATTTCGTCAAACGCTCGAACAGCCAATGTTCGAGTTGAACTCATGTTCGACCCAAACATAAAGCTCATCCCTAATCAGTAACACAATTGACACATTAGTTAAAGAAAAGCAGCAACGAGTGTACCAAATGGCTATCGCCTACAGTAGCGCTTGCACCTGAGATTTCGTATATAGCTATAAATTCAGTTTATGTCAAACAATAAAAGATCAGGAGGAAGAAAGAAAGGAGAAAGATAAAGAAAGAAAAGATTGGGAGAGAAGGAGGGGGGGTGGGATCTGCTGGGATAGCCTGGGATGGAAAGACATTAACTTGACAATTTAGGGTCATCCCTTTATTTTGGGGAAAAATCAAGGTAAAGGTGGAGCTGGGCTCTGGGGAACGAGCGGCTAAACTTTAACATAAGATATATTAAAAAAAAAAAAAAAAGACCTGTTCTTCCTTAGTCCCTTGGGATCTGGCGGTGTGACGCACACATCATTAAAGTGGGTGGAGGAGTTTACTTAGGTGTCAGAGTTCGGGCTAGGCTGGATGCATAGCTGGAGGATAATATTGACCCACTGATTTCTCAATTTGCTCGTAAGTGTCAGACTTGGCGTACCCTGACGTTATCTCCGGTAGGTAGGGTGAATATGGTTAAAATTCTCTACCAAAATTTCATTATTTCTTTAGGAACACCCCAGTCTCGATATCCAAGGCAACCTTTGTGAGATTGGATAGCATTTTTTTTTTTTTTACATATTTTGTCTGGGTGGGAAAGACCCCTAGGCTGGCCCAGGCCACCCTTCATCTACCCCTCACTCAGGGAGGCCTGGCACTACCTAACCTCCAGCTGTACTTTTGGGCTGCAGTACTTGTTATGGTGCGGTGGTGGTTCAGTCAGCCTAGTCATAATCTGGCAGTCACGGAGGCTGCCCTTCTTGGAACCTATGCTGCGTTGACTTAGTCTATCATGGTCCTAGGAAAAATATATAAAACAGCGCTAGCCGCCTAAATCAAGCAATATACATCCTAATAAACAGTGCCTGTTGTATCAATGTTAAGATAAAACAAAAAACATAAAATCTAAAAGTGCTCAGGTGCTTCAGTGAAAAGTGCAATGGTGCTCCAAAACATTTGAACCGGTGAAGTGGCTCCATCTTTGATGTTCCCACTCACTAAAATTATGGAATCCGCAGCTTCGCAGTTTGGGATCAAAAAGGCATTGATCAAATGAGCTGGGGATATGTTGGATGGTTCCTCAGTAAAATCTTGCAGGGAGACGTTTTAAGACATGAAGGATATACCACACTCCATAGATGGGGAAAATAGAGAGAGAATTCATAGTGAAATAACGTTTGGCATCAATTATCAAGCGCATTTAATGCGCAACTTACAGGATTTTTGGCAAAAACAGGCATCAGTAAGAAAATCATCCAAGTTCGCCGCTGAATGGCATGTGTTCCACGGAGATGGAAATTTGCGTCAATGGTTTAACATGAACGGGAAGTACGTCGACTCATTTCACCCCTCCACCAGGGCGTCATCAAGCAAAAAGCATTTCTTCCTTTACTGAGTTACTGAAGAGGTTCTCTCTGCCTTAATCTATATCCTTCTATTATCATCAACTGGGACATGCTCTTTGAGCCCAACTCCACTTGATCAAATTGGGAGACTGTAGACATCCAGACTTCTGGATAAACCTTTATCTTCCCCTTATCGTCTAATAAAGCGTTCAATAAATGGCAAACTGATAAACTAGAACTTTCCACTGACGACTGGGAAAAATGCACAGGTTCCTACATTACAAATATGATTTCAGCTAAAGACCGCTTTATTCTGTTAAAATTGATCCACAGAGACTACTATAGCCCCCAAAGGTTAGCTGCCATCTACCTGCAAGTTAGTCCTGTCTCCACATGTTGTCCTTCCTCTACTGCAGGGGTAGTGAATTAAAATTCAAAGAGGTCCGGTAACTAAAAACAAATTTCGGCCGAGGTGCAAATCACAAGTCTGTGCCATTAAAGAAAGTGGGTGTCTACTTTCCTTTTTTTTAGGGGGAGACAAGCTCTTTGGTACTTTTCTTACTGTTTCTTCCATACACTCTGCTAATACTGCTAATTACTGTAAATGTAAATGTCCCCAATAGTGTTCCCCCTTACATCAGGTGCCCCTACCAGCAGGCCCGCACTGGGACAAAAAATAGGCCCGGGCATTTTGGATTGAGCAGCCCATGACATGTTAACCGGCCCCTTTCCCACTCTTCACCCTGACAAATTCCCTGAGAGAGGGGAGGGGGGAACCCAGCAGAGGTGTGTGGGGGAGGTGAGGTGGAACCAGTAAAGGACATGGGAGGATGGAGAGCACAGGGAATAACCTTGAGAACATGGGGTGGGGTGAGAGCACAGGGAGGAAGAGAAGAGCACAAGGGACAGCGGAAAGCATGGGGGAAGGTGGAGAGCACAGGGGAGGTTGAGAGCACAGGA
This sequence comes from Lithobates clamitans, assembly GCA_037952925.1. Lineage (NCBI taxonomy): Eukaryota > Metazoa > Chordata > Amphibia > Anura > Ranidae > Lithobates > Lithobates clamitans. Next base: position 371,399 of record JBBGZY010000638.1, read on the forward strand.
AGGGCGGCGGAGAGCATGGGGGAAAGTGGAGAGCACGGGGGAAAGTGGAGAGCACGGGGGGAGGTGGAGAGCACAGGGGGAGGTGGAGAGCACAGGAAGGGCGGCAGAGAGCATGGGGGGAAGGTGGAGAGCACAGGGGGGCTGGTGGAGAGCATGGGGGGATGTGAAGAGCACATGGGGGACGTGGAAAGCACAGGGGGGCTGCTGGAGAGCAGGGGGAGGTGGAGAGCACAGGGAGGGTAGCAGAGAGCATGGGGGGAGGTAGAGAGCACAGTGAGGGTGGAGGAGAGCATTGGAGGGAAGGTGGAGAGCACAGGGGGGCTGGTGGAGAGCATGGGGGGATGTGAAGAGCACATGGGGGCTGGTGGAGAGCATGGGGATGTGAAGAGCACATGGGGGAGGTGGAGAGCACAGGGGGGCTGGAGGAGAGCATGGGGGGGGGGTGAAGAGCACGGGGAGGGCAGCGGAGAGCATGGGGGGAGGTGAAGAGCACAGGGAGGGCGGCGGAAAGCATGGGGGGAGGTGAAGAGCACAGGGAGGGCGGCGGAAAGCATGGGGGGAGGTGGAGAGCACAGGGAGGGTGGTGGAGAGCATGGGGGGAGATGGAGAGCACAGGGAGGGTGGTGGAGAGCATGGGGGGAGATGGAGAGCACAGGGAGGGCGGCGAAGAGCATGGGGGGAGATGGAGAGCACAGGGAGGGTGGCAGAGAGCATGGGGGGAGATGGAGAGCACTGGGGGGGGTGGCAGAGAACATTGGGGAGGTGGAGAGCACTGGGGGGGTGGCAGAGAGCACGGGGGAGGTGGAGAGCACTGGGGGGGCAGCAGAGAGCATAAAGGAGGTGATGAGCACTGGGGGGGTGGCAGACAGCATTGGGTAGGTGGAGAGCACTGGGGGGGGGGCAAGAGCATAAGGGAGGTGGAGAGCACTGGGGGGGGTGGCAGAGAGCATGGTGGAGAGCACTGGGGGGGTGGCAAATAGCATGGGGGAGGTGGAGAGCACTGGGGGGGTGGCAGAGAGCTTGGGGAGGTGGAGAGCACTGGGGGGGGGCAGCAGAGAGCATAAGGGAGGTGAAGAGCACTGGGGGGGTGGCAGAGAGCATGGTGGAGAGCACTGGAGGGGTGGCAAATAGCATGGGGGAGGTGGAGAGCACTGGGGGGGTGGCAAATAGCATGGAGGTGGTGGAGAGTACTGGGGGGTGGCAGAGAGCATGAGGAGGCAAAGAGTATGGGTGGTGTGGAGAGCCCAGGGGGGCAGCAGAAATAAGCAGGATAGGAGAAGCGGTGGGGGGGGGCTTCATATAGAACAATCATTCCCTCCATCTTCCTCCTGCAGTTTCCTGCTTCTCCTCTACCTCTCACAGGCATTCCGATACTGCAGGAGGAAGATGGAAAGAATTATTCTTCTATATGCAGCCGTCCCCACCGCTCCTCCTATCCAGGTTACAAGGAGGTGGCTGAGAGCACGGGGCTGCACTAACATTTTCTGTTATCCGGCTTCAAGTTGTTAGCAGCAGGTGTCTGCACTGGCTCCTTCCCCTTCACAGTCACGCCCCCTGGCACCGACGGCTGACCTATACGGGTGGCCGCAGAAGGCCGAAGGCTTCTCATCTAGCTCCACCCCCCTCTATGTTTACATCCCCCCGGCGCTGATGGACTAAGTTTAACATGCATCCGGCCGGCCGTGGAGAGGCTGTATGAGCAGCGCGGGCTCAAAGAGCCTTGTGCCCTGCAAGGACTTGCAGCATGGCGGCCGTGGCCCACCGGGCAGGTGCCCGGTTTGCCCTATGACCAATCCGGGCCTGCCTACCAGAGTAATTCATTACATTGGGTGCCCCCATCAGAATACCCCCATAAATTAGTTGCCACATCAGAGTAGGGGTGCGGAAATGAATCGCTGCATTGATGCATCGTGATTCGGGTGTCCCCGATGTGGCATTGATGCATGCGACCGGAAAAATCGATTTCCGGGTGACGTCACCCCGACTTGCCCCGCGCCTCCTGGGAGAGCGCTCTGAGTGTATAGCTGTTACCTCATTTCTCAGTCTGTGTACAGTGTACATGGCGCTCATGTGACTGCCCGGCCCGCCTCTCTCCTCTCACGTCTCTCCTGACGTCAGCCCCGTCCGCCTCTCTTATGATCTGATAGCTACAGTCAGTGGGCGGGGCTGAGAATTCCCTGCTGACGTCAGGTGAGACGTGAGAACACCGGCGGCTGGAATGGAGATCGGGGGATGGTGAGCAGGCAGATCGCCCTTCTCATTACAGGCTGCCATGGTCAGAGGGATAGCAATGATACGTTTCTTCAAGTAAGTCCAAGTTCTCTCCAATGATCCTGTATAGAAATACAGCTCTATCGCCCGAGTAGGATTACAAGGTATACACCTGCCTGGCCACGCCCCCTTCTTATCACTAGACAACTCATTGTTTACAGCGTTACCAGGGAGACGGGCAACCGGGGCCTGCAGGACGGCCACCGGCACCGGCAGAGCAGCATGTGAGTACAGGGGGGGGGGGCACTGTGATCCAGGGACACAGGGGGGAGTCCGGGCATGTAGTGGAATCTGATGTGTCACCTGTGATGACTAATGTCATTGTCACTGCAGGGGAATGGGCTATATGGAGGAGAAATATAGACAGGAGGAATGGTGTGATATCTTCCTGAATGTGATGACAGCTCGGGAGGGGACACAGGACACCATTAGATTGTCAGAAATAAAAACACAAATGTCTGCTCCTTTTATTCCCAGTATTATGGTGGGGTGACACACACTCTGTGTATTGCTTTCTCTTACAAATCTGACCATCTGTCAGGTTGTGTCACAATCACCGTTCGACTGCCCAGCACCCACAACTTGTTGCAGCGGTGAGCCGGCGCCCAGGACTGAAGGGGTTACAGTGAGTCCTTCCAGTGAATCGCAGCAATGCCAGCGCCGGAACTCCTGTGCCTGCCGCAGCCTGCACGCGCATGGGGGATCTGTTGAGTGATGTGATCGTAGCTCGGCTGATCGATCAGAGCTGAGCCCGGCTGTGTGTAGAGGTGGCGGGGCGTAGTTTCAGTCCTTGTCATAGGTGCCATTTTCACTAGATACACCTCTGCACAGAAATGAGGTATGAAGCTCCATATTTTTTAAAAAGCACATACAGTGGAGCACTTAATGGATTGTAACACAGGATTTATTACAACAGTTATTTTAACAGCAGTAAGTAGAGTACAAATGTGTTTGTACTCAGAGGCGTAACTACAATCTTCAGGGCCCCGATGCAAGAAACCATGGAGGGCCCCCCTGACAGGGATCTTTTCTCCGAGCCCGATGGCGGAACACCAGGGCCCGGTCGCAAGTGGGTGGCTGCATGTAAAGGAATCGTTTTCTCCCCCCCCCCCCCCCGCTTCTCCTCCTCTCCCTCCCACAGGCATTCAGGGGCTGCAGGAGGAAAATGGAGAGATGGGTTCCTCTATGTCGGTGTTTCTCAATCTTTTTCCAGTCAGGGCACACTTGAAGTGGCTGCACTGCAACCACCCTGCAACTGTGTGCATTGATGATGATGCATGTAAGGGGTTAAAACAGGCGGTCAGGAGGCAACATATTGCCTCTTTACCGGCTGTCAAATGCCTCTGAAAAGCGATTTGAGCATGGATCACTTTTCAGAGGAACAGCATTTTTTTTTGCTGGTACTATGAACAAGCAAAAAAAAAAAAAAATTGGATCTAATGGGACACATATAGGGGGTCAGGATTAAAAGCGCATACATAAAATGTGCATATATACATGTAAACACACATACACACACACACATACATAAATACACACACACACACACATTATATATATATATATATATATATATATATATATATATATATACATAAATGCACACACACATAAACCAGTGGCAGGTGGTGCTCAAAATTTTTTGGGGGGCGTAAGCAAACTGAAAAATTCTTAAAAAAAAAAACGCATCAATTGCAGCCTCACTGTGCACATCAATTGCCACCACTGTACCCATCATATGCAGCCACTGTGCCCATCAAACGCAGCCACTGTGCACATCAATTTCCACCACTGTACCCATCATATGCAGCCACTGTGCCCATCAAACGCAGCCACTTTGCCCATCAAACGCAGCCACTGTGCCCATCAATTGCAACCCCTGTGCCCCCAAACGCAGCCACTGTGCCCATCAAACGCAGCCACTATGCCCATCAAACGCAGCCACTGTGCCCATCAAACGCAGCCACTGTGCCCATCAATTGCAACCCCTGTGCCCATCAAACGCAGTCACTGTGCCCATCAAATGTCACCCCTGTGCCCTCAAACGCAGTCACTGTGCCCATCAAACGCAGCCACTGTGCCCATCAAACGCAGCCACTGTGCCCTGAAACGCAGCCACTGTGCCCATCAAACGCAGCTACTGTGCCCTGAAACGCAGCCACTGTGCCCATCAAACGCAGTCACTGTGCCCATCAATTGCTGCCACTGTGACCCCCCTGCCCGCTCGCAGTCTGCCCGGCACTTACCCTGTCTCGGTGGGGCAGCGGGTGACGGCGACGAGCAGGGTCCTCCATGCGTTTCCTCCCATCCTCTCCTCCTGATAGGCATCCAATAGCGGCGCCTGTCGTTTCAGCCAATCAGGTGACGGGTAACAGACCTGAGCACCTGATTGGTGGAGAGGCAGTTCAGTGTTAGGAAAGCAAATATTTATTCGCTTTTCTAACACACCTGGGTGGACTGTGAGCGCCAAGCATGGCACTCACAGTTCATTTATTTTGAAGCCTATTTAGTGCTTTAAAAACACCCCCGCCGGTGTCATTCAGGCGCCCGGCATCCAAAAAGGGGCCAGGCGTCTGAATAGGGGGGACAGTGGTGGCCATAGATAGATTCACGCTATGCATGAATCTATCTATTTGTTATAGAGGGGTGCCTGGAGAGAGGGGGCGGCACCCATGCGCCCCTATGGACGAACCGCCACTGAATACACATACATACACACATATACATACATGCTCACACACATGCACATATGTATACATGCTCACACACACATGCACATATACATACATGCTCACACACACACATGCACATATACATACATGCTCACACACACACACACATACATGCTCACACACACACACACACGCTCACACACACATGCACATATACATACATGCTCATGTCTTCTCCAAAGACATGCTGGTAGGTTAATTGGATCCTGTCTAAATTGTCCCTAGTATGTATAAATGTGAGTTAGGGACCTTAGAATGTAAGCCCCTTGAGGGTAGGGACTGATGTGAATGTACAATGTATATGTAAAGCGCTGCGTAAATTGACGGCGCTATATAAGTACCTGAAATAAATAAATAAATAATGCTCACACACACATGCACATATACATACATGCTCACACACACATGCACATATACATACATGCTCACACACACACATACAGTAGATAAAAAACGGCAGACCTTTACCTTATCTCTTCCTGCCGGGTACTGCACTGTAGGGGGAGACAAAGAGCACAGCACTGTGCTTTCACTTTGTAATCAATGTGAGCAGCTCCCTGCACAGTGCCGAATACAGTTCGGCTTAGGACGGGAGCTTGTCTCCGCTCCTCTCCTCCTATCAAAGTACTGTATACAGGGGGCCCTCAGGGGCCCCCTGCAGCAAGGGGCCCGGTCGCCATGGCAACCTCAGCGACCCCTATAATTCCGCCACTGTTTGTACTCTACTTACACCTCCTACATGCTCTGTGCTAACAGTTCCCTGACTTCCCCGTTTGCACATTCCACTGTGTTAACTCCTAGTGTGCTGGAAAGTGCAAACGGGGAAGCCAGGGAACAGTCAGCACAGAGACAGTACAAAGGACTTCACAGGGCTGTTTGTCGGCTGTGGATTTTAATCCCTCCTGACCTCCCAGCAGCAGTGTGTGTGCATGCCTGTACCCTGTAGTGCACCAGATTAGTGCACTTTTTAAGGGAGTGAGGTTATTTTTAATTCAAAGCAGAGTTCCAGTAAATGTTTTGTTTATTAAAAGTCAGCAGCTCTAAAAAAAGTGTATCTTCTGACTTTTAATAAAAAGTAATATCCGCGATCATCTCACGGAGAGGAAGAACGGAGAAATGCTGATGTAAACAATTATTTCCCCAATCTGCCTAGTGACACTGATCACAGCTCCCTGTAATCGGGAGCGGTGATCAGTGTCACGTCACACATAGCCCAGCCCCCCAGAGTTAGAACACATCCCTAGGACACACTTAACCCCTGCAGCGTCCCCTCCTGGTTAACTCCTTCACTGCCAGTCACATTTACACAGTAATTAGTGCATTTTTAATTGCACTGATCGCTGTATAAATGTGAACGGTCCCAAAATAGCGCCAAAAGTGTCCGATCTGTCCGCCATGTCGCAGTCACGATAAAAATCGCTAATCGCCGCCATTACTAGTGAAAAAAAATTAATAATAAAAATGCCATAAAACTATCCCCTATTTTGTAGACGCTATAACTTTTGCGCAAACCAATCAATAAACGCTTATTGCGATTTTTTTTTACCAAAAATCTGTAGAAGAATATGTATCAGCCTAAACTGAGGAAAAAAAAGTTTTTTTACATATTTTTTGGGGATATTTATTATAGCAAAAAGTATTGTTTTTCAAAATTGTCACTCTTTTTTTGTTTATAGCACAAAAAATAAAAACCGCAGAGGTGATCAAATACCACCAAAAGAAAGGGAAAGGGGAAAAAAGGACATCAATTTTGTTTGGGAGTCACGTCGCAGGACCGCACAATTGTGAGTTAAAGCGACACAGTACCGAATCGCAAAAAGTGCTCTGGTCTTTGGCCAGCCAAATGGTCCGGGGCTGAAGTGGTTAAACATCAAGTGTTCCCATCAGCGTGTCCCCTTAACATAAAATGTGGCCATTAGAGTGCCCCTTAACATAAAAATAGGGACATTCTGATGGGCATATTTTATGTTAAGGGGCACATGGATGGGCACATTTTATGTTAATAGGCACTCTGATGGGCATATTTAATGTTAAAATGTGCCCATCAGCGTTCCCCCTAACATAAAATGTGCCCTTCAGAGTGCCCCTTATGTTAATGATGATGATGATGATGAGCACATCAAAATATGTCCATTAACATAAAATATGCCCATTAGAATGCCCTATTGTATGTTAAGGGGCACTCTGATGGGCATATTTAATGTAAGGTTCACACTGATGGGCACATTTTATGTTAAAATGTGCCCCTTAACATTAAATATGTCCATCAGAGTGTCCCTTAACATAAAATATGCCCATCGGAATGCCCCTATTTTTATGTTAAGGGATACACTGATGGGCACATTTTATGTTAAGGAGCACTCTTATGGGCATATTTAATCTAAAGGTTCACACTGATGGGCACATTTTATGTTAAGGGGTACTCTGATGGGCACATTTTTTGTGCCCATCAGAGTGAACCTTACATTTCTTCTTAAGAGAAAATGTGCCCATCAGTGTGCCTCCTAAGAGAAAATGTGCCCATGATCGAGCCCCTGTAAACACCCCACATACCTTTCTGGCAGGCAGAGATTGTGAGGCAACAAACTGCAGGGGGTGAGAGCTGCACCGGGAGTCTTGCTGAAGGAGGCGGGGCGTGCATATCACATCATACCTCGCAGCTCCCGGCTGTCACTGGGCGATAAACAGCATGGGGCGGGGTGTGCACGTAAAGTCACAGCTTACCTCGCAGCCCAGCTGGAAAACGTGAGATAGTAAGCAGCAGGGGTGGGCGCACACGCACCATCATTGGTTGCAGGGTGCCCACGGTCCAGTGTTGCCAACCGTCAGTATTTTTACTGGCAGCCAGTAAAAAACAGGCAATTTTCTCCTGCCAGTAAATGCCAGTAAAAGGTTGCCAGTAAAAAATATGGCTGTGACGCTCAGCTTGGTCCGGAGCCGGCAGAGACCATCCGAGTGCCTTCTACAATGTGATTGGGTGGCTCTGTTGGAGGCAGTGCAATGGAGCCAAGCAGAGCTGCCAGAGCCTTGTGGTTTGGGAGCCTGCGGTATGGGAGCAAGACAGGCTGGGACTGTCAGTGCTGTTTAGACTAGAGTGGACTGAAGGGACCACTTGGCTTGGAGAGAGACTGTCACTGTGACTCAGGAGGGGACGTGTCGTGTCAGTGAGGTCTCATCCTCATCTGTGCTGCTGCACACTGCTGTCAGTGTCACTGTGAGAGTCAATTTTTTGTGTGTGCTGCCCATTCTAATTTCTTGCCCTTCTGATTTCTGTCTCTGAGATACTTACTTACTATATCGACAATAAAATAAGAGATATGTTTTTTGCCTTATTATCTACCTTAAATCATATTGTTAATTGCATATGGTATATGTTTGTAGCCTAAATACTCTAATTTGCACTTAAAAATGTAATTTTGTAAATTTTGGAAATGCCAGTAAAAACGTGACTGTGCCAGTAAATTTTGGGTATTGTATCAGTAAATTTCAATCTGGTAGGTTGGCAACACTGCCACGGTCCCAGCAACTAATGGCTGCTGAACAGAGGAGTGGGGATGTGGCGCTGTACACTGGAGGCCTGACGGTCCGGACAGGAGCGTTGCTCGGTCCATGTTCAGACTGCGGGCTGCCATTTAGTGACGGCTGCTCTACTGGAACCTTCTTCCACATGCTATATGGCCAGCTATCCGCCCTTCCTGTCTTGGATACTTTAAATGACCTTGGTGATTGGTCTCTCCAGCCTGATTCACACATGATGCTCCTGGGTATCATGGATGACATTGTAGCCTCTAGGTATAAGAAGTTACTTATTTTATGCACTTTATAATGCACGGAGAGAGCCCCTTGGATGGAAGCAGCCCACACTGGCTAATTGGGTTTCTACAGTTAATGCAGTCTTGCCACTGTATAAATGAACATATGTCAGTCAGTGATGGCGAACCTTGGCACCCCAGATGTTTTGGAACTACATTTCCCATGATGCTCAACTACACTGCAGAGTGCATGAGCATCATGGAAAATGTATTTCCAAAACATCTGGGGTGCCAAGGTTCGCCATAACTGACCTATGTGAATAGAAACTGTCCAGAGAAGTTTGACAAAGTGTGGTCCACTTGGATTGATGCTCATGGTCCTGTTGAGTCTTATGACGGTTGATCCTTTTTCTTGTGTCACCCCCCCGCCCCCCCTATCCCTTGCCTTTTTTGCCCTGATCCTGTCCTCCCCTCCTCTCTGTTAGAAGTGTTATTGTAAATTTTCTGCTCTCTAATGTTGTCAATATGTTTTGAACCTTAATTTTGAGTATCTCTCTGTAAACCTGCAATTGATTTGTGCATTATTTGAATAAACCTTTATCTGTTTAAAAAAAAAGAAAAAGAAGGGCCTTTAAAAAAATATATATATAAGTCAAAGGGGTCATTGTCAGCATTCCAACACTACAAGGAATGCAAGAAGTATAAGCACACAATCAGGGCACCTAAAATAGACCAGAGAGTGAAAAAAAAATCCCCAAAAATGTTTTAAATATATTAATAGTAGGAAAGCAAGGTCAGAACATATTGGCCTCTTAAAAGATGATCAGGGAAAGTTGGTTACAAATGACAAGGAGAAGGCCACTGTAATAAACACATTCTTCTCTTCAGTTTTTACAAATAGTAATCAAGACTGTATTGTTCGTAACAAAGCACAGAAGGTATCCTTGTGGTTAACAAGGTTGTGTCCGAAAAAGACTTGAAATACGTATCGCAAATAAATCACCAGGACCAGATGGCTTACACATGAGATTTCTCAAAGAACTTAGCAAGGCCATTACTCTTAATTTTTTACAGACCGCTTACTGATTGGGAATAGTAAAAAAGCCAATGTGGTACCAATATTTAAAAAAGAGCAGAGATATATTACTGGAAACTACAGGCCAGTCAGTCTCACATTGATAGTATGTAAACTATTAAAGGGGACGATTATGGACTATATCCAAGAATTTGATGATGACAGTATTGTTAGTAATAATCAGCATGGATTCATGAAAGATAATTTTTAGCAAACCAATCTGCTAACATTCTATGGGGAAGTGAGCTGCCATCTAGATAAAGGAAGGGCTGTGGATGTGGTATTTCTGGATTTTGCAAAAGCATCCGATACCGTTCCCCATAAACACTTCATTTACAAATTGAGGTCTGTTGGAATGGATCATAGGGATATGTACCTGGATAGAAATCTGGGTACAGGAGCACATCCAAAGGGTGGCGATACATGGTGTGTACTAAGAATGGTCTAGAGCGGTAAGTAAGGTACCCCAAGGCTCGGTGGTGGGACCAAATCTGTTTAATTTACTCATTATTGATTTAGAAGCTGATACAAAGCTAAGTAGGGCAATGACTTCACAGTTGGAATAAAGAAACTTTACAAGAAGACCTCAATAAATTAAGGGGTGGGCAACTATATTGCAAATGAGGTTTAATGTTGAAAAATTTAAAGTAATGCCTCTGGGGGCTAAAAACATGAGTGCAAGTTACTTCCCCAGTGGGAGAAGCTCTTGGGAAATCCAGGATGGAAAAAGATCTAGGGGTCCTAGTAGATCACAGGTTCAGCAATAGAATGTAATGCCAAGCTGCAGCAAGCAAAGCTAGCAGAATATTTGCATGCATTAAAGGAAGTATTTACTCAAGAGATAAAAAATAATCGGCACACATCTTGAGTATGCTGTCCAGTTCTGGTCACCAACCCTCAGGAAGGATGTGCTGGAACTGGGGAGAGTCGATATAAGGGCAACAAAGCTTGTGTATTTCAATGGTCCTCGTTCTAATTGCAACCCCAAAATCTCGCTACTTTGGGGTTGCAATAGTGGAAACAGAGCCTTATTCCTACTAAAAAAGCAACTTCAACAAAATCAGGGTGTTTGAGGTCATGTTATATACTTTTGATCCACTAAAGTGATATATCAAATTTGTTGCCCGTGTGGTAAACAGTATGTAGGTAAATCCAAATGTGAATTGCATGTAAGGACTAGTGAATATCTAAAAAGGCTACTACTAGCTTATTGGCACAATTTTGTAGGTTTCATTGTTTATTCCCCATGGTATCTCACTGCAGGGTGGTTTTGATGCTGAGGAAAAGACCATGTGGATTCACCTTCTGGGAACATTGGCTCCTGATGGTTTAAACAAATAAATTCATTTTAAAGTGTTCTTAAGATTTGTCTTCTGTAATTTGTCTCCTGAGCGATTATATGCCTGCCAGGCCTAGCTAATTGTTAAAGATATACGTTTCGCATTTTAAAAACATTTGTGAGTTGCAGCGGATAGAAACATATAAAGGCCTTATGCACACTAAGCATTAAAAATGCTGCTTTTAGTGGCATCTGTTGTTTTTTTTTCCCTGTCTCTAAACACCCCTTCATGTTAACCTATGTGTCAATGCACACATAGGCATTTAGAGACAGAAAAAACAAAACATAAAAAAAACACTGCCAGCGCGTCCAGCAGCGGCAACCTTTTGGCAGAAAAAATGTTTGATGCATGTAAACGCTAGGCATGCGTAGCGCTTGAACATTAATTTATTTCAATGGGCAGAATACATTATTATTCTGCCCAATGAAATTAAATAACGTCTACACGTGTCAAGATGCGTATCAAGATGCGTGTCAAGTGTTTTTTCTGCCAAAACACTGCTGCCAGGAAGAAAGGTGTTTAGGAGAACTGGGCAAATGTCCTGTGTGCATGGGGCCAAACAGTTGTGTTTTAGGTATGGCCCTTGAAGATTAGGGTAGGAAAGGCTTAGGCTATACTATCCACTTGCCGACCGCCGCACGCCGATGTACGTCCAATGTTTGCCAGCGTATATCGTTGTTATGGCAGCAGGTAGCTGCCATAACCCCAGTATCAAAGTTTTCGTGCGGCGGGCGGCTTTCAGATAAAAGTGGTCTCTGCAGCGGAATCGCCGCAAGATCACTTTTATCGGTGGCGGGAGAGGGCCCCCCTCCCGCCGCGATCCGGTGCCCCCCGCCGCTACCGACGGCTCCGACGGCGATCGTGTCTGTCTCCTTGCTTTGCCTGGAGACGAGTGAGGCTAAGATGGCGCCCACTCGTCTCCATAACACTGCATGTCAAAACGTCACTTCCGCCCATACGTCTTAAAGGCACATTTTTTTCAATGTCATTTTTTTTTATTGCATTTTAGTGTAAATATGAGATCTGAGGTCTTTTTGACCCCAGATCTCATATTTAAGAAGTCCTGTCATGCTTTTTTCTATTACAAGGGATGTTTACATTCTTTGTAATAAGAATAAAAGTGACACAATTTTTTTTTTAAACAGGGTAAAAATAAATAAAATCATGTAAAATAAATAATAAAAATTTTTAAAAAATGTAAAAAACCCCCCCGTCCCAACAAGCTCGCGCGCAGAAGCAAGCGCATATTTGAGTAGCGCCCGCATATGAAAACGGTGGTCAAACCACACATGTGAGGTATCGCTGCAATTGTTAGAGCGAGAGCAATAATTCTAGCCCTAGACCTCCTCTGTAACGCAAAACAAGCAACCTGTAGAATTTTTTAAACGTCGCCTATGGAGATTTTTGAGGGTAAAAGTTTGACGCCATTCCACGAGCGGGCGCAATTTTGAAGCGTGACATGTTGGGTATCAATTTACTCGGTGTAATATTATCTTTCACAATATAAAAAAAGCTGGTTTAACTTTACTGTTGTCTTATTTTTTTTATTCAAAAAAGTGAATTTTTTCCAAAAAAAGCTTGCTTGTAAGACCGCTGCGCAAATACGGTGTGAAAAAAAGTATTGCAATGACCGCCATTTTATTCTCTAGGGTGTTAGAAAAAAAAAACAATATATAATGTTTGGGGGTTCCAAGTAATTTTCTAGCAAAAAAACATGTAAACACCTAAATTCCAAAACGAGGCTGGTCCTTAAGTGGCTCTAGTATGAGATTGTGTGACTCAGGGCTAGAACACATGGGCTTCAGTTTGTGTGAGAGAAGTGTGAACACCAAGCTTTCAGCAAGGGTTTGCAATGCACTTGTGAAGTTTTCAGCACGTTTTGTTAAAGCTTTTAAAGCACCAATCAGATCCAGTTGTGAATGTTAAACAAGTAGCGTGTTCGTACAGCTGCTGCTGCAATATACTTAAATAGAACTGCCTGCACGTGGGCAAACATGGCCCTATGCACAGATGCTACGCTTAGATATGTGAAGGAGGCCTAATCGTGAACTATGGTATTGTTACGAGAACATTTCAGGGGATGTGTGTGTGTATGTATAACATATTTATTACACACACTTGTATTCTTGTAGCCCTGATAAGCCAAATGTGTTGCATTGATTTGGAACATTTAACGTATGTTGATGGCATAAAGTCCTTGAAATATTTAAAAGTCTATGACCGTATGATTTACATTTATAAATACATGCAAAAATTGGGTTAAAGTTGTTTTTTCAGAACTGTGCCAAGAGTTCCCCAGTGTATTCTGTAAAGCATTTTATTTTGGTATAATGTAATTATGGAGAGCATGCTGAGCAGAAATTGGCTGGCCTGAGAAATATTCCACCTGAGGTTTCCCACATATCCAAGCCTGTTTCTCCAGCTGTGTATTCCCATCTACATTCCATCCAATGATCACATGATCCCCTAAGAGACCTTTTTTCCCTTGGAACTGATTGGAATGTCTGTTAGGCTATAAAACACATTTGAAATAAATAGCTATATAAGGTCTTGATCATTGGAATAAATAAAATGTTTAGGACCCTAAACCAAAACAAAAGTTAGTCATATAAAAGTAACATTAAAAATATTTGGGATGTCTGAAAACAGGAAATTAAAAAAGTAACTGCAGAACAAGTGATCATACTAATTTTACTAGCATCATTTTGACAAATGAAAATCAATTACATAATCAGACCTGGATCAGGAATCGTAGAGAGATGACAGGGAGATGGTCCTGTAGAAGTTTATGGGACTTGTAAGGAGTTGGGACCGTGGCCATGGAATGACGCATGCAATCTGGGATGGGTGTGCTACTTTACATTGGCGGAGGGCAAAAAACATAGATACCATGAAAGTGTACTTGTTCTTTAGGCCTATTGAAAAATGATGTTGCTGTTTCACACTGAAATATATTGTGGGTACCAATCTGTATAGGAATATTAAGGTAGGGCATAAAAAGGACATAGATGTTATATCAACTTAAATATTGAAAACTAAAAAGAAAAACGGTTTGACATTTGTAAAGATGGAGCGATGCCATACTTTCACAACAAACCAAAAATGTATTTATTGTCATATGTAGAAAAACCCACTTAGAAAGTAAACACACATTAATGAATGCATTTAATTAGGCAAGTACATTTTATATAAAGTGTATTTCCATGTTTGCAGCCAGATTGGGATTACACCTACTTTATATTTGTTAAATGTTCCCATTCACATAGTATAACATAAAAATAAAAAAAGTTGCAGTTTACCTTTTTTTTGGTCTGAGGACTCCAGCACTGAAGTATCATACTTGGTTTTCTTTTGTTTATGAAAAAGCTGGGGAGCTGTACTTGCCATCATTAACACTGTCTGTACTCTGCAGGCCTATCTCATTATAATTTGTAAGCCGGATTTGAAAACTGTCTGTCTTTCTTCACTGTATGTTACTGAGAGGGAGTCCAGCCTGTCCTAAAGCCCCATACACATGATCAAAATAGCGTACAAAAAATACCGCTTTCGAATCGATCGGATGATAATCTGATCGTTAGTACGCATTCGTTTGAAATTTTCTGAAGGGACAAACACAAAATGTTCTCTCGTTCGACACCAAATCGTATGCTTATCGTTTAATCTGTACAGTTTTTCTCCAAAAATACAATCCAAATACATTACATCACTTTCAAATTTTTATTCTGTCGTACGAGAATTTTTGTATTTTAGCAACCTATTCATTTTCGATATAGAGACTAGAATGCAAAAAAACTAACAAGAAACAAAACAAAAAACTGACGATTATTCGTCCGATTAATCTTATCGTGTGTACTAGGCTTAAGCTTTTCTTTTGGCACAGACTCACTTCAAACTTCAGAAATGCTTGTATTCTGACACCTTCTCATTAGAAACCTCTAAATCAGGGATTTGCAATTAGTGGACCTTCAGCTGTTGCGGAACTACAAGTCCCATGAGGCATAGGAAGACTCTGACAGCCACAAGCATGACACCCAGAGGCAGAGGCATGATGGGACTGGTAGTTTTGCAACAGCTGGAGGTCCGCTAATTGCATATGCCTACTCTAAATAGTAAGAAACAATTAAATTTTTTTAAGGTATGTTGTGTGTATGAAAACACACAAATATATAGTGGGGTATTCTCAAATTTGACTGCAAAAGTGGAAACAGTGAGCTAAAGTCTGGATATGGATTTCCAAGCTTGTAGCTGTGACCTAACCAAAAACCAATAAGGACTTCACTAATCACTATGAATTCTGTTGAACATTGGCATGAGCGATTGCTTGGTAAATTTACCTTAACCTCCACTTTTCATCACTAAATCACTAACCTGAGACTTTATCTATAATCCTGCATCTATAGTACTGCAAATTAAAAAAAAAAAAATATTGGCATTTCCCTACCTAAATTCATGGTTATAGGTCAACAACTTCTCCCCATGCTCTAAATGAGGATGACTGGTACCATATCAAACTATGGGGTGAAAAATGCATTTTAAACAAAAAGTAGAAAATATTTTTTTAAGACTCGATAAATGTCCATTTCAATTTCAAGAAGCTTTTCATTTATTTAA
Source organism: Lithobates clamitans (assembly GCA_037952925.1). Taxonomy (NCBI): domain Eukaryota; kingdom Metazoa; phylum Chordata; class Amphibia; order Anura; family Ranidae; genus Lithobates; species Lithobates clamitans. The sequence goes on from JBBGZY010000638.1 coordinate 387,180, forward strand.
AGTCCATCAGCCAAATACACTCTTCGCTGGTCCTTCTTTTTGAGGCTTGTCGAAGGCGGTTTCATCTCCTGTCCTAACTTGACTAAACACAGATGGAGCTGCACACCCAGCTTGCTCTGGAAATAAGAGATGCTATTAGAAAACATATTTGCTCTTCTCTTGTTGCTGCTGTTTTTAGCCAACCGTTTAAAAAATATATATAAGTAAATGACAGCTTTAACAAAGTATCCCAACTTCTAAGAATTGTGATTCTAGAAATCCACATGACCACCTTGATAAATATTGTGCAATGTAAAACAAGAATAATCCGCGCCAGGGTTGCCAACCGCCAGTAAATTTACTGAAAGTTAGTAAAAATCAGTGATTCTTTTACAACTGCCAGTAAATATCAGAGGCTGATAATCTGATGATGTGTTGACTAAGTATAAATCAAGAAAATTACTTTGTTATAGGTTTCATCAGTATTTCCATATCATGTTTATACTCTTCAAATATTCACTGTGTTAGTTTTCAATAGGAGTCCTGTAATTTCACAGGTTGCCAGCAAAAAACTGTGCTCCGCCAGTAAAATTTCCATGTTTTGTCAGTAAAAAATGCTGCAGGAGGTTGGAAACCCTGATCCGCGCTACCCCCAAACCAAAATAACCCAAATGATGAAATTAAATGCCTTGCATATTAAAAATTGCCGTAAAGAAGTGCTGCAACCTAAAAAAAAATCCCTGAATATAAGGTTTATCAAATAGGGCAAAAAGGATTAAGTGCGCCACTTCAAAAAACGTGTGAAAAAACTGACCCAAATCTTATCTGTGAAGCTACAGGTGATGTCACATGAATGAAAAATAAATGAAAAATAAATGGAAGAACTAATAAACACAATAAAAATTGATGAAATCAACAAAAGTCCATATGTGATTAAACAAAGGTGAAGTGAGTTCAATAAATGTGAAACCAAAGAAGAGCCTATTCCTGAGGTTAGATAGTGTCCTTCTATCTAATCTCAGGAATAGGCTCTCCTTTGGTTTCACATTTATTGAACTCACTTCACCTTTGTTTAATCACATATGGACTTTTGTTGATTTTATCAATTTTTATTGTGTTTATTATTTTTTCCATTTATTTTTCAATCATGTGACATCACCTGTAGCTTCAAAGATAAGATTTGGGTCTGTTTTTTCACACGTTTTTTAAAGATTCATCTATCTATCTATCCATCTACACATTTCTTTGTAAGTGTCAAACCTATAAAATATGCAGGGGTTCAAATAGTTATTTTCCCCACTATAGAGTGGGGCAAAAAAGTATTTAGTCAGCCACCAATTGTGCAAGTTCTCCCACCTAAAAAGATATGAGAGAGGCCTGTAATTGTCATCATAGGTATAACTCAACTATGAGAGACAAATGGAAACAAATCCAGACAATCACATTGTCTGATTTTTGAAAGAATTTATTTGCAAATTATGGTGGAAAATAAGTATTTGGTCAAACAAGCAAGATTTCTGGCTCTCACAGACCTGTATCTTCTTCTTCTTCTTTAAGAGGCTCCTATGTCCTCCACTCATTGCCTGTATTAATGGCACCTGTTTGAACTTGTTATCAGTATAAAAGACACCTGTCCACAACCTCAAACAGTCACACTCCAAACTCCACTATGGTGAAGACCAAAGAGCTGTTGAAGGACACCAGAAACAAAATTGTAGACCTGCACCAGACTGAATCTGCAATAAGCAAGCAGCTTGGTGTGAAGAAATCAACTGTGGGAGCAATAATTAGAAAATGGAAGACATACAGGACCAGTGATAATCACCCTCGATCTGGGGCTCCAAGCAAGTTCTCACCCCGTGGGGGCAAAATGATCACAAGAACGTTGGGCAAAAATCCCAGAACCACACGGGGGGACCTAGTGAATGACCTGCAGAGAGCTGGGACCAACGTAACAAAGGCTACCATCAGTAACACACTACGCCGCCAGGGACCCAGATTTTGCAGTGCCAGACGTGTCCCCCTGCTTAAGCCAGTACATGTCTGGGTCCGTCTGAGGTTTGCTAGAGAGCATTTGGATGATCCAGAAGAGAATTGGGAGAATGTCATATGGTCAGATGAAACCAAAGTAGAACTGTTTGGTAGAAAAACAACTCGTCATGCTTGGAGGAGAGAGAATGCGGAGTTGCAACCAAAGAACACAATACCTACTGTGAAGCATGGGGGTGGCAACATCATGCTTTCAGGCTGTTTCTCTGCAAAGGGAACAGGATGACTGATCTGTGTACATGAAAGAATGAATGGGGCCATGTATCATGAGATTTTGAATGCAAACCTCCTCCCATCAGCAAGGGCATTGAAGATGAAACATAGCTGGGTCTTTCAGCATCACAATGATCCCAAACACACCGTCCGGGCAACGAAGGAGTGGCTTCGTAAGAAGCATTTCAAGGTCCTGGAGTGGCCTAGCCAGTCTCCAGATCTCAACCCCAAAAAAACAAAAAACCTTTGGAGGGAGTTGAAAGTCCGTGTTGCTCAGTGACAGCCCCAAAACATCACTGCTCTAGAGGAGATCTGCATGGAGGAATGGGCCAACATACCAGCAACAGTGTGTGACAACCTTGTGAAAACTTACAGAAAACGCTTGACCTCTGTCATTGCCAACAAAGGATATATAACAAAATTTTGATATTGACCAAATACTTATTTTCCACTATAATTTGCAAATAAATTCTTTCAAAAATCAGACAATGTGATTGTCTGGATTTGTTTCCACATTTTGTCTCTTATAGTTGAGGTATACCTATGCGGACAATTACAGGCCTCTCTCATCTTTTTGAGTGGGAGAACTTGCACAATTGGTGGCTGACTAAATACTTTTTTGCCCCACTGTATAAATAGTGGGGAAAATAACTTTTTGATCCCCTGCAAATTTTGTATGTTTGCCAATTACAAAGAAATGAAGAGTCTATCATTTTTACCATAGGTTTACTTTAAATGATAGAGACAGAATATAAACCAAAAATACAGAAAAAGCACATGATACCAATGTTAGAAATTGAGTTGCAGTTTATTGAGTAAAATAAGTATTTGATCCCCATGCAAAATATGACTTAGTATTTGGTGGAGAAACCCTTGTTGGCAAGCACAGAGGTAAGACACTTCTTGTAGTTGGTGACCAGGCTTGCACACATCTCAGGAGGGATTTTGGTCTACTCTTTTTTACAGATCTTCTCTAAATCCTTAAGGTTTCTTGGCTGTCGCTTGGCAACTCAAAGTTTCAGCTCCCGCCATAAATTTTCTATAGAATTAAGGTCTGGAGACTGGCTAGGCCACTCCATGACCTTAATGTGCTGCTTCTTGAGCCACTCCTTTGTTGCCTTAGTGGTATGTTTTGGTTCATTGTCATGCTGAAAGACCCATCCATGATCCATCTTCAGTGTTCTGCCTGAGGGAAAAAGGTTCTCATCCAAGATTTTACAATACATGGCCCTATCCATTGGCCCCTCAATGCGGCAAAGTCGGCCTGTACCTTTAGCAGAGAAACAGCCCAAAAGCATATTGTTTCTCTATGCTTGACTGTAGGAATGATGTTCTTAGGGTCATAGTCAGCATTTTTCTTCCTCCAAACACGGCGAGTCCCCCTCCTCAAAAAGGCACATGTGCAGTCATGTCAATGAACATCTAAGTGATTCAGAGAAGGATTGGGGGAAAGTGCTGTGGTCAGATGAGATCAAAATTGAGCTCTTTGGCATTAGCTTGACTCGCCGTGTTTGGAGGAAGAAAAATGCTGACTACGACACTAAAAACACCATCCCTAAAATCGAGCATGGAGGTGGAAACATTATGCTTTGGGGCTGTTGCTCTGCTAAAGGTACAGGCCGACTTTGCCGCATTGAGGGGCCAATGGATGGGGCCATGTATTGTAAAATCTTGGATGAGAACCTTATTCCCTCAGCCAGAACACAGAAGATGAGTCGTGGATGGGTCTTCCAGCATGACAATGACTCAAAACATACCACCAAGGCAAAATAGAAGTGGATCAAGAAGAAGCACATTAAGGTCATGGCGTGGCCTAGTCAGTCTCCAGACCCTAATCCTATAAAAAAAAATTATGAAGAGAACTGAAACTTCGATTTTTTTCGTTTTGGACAGAGTGGAGATGGATTAGAATACCTGCCAGGTTTTTATTGCTCAAGATAGTGTAAAAACGTTATAGTGCTAATACAGGAAAATAATTTATATTATATAATGTCTATTCTACCATTATTAATATAAGGAAAGATGGGTCTGGTATTTTTTAAAATTTAAATTGGATCTCAAATTTCTAATTCTTAATGATAATTTTATGTCTCAAATTCTCATCCTTATCTAAGTTTAAAATTGTAAGGTATAGGTTCCATTTGTTTAGTATCATTCACAAGATGGTTACGAGCATGCACACACTGCACGGACAAATATGTGTCTGTGCATATGTGTGTGTATGTACATGTTCATGCTTTTTTATATATATATATATATATATATATATATATATATATATATAATATATATATATATATATATATATATATATATATAGATATAGATCTCTCTTTCAGGATGCACACGTAGATATGTGTGTATATATGTGCATATGCATACATGTGTATACCCCTATGGTTAATTTTAATCTAATTTAAATTTTTTTTTTTTTTTATTGTTTAAGAAGAATCTAACCATTTTAAATAAGATTGTATATATATATATATATATATATATATATATATCTTTTTATCTTGATTTGAATCCTTTTACTACGGATTTAAATTAATGCACAATAGCATTGTCCGTCGTTTGCATATGGTCTTGTCTTATCATACAATTACCTGAGCTTGTGCACCTTTCTGTGTATCTGTGTATATATATATATATATATATATATATATATGGACAACCTTTGCGATTCTCTTGCTCATGCTCTTATACATGTGTACACTAGTCCATTTAGCCATAGGCACATATCCAAGTAAAATTCACTATCATTAAAATTTTAAAAATGTATTATATAGCATAGAATAATAGTTATAATAATTATATTAACACTCCTTTAGATACTCTATGCCAATTTATTTCTGCTATTACATATGTGTGTACATACTCTGAGCATATGTGCGAGTTTAGGATTACTGTCTTAGCGGTATAATATATCGCTATACCCTATCACAAAGACATGTGTAAATATATGGATGTGCGTGTGTACACACACACACACACACACACACACACACACACCTATTTTATATAATTGGTTATTTTTATTTTTACAATTTACTATGACTTTGTATAGTTACTTCTGGTTTACTAAATCTGGCCGTTCGGTATCCTCTTTAGTGCCAGACTTGATGTCTGAATGGAGAGGCGATTGCACTGGCGCACCTGTCCATGTTAGCCCTCTATATTCCATCTCCAACAATATGGCGGTTAGTGTTTACCATCGTAAACACATCAGTCCCGTGCGACAGCGGACGCACGAGAAGTGACGTCAGAACTGCACTTCCGCCCTGTGGACCGCAACAGGAAGGAGACAGTGTGGCGTGCATTTCACCCGTCGCTACAACGCACCTCAGCCTGTATTCCTATAGTGGTTATGCCTGTGATAGACACCGGGACCTATACAGCAACAAGATAGAAGACAACTTCACCCCGGACTAATGGTAGCCCCCATCACAACGGATGTCCCTGATAGAGGCGAAGTTGTCATTACTGTAATGCCCTGTACACACGGTCGGACATTGATCGGACATTCCGACAACAAAATCCATGGATTTTTTCCGACGGATGTTGGCTCAAACTTGTCTCGCATACACACGGTCACACAAAGTTGTCGGAAAATCCGATCGTTCTGAACGTGGTGACGTAAAACACGTACATCGAGACTATAAACGGGGCAGTAGCCAATAGCTTTCATTTCTTAATTTATTCTGAGCATGCGTGGCACTTTGTGCGTCGGATTTGTGTACTCACGATCGGAATTTTTTATAGCCTGCTCTCAAACTTTGTGTGTCGGAAATGATGCAGGCTTATTCCCAGTGCAGTGTGTGCACTGCCCATGTACACACATGCATATGTATGTGTGTGTGCATGTGTGCCTACATGTATATGCATGTGTGTGGATGCTTGGGGGGTGTATGTATATACATATGTATATCTAAACTTAATCCATATTGAAATTTAATCACAGGCTATAGTCCGCCTCCCTTCTAGGACCACCCATCTTTTTTAGGGGAGGGATTTTTTGGGGGAGGAGTTTTGAGGTAGATCTGGGATGTGCCTCCCAGAAGTACACATGTATAAGTAGCTGTGAGAGAGCAACATTGCTAGGCTCTGATGAAGAAGGAATCCCTTCGAAACGCGTCAGCCAGCAGCGGTTCATATGTCCACTCCCCAGGACCCAGAGACTGCAATCAGTAGACAGACTGCCATATGTCAAATACCTTTCTAAGCGTTAATGTCTCCCACTTTTGTGAGTAGTTTTCTTTGTTTACTGAATAAATGTACCTTAAGATAATGCACTAGGCTAGTGCACCCTCTTTTCTTTGTGTTTTTGTCTACTACTAGAATATCCCTATCCTGGGGGGCATCAAGACCGAAAGCTAATATCCAATTTGATCGTTTGATCATCTAGCCAACACACCTGGAGTATTTGTTTCTTTTGTAGGTTTTTTTGCTGTCTGTTTCCCTGTTGGGGAGATTCACCCTCTCAATTTCTCCTGTTTACCATTGTTATTGAAAGTACAAGAAAATCACAAACTTTGGGTTGTCCCCAGGAAAGTAATAGAGGGGAAATCTTCCAGTGGGTAAACTGATTCTGCTGACCAGGGGGTCCCCAAGGGATTCCTTTAATTTGGAGAGATTTCCTCTCACTTCCTGTTTTGGCTATGGGACAGGAAGTGAAGGTTTATCTCCCCAATGGGACACAGATGGGAATAAAATTGACAAGGGATATAAGCCTCCCCTCTATCCAAAATGAAAAAAAAAAAAAAAAAAAAGTTTTGCCTATAGTTTTACTTTAAAGTACTGTCTATTTAAAATTTCTTGATTTTGCATAACTTTTTTGTTTTTGCTGTGTCTGTCTCATTAGTATGATTTACTTTCACTTCTTCACTTCCTGTTTTGTAGACTTGTGAGGAATTGGGAGGCTATCTTTCCAGTGTAAGGGATATCCCCTCTTAGGAAGTTGTTATAGAAACAAATGTCTCCACTGGATGATTTCTCCTATATTTCTATTCTGGTGGCAACTCATTCTCATTTCAAGTAACATTGGTGATCGAACAATTAGAGAGAGCAAATTGTCTTAACTGGTACACAGAGCTATAAGAACCTGACACCGGATCTAAAGTCTCACCAGTTTATCCCAATCTAAAAAAGTTTGTCCTTTCGTTATAATTTAAAGTGCAGCTAAAGCAAAACTTTTTTTTATTAATTTTAAATAGAGTAGGGGTGGTTGTAACCCTTGTTTAGTTTTATTTCCGTTTGGAGAAATTTTTCTTTACTTTCTATTCTAAACACAATACAGGAAGTGAAAGGAAATATTTCCAAAATTGAGGGAAATTTCCTTTTGAAGTTGTCACCAGAACAGGTGTCCCTGGTCCTCACTGGGATATTTTCCCTCAGTTCAACCATAAAATTTTGCTTTTTCCATCACTTTTGGATAACTCTTACCCACCATATCTAAACCCCAAAAAATAGGATTTTTATAACAGCTTACCTATAAAATTCTTTTCTTTGAAGTACATCATGGGACACAGAGCCATAGTAGTTACTATGTGGGTTATAGGCCTTCAGGTGATGGACACTGGTATGCCCTAAGACAAAAAGTGCACTCCCTATATAACCCCTCCCACTACTGGGAGTACCTCAGTTTTGTAGCAAAGCAATACACGTGTATACCAAGAAGGGAGGGACCTCTGTGTCCTATAATGTACTTCAAAGAAAATGATTTTACAGGTAAGCTGTTATAAAAATCCTATTTTCTTATCGTACATCACGGGACACAGAGCCATAGTAGTTACTATGTGGGATGTCCCATAGCAATGCCAACTGAAGGGAGGGAGGCACAACAAAAGTAGGGCACCAAGAGACTAGAGGACTTATACTGCAGCCTGCAGTAAACTACGCCCAAAGGCAATATCCTCATGACCTTTTACAATCTGGTAAATGTATGGACTGAAGACCAAGTTGCGGCCTTGCAGATCTGAGCAATGGAGGCTTGGTGATGCACTGCCCAAGAAGCACTAACAGCCCTGGTGGAGTGTGCTTTAATATGAAAAGGAGGAATTTTCCTTTTTAAACCATAAGCTTGAACAATCACTTGACGAATCCATTTAGAAATAGTAGATTTTGACGCTGCCTGTCCTCTTTTAGGACCGTCTGGCAATACAAACAAAACATCTGTTTTACGAATCTGAGCAGTCATTTTCAAATAGACCTTGACGGCTCTCACCACATCAAGAGAATGTAGTGACTTTTCTTCCACAGAACGAGGTTCTGGAAAAAATGAAGGCAGAACAATATCCTGGTTTAAATGAAAACCTGACACCACCTTCGGTAAGAAATTAGGATGAGGCCGCAATACAACCTTATCCTTATGAATAATAAAATATAGCTCTTTACAAGAAAGAGCAGCTAACTCTGATACTCTTCTTGCAAAAGATATGGCAACCAAGAAAATGATTTTCCTCATCAAGAGGACCAAGGGAATATCTCGAATTGGCTCAAAAAGCTGTTTTTGTAAAGCCGACAGAACTAAATTTAAGTCCCAAGGGTTCAGGGGTGATTAAACTGGGGGATTAATCCACGTTACCCCCTGAATAAAGTTACGAACCAGAGAGTGTGAAGCAAGTGGTCGTTGAAACAATACAGATAAGGCTGACACCTGGCCCTTGATAGTACTCAAGGCCAGCTTAATTTCTAATCCCATCTGTAGGAATTCAAGGATCCTACCTATGACATACTTTCTGGGGTGCCAACCCCTGGATTTACACCAGGAGACATTTGCCTTCCAGACTCTATAGTATATGACTCTGGAGGCCGGCTTCCTAGCATTAACCAAAGTAGAAACTACTGAAGCTGGCAGCCCATGGTCTTTTAGAATGTGGGTCTCAATCGCCAAACCATTAAATTTAGTGTTTGTAAGGTAGGATGGAATAGCGGACCTTGCGAGAGAAGGTCTGGCCACAGTAGTAGGGTCCAAGGGTCCCCTACCGCCATCACGCTGGGGCCACCAGAATCACCTCCTTCCCTTCTTGCTTGATCCTGCGAAGAAGAGACGGAAGCAGCAGAACAGGAGGGAACGCATAGATCAGTGAAAACTTATAGCACGGAAGGACCAAGGCATCTGTTCCATATGCCATGGGATCCCTTGTCCTTGACACAAAGTTGTCAATCTTGTTGTTGAACCTGGACGCAAACAGATCCACGTCTGGAACTCCCCATTTCTGACATATTGAGAGAAATATGTAGGGATGAAGGTACCATCCTCCCGGGAACAATTGTTGGAGACTTAAGTAGTCCGCCTGCCAATTCTCTACCCCTGGAATGAAGATTGATGATAGGCAAGGAATGTCGTTTTCTGACCAAGAAAGAATATGATTCACCTCTTTCTGGGCAGCACACCTCCTCGTGCCCCCTTGGTGATTGATATAGGCCACCGATGTGGCATTGTCAGACTGGATTCTGACAGGACAATTCCGTAGTCTGGACGTCCAGGCCTCCAGGGCCAGACGCATTGCCCGAATCTCTAGAATATTGATGGGCAAGGTCATCTCAGATTTGGACCATTTCCCTTGGACAGACGCTTCTTCCAGGACTGCTCCCCAGCCCAGAAGGCTGGCATCTGTTACCACCTTCCAGGTAACCGGTAGAAAGGATTTTCCTTTTTGAAGATTCTTGGATATCAACCACCAATTGAGGCTCTGACGCACATTGGGGGATAAACGCATCGGGAAGTCCAGAGCTTGGACCTTCTTGTTCCAAGTTGACAGGATACTGTTTTGCAGCAGTCTTGAATGAAAGGAACGGCCTCGAAAAAAGCCACCATCTTTCCCAACAATTTCATGCAAAGTCGAATAGAAGGATTCTTCTTTGTCTTGACCAACTAAATCAGTTCCTTTATGGAATTAATCCTTTCCTGAGGCAAGAACACCCTCTTCTGAGCTGTATCTATGATCAGCCCCAAGTACGGCAATCTCCTTGATGGTTTTAAGGAGGATTTCTCTAGGTTGAGAATCCAACCTAGGTCTTCCAGGTAGCTGACTGCGGTGACCAAAGTGACAAAGTGACTGCGGTGACCAAAGTTTGGTATAGGCGGGCTACCGATTGATCTATCAAGCATAGATCGTCTAAGTAGGCTAGTATTGTTATACCTTGAGACCTTAGCCTGGCTAAAGGAGGAGCCAGGACCTTTGTAAATACTTGAGGTGCAGTATCTAGACCGAAAGGCAGAGCTACAAACTGGAAATGAAGATCTTCTACCTCGAAGAGTAGACATTTCTGGTGAGTGGGGAAAATCAACACAGATAAGCATCCTTTATGTCGATTGATGCCAGAAGTTCTCCCCCTTTCAGGTGTCCGGGCTGGCTCAGCCCTTCCTTCTCTGAGCTGGCCACTCAGCTGTCGGCTAATTGCCAGCTCTCATCTCTCTCCACAGTTAACCAGCTGTTGTGGATCTGCTCGTCAGTCCCGCCTACTTAAAGATCTTCAGCTCACTTCATTCCTGCCTTCGCCTTGGTCACATCACAAGAAACCATCTCCTGCATTCCTGTTTAAAGACTGGCTTTGCTGACATCCTTTCTGGTTCCTTATCCTGCTTGCTGTTCCTCTACTTGGATCCCTGACTTCTGGTCTGGCTGATTACCCGATCTGGTTACTGAACTCTGGCTTGGCTGATTACCCGATCTGGTTACTGAACTCTGGCTTGGCTGACTACCCGATCCAGTTACTGGACTCTGCCTATGCTTTGACTACGCTTACTCTATTTACCTTTTTATTTTTATTAATACTCAAGTGTGCTTTTACTGTACTTCTGTCTCGGTCTGGTTCTTGGTTTCTGACAGTAGGATGGAGACTACTGATCAGATTGACTCCATGCGCAAAGAACGGATATTCAAAAACCGGTTTAGATCTTTGAGATCCAAAATGGGTCTGACATCCCCGCTTGGTTTTGGAACCGTGAACAGGTTTGAATAAAACCCCAAACCTTGCTCTTCCAGAGATACCACAGATATTACTCTTTGAGACAAGAGATGATCCAAGGCTAGAAAGAGAGACTTCTTTTTCACTGGATCTCTGGGAACGCTTAATCTAAGAAAACAAGGAGGTGGGAACTCTCGAAACTCTAGTTTGTGTCCTAGAGAAATTGAGGAAGCCACACATCTGTCTTGACATTGTTCCTGCCAGATCTTTGAAAACTGTAGAAGCCTTCCCCCCACTCAAGCGAGCGGGAGCGCACCTTTATAAGGAGGCTTTAGTATTCTGTTTTGTGGGTTTCTTCTCCCAGGTCCTTTTTTGGTCCTGGGACTGACCCTGAGGTTTACCTCTTGAACCTGACGGTGGAGGCCGCCTAGACTACCTGGAGGCTGATGCCCCCGGCACTGGAGAAGAAGCACGTTTAAAAGAAAAATACTTAAACTTCTTTTTAATCAGTAAAAGGGAACTTTTCCCGTTAGAAATTCTTTGGATATACTTATCCAGATCGTCTCCAAACAACCATTCACAATGAAAAGGGAAACTGGCCAAGAGCTTTTTGCATGGCGTTTAGGCTGACCAATTTTTCAAACATAGGATTCTACGCACATGTACCAGCCCTAGCATGAGCCGTGAGGCCTGGAGAATAGAATCTTTCATAGTATCTACTGTGAAACACAACGCTTCTGATATCCCGGCCAACTCCTGGGCCTGCTGATCAGGAATAACTTTGAGTACCTCTATAAACTGGTCCTTTAAGGACCGAAATACTCCAATCGCTGCCAGTGCAGGTTGAACGACTGAACCTTCCAGCGCAATATAGTTTTTAGAAAGGAACTCCAACTTTTTATCCGTTGGATCCTTTAGCATATGAGCATTGTCTACTGGACAAGTCAGATTTTTTTTTACAGATGATATAGCAGCATCAATTGCTGGAATTCCCCATTTCATATAAAACTCTTCCTCCATAGGATAAAGTATTGAAAACTTTTTCGGGGGAAAAAAACTGTCTATCTGGGTGCTCCCACTCAGAATACATTAGCTTCCTTAGCCATGAATGGATAGGAAAAGAATGAACAGATTGGGGAGGCTTTAGTGAGCCCAAACCAGAAGTGGGCTCATCGACCGACTGCGTTACTGGCAGTAAAAATGTGGAGGGGACCAATTCAGTGAGAGACTGTACCAACAATCTTTCCTGCGAACCTGACACTTCTGTAGCAGGTTCTTCAGAAGAGGAGACTTCAGCCTCTTCCTGGTCCTTTAAAAGGAATTCATCATCTCTTGCTCCTTGTTCCTCAGCAAGAGGGTCCTGAGCAATGGACGGGGACCTGCTGAACTTAGTCCCACTTTGGGATGCAAATAAAGCATCAATTTTTTGCTCCAAGCTTAAAATGGTTGAAGAAAAAACCTCCTTAGTAATATACATAGGGGCTGCAGTGTTAAGAGCAGCTGCAACATTTGCCCCTCCTGATGGTTTACTCTGACCAGCCATATTACTCTCAGGGGAGGATGCCATCTTTTTTGTGATAGTTCTAGGCTTCCGTTTGACTGTAGTAGTCTTTTTAGAGCCCTTTTTTAGGTTTTTTTTGCCCCCCCGACCATAGCCCGATGCACAAAGCAGAAGTACTACCAGAAGGAATGCATCTACTGCTTGAGCAATAGTCCAGCCCTGTCACCGCTATTAATGCTCAGCCTGATGCAGTAGTAAACGTGTCAAAAGGAATGCCTGTGTCACCAAACCTCTTATATGCCACCTTTGCTCTTGTGTCCCTCCTGCAGCATGTAACAGCACAAATGATGCCTTTTAAAACATACCTTCCCACGCAGGACGTTGAAGGACATCAACGCCGCGCAAAGCCCACCCCCCCCATCGCCTACGACCCTTCCCCTCTTTTATTAAAAGAGCTCTTTCCCGTGCGGGCTCCCGATCCTATGGGATCCAAAGGGAGGAAGGAGGAATGGTGAGGGGGGTCTAGAAGCTGCCGAGCGGTGTGCCATGTTTTGTTTTTTTTTTTAAAAACTTGTGGCGCTCTTTCCCCGAGCAGAGGGGAAGAAAAAACATCATGGGGGGCATCTGGTGAGGAGAGGGAACCCCCCAGACTTACCGGAGGTCTGCTGATTGGCTGGAGGAAGAAGACTGCTGCTTCCTAGACACAACGTGGGCTTTCTGAGAAGCATGAGATGGTAAGTGCTCAATACAGCCCCCAGTGGTGACAAATAGGCATGACAACTCTTACTAAATTTAAAGGAGACATTTCATAAGAAAAATTTTAAAAATGTCTTAGAAGACTCCACTTACCTTGACCTTTTCTGTGGAAAACCAACAGACCCAATTCTTACCCTTCACGGTGGGTTCTGTTACACCTTCAGGAGCTGGGATCCTCAAGGAACCCACAATCCTGGACCTGTAATAGCACCACTGCCAGTAAAAACTTTATGGCCTTAATACCAAAAAGTACTGGATCCCGGGGTCCAGCTCTCTAAAAAGAGAAGTGTTACAGGCAAGACCACGTTTCTTTGGATACGAGGCCCGGGTACCATTCAATTCGGCCAAAAGACACTTTGAATGGATCCAGCTGCATGGCTGGCCCCAGCAAGGATTGCTCCAGAGGAGCTCAGCACAGCACATCTTTACTTGTGACCAACACCTTAGACACTGGCGAAAAAACTAAGGTACTCCCAGTAGTGGGAGGGGTTATATAGGGAGTGCACTTTTTGTCTTAGGGCGAGCCAGTGTCCATCACCTGAAGGTGGCCTATAACCCATATAGTAACTACTATGGCTCTGTGTCCCGTGATGTACGAAAAGAAAACACAAGTTTTAGGTTTACATATACTAACATCGCCTTAGAAGATTTTGCTATTCCACAGAAAGAAGCAAATTCGTCCCATGGTTAGAGCAGAAACACACTGGTATTACTCATTCTACCCAAATTTAATGAATTTGTTTTTACTTCTGTAACTCAATAACTGAAGACCCATGAGCATGATGGTCTCTGCCATTCTAATTTTAGCACACGAGTACATTAGTAATGTGCTGGTGCCTTTTTAAAGCAACTCTGTTTTAAGCATAAAACATGCAATTTTGGCCACTAGATGGAGCTGATGGTCATAGGAACTCAGAATATTAGAAAAAATGTGGGAAAAGCCAAACTCTGTGTTGGATTTCTTTTTTTTTTTTTGCCCCTGCCACAGGAATGGTCTGTGATGCCATTCCCTGCAGTAATTCTTTTTTGCCACTAAATGTCCCCCAAGGTCAAATTTTGCCCTCAATTGACCTGAAGAACAATATGTAGGTACAGGGGAGTCATGGACCCACCCCCTGTGGGCATGACATGGCACTCTGCATTCTTAAGCAGTCAATCGAAAAATGAAAAAGGCGCATACAGTTGTGCCATCATTTGTTTCATTTTTTGAAACAAAATCCAGCATGTTGGATCAGGCACTTTCGATTGTGACACGAAAATCACATGTCGCAGCTGGCACACTATTGATGTGAAAAACGAACGACCAAGAATTTTCATTTGGCCTTTAACTCGTCTTTGGCCAGCACTTTTTTTTTAATTCTTACCTATTTGATTTTGTACAGTGCTATTCTGTCTGAATAGTAAACACTTGTATGGGCTTAGACTCACCACATTGTTTCATAACTTGGTATGTTTTGGACTTGATAGGAGTTTGTTGGCCAAGCTTATTCCTCGCCCCTTTCAGATCTTCTTCCTTCACTGCAGGCCTCTTCTTTTTAACAGGCTCATTCTTGGAGAAAACAGAATACAAAATCATTATTCGACTAGTGAAACGGGTATGCTAATACATATCTAAACATAGCACATAGTCTGGTTGACAAAAAAGACACAAGTCCATCCATTTCAAAAATAGAAGGGGAAAAAAAAATGTACACAATCCTATACCCCCCAGTTGATCCAGAGGAAGGCAAAAAACCCCAGCAAAGCATGATCCAATTTTCTCCAGCAGGGGAAAAATGTCCTTCCTGATCCCCAAGAGGTAATCGGAATATTCCCTGGATGAACTTTACCTATAAATATTGGTATTTAATTATATTATGTTATTGGTGGTTGTAAAGTGTTTTATGTGTAATTGTGTTGTAAAAAAAAAAAAAGGAAACATAATGTCTGATAAAAGAGAATTAGGAAAAAAATAAATTTGTATCCAGTTATATTATGTGTATCTAGAAAATAATCTAGGCCTTTTTTAGTAGCCTACTATATAAACAGCTTACATCTTCTTACTGTCCATTTATAAATAATATAAATATGTATAAACTATGGCAGAAGAGTCTAGAAGCAAATGACTCCAGAATGCCCTAGGCTGAGTTCACAATGATGCAATACATCGTACCACATTCCTGCGCAAATCACATGCGATTCTGTACAGTGAGATTTGAGCCCATCATTTTGTATGGCCCAAATCCCACTGCATCCGCACGTAAAAGATGCAGGCACCTTTTTTTTTTGCTGCACTGGAATCGGATCGCATGGAGCAACTGCACTTGCAAAGTGCGCAGTGTATTTGCCTTTAGTAAATCAACCCCAAAGTCCACACCTGCGCGGTGTTAGGAATGCAGGAAAATTGAATGAATGAATGATTTGTAAAGCGCTGCAGATGCGAACTGAATCGCCTCAAGGCGCTGGATCCCTTCTGTGTTGTCAGCTTCTTAGAAGGAGATAGGTCTTGAGTTTTTTCCTGAAGGCCTGATGGTTTTCTTCCATGTGGATGTAAGTCGGAAGAGCGTTCCATAGCCGCGGTCCTTGGACTGCGAATCTTCGTTCTCCCTTTGATTTGTAGCGGTATTTGGGAATGAGGAGGAGGTTTTGGTTAGATGATCGAAGACTGCGATTTGGTGTGTAGAGCTTTATTTTCTCTTGAAGGTATTGAGGAGCGTTTCCTTGTATGCATTTGTGGGTGAGGCAGAGGGTCTTGAATGTGATCCGAAAATTGATTTAACCACTTCCCGCCCGCCGTCATTTGGCGCGGCTCTCGTTCTGGGATGACGTCATGTGACAGTGGCCGTGCCATATTCCTGGGATACAGCGCAAACCCGATCTTGGTAAAGAGCCAATGCCGAACGTCTTTACCCATGTGATCGGCTGTGTCCAATCACAGCCAGTGACAAGTAAACAAGGAAGTGCCGTTTACCAGCTCTCCTTGCCTCACACTGACGGAGTGTGTGGCAAGGAGAGCCAATCAGAAGCATCTCCTCACAGGGGAGACTTTACAGGTAATCAGGGGACTGATGATCAGTGTCCTGATTACAGTAAAGCTCCAGCAGTGCCCATCAGTGACACCAATCAGTGCCCATTAGTGATTCCAGTCAGTGCTGCCTATCAGTGCCTGCTCATCAGTGCTGCCTATCTGTGCCACCTATCAGTGCCCATCAGTGCGGCATATTAGTGCCTCCTCATCAGTGCCACCTAATCAGTGCCGCCTCATCAGCGAAGGAGAAAAATTGCTGACAGAAACTAAGAAAAACTTATTTTTTTCAAAATGTTCAGACTTTTTTTTTTTGTTTTTTTTTTTACAAAAAAAAAACAGCAGTGATTAAATGCCACCAAAAGAAAGCTCTTTTTGTGTAAAAAAAAAAAAGTGATAAAAAATTAATTTGGGTACAGTGTTGCATGACCACACAATTGTCATTCAAAGTGTGAGAGCTGAAAGCTGAAAATTGGCCTGGGCAGGAAGGGAGTGAAAGTGCCCAGTAGGCAAGTGGTTAACATGGTTTCCTATGGGTCCCATCTATGCACATACATCCATGCAGTTTCCTGCCGTTCATTTTTGGAAGAGATGCAGGGATTTTTTTCATGCAGGAAGGCACATTTTTGGGTCCATAGACCTTAATAGAAGCACACCAAAAATGCATGAAAAACATGTATGTGCGCTTTTGTTGTGTTTTTTGCCAGGATTTTGTGTCAAATATCCAGTCTCCTCCTACAAAAAAAATGCATGAAGCAGAAAGATGCATCAAAAACGCATTGCAAAAAAAAAAACACACCAAAAAGCATGAAAAGCACACGCACAGCCTTACAGCAGTGCTTATTACAGAATTAAAATAACACCATGCCTTAAATAATACCCAAATGACAGCATTTACTTATGGAAAATGCAAAATGTTTCCTGACTGGGACCCATGTCGTTTATTCAGAATGCTGCAGGGCAGATGCTCAGCATGGGACCCAGAAACTAGTGGCGATCACTGTAATAGCGGTCCCTACTACAGTGATTTCCAGCTTTAGGGCGTAAAGGACCAACTCCAGATATGGTATATACATACTTACATTAGTCCAAGCTGGACCATTACCATACCTAAACATCAGCTTTGATGTCTTTATAAATGGAATAGATTTTGTAGTTTTTGTATGTGGTCTTTTTATTTAAAATAAATCTGCTGTGTTTACCCATATGGTGCCACACTCTTTTTCACGACATTTGGGGCTTAATTTGGAATAATGTTTTATTTAGTAACCTGCATGTTTTTATCATAAGCAAATTAACACAAATGTTTTTAAAATGCACTTTTAGCTTGTTTTTTTTTTTTAAGATTTTTATTTTCCGTGCAATAAAAGGTAACATATAGTGTCAAATCCAAAACAAAAAATGTGCCCATAATATTTCAGTACACAAGGGTGGGAATACAGAAAATCTTCAAGAGAAAAACAAAAAAAAACATTGCATATACAACCTCTGTACATAGTACAAGCCACCTTTAAGCTTCACAACCTGGCATTAATGTTTTAAGTTTTTTCCCTTTCCCTGAATGGATAAAGGTAATGTCACTAAAACAAAACAACAAAAAAGACCCCCCTACATATTAGAGTTGCCACCTCATCCCTTTAAACACGAACACCTTTGAATTACACAGGTTCTGAGGCTAATTAAATGCAGATAAGGCACCAAGTGAGTTTAATTACCACCTTAATCATCCTCAGAACCTGTGTACTTAATATGTGTTTGGGTTTAAAGGGATAAGGTGGCAACCATACTACATATCCCCCACAAAACGAAAACAACAGGTCCCTAAAACGTGTATGACAACTGATGCAATCACAAGATTATAGTTCCCTCCCCTTCTTATGTAATCAAATAGTTAACCCCCCCCCCCCCTCAAAAGTGTCAGGAGAATCAATCCAGGGGAACCAAACCTTTCTAAGTTTATGGGGGATCCCCGAGCCTCGTATGTCATTCGATATAGCAGTATATCCGCATTAACTAACCTCCTCCACATCCCCAAAGTGAGTTTCAGGAAGTATCAACCTCTTTGCTATAAGCTTGCAGACAGAAAAAGAGAAAAGCCTAAGAAACAGTTTTGTGGCCGCATCCATCTCAATAACTCAGAGGAGACATAACAGGGGATTACACGTTTGGGAGACGAAAGGTATCAGTAATGAATTTCGTTACCAAGGACCACAAGGACCGTACCTTCAGGCACTCCCACGCCATATGAATAAATGTATCCTCACTCACTTTTAGTTTGTTTAATGAATACCAAAGATGTTCACTAAAATATATTCACCTACTTATCCTGGTTACAAGGAGTCTGAATCTGGATAAGGTTTGATATAGAGGATACTGGTATATGGTTAAAAAGGAGTGTGTACATGGCTCTCATACCATGTGCTAAGTTCAATGGCTTTACTTTTCTGAGCATTGAAAAAAATCTAAAGAGAAGATGTAGCCCTGCATCCAGATACTCTGTAGGACCTTTGTTAGCTTATAATAGTAATTGTAAGAGCCGTGTTCCCAATCCGTGTTCTCTCACACTGAGCGCAGTGTTGCTGAAAACAGAACATGTGAAACAGTAGCAAACGTTCCTCGTTTCTCTTTCAATGTTTTTTAATTAGACAATTGTCTGAACAATTTCAAGTAGAACTGAAGGCAAAACTTTCTCTTTAATTTAAGATAGAGTAGGGGAGGGTCATAACCCTTGTCAGTTTGTATTGCCATCTGTGTCCCATTGCAGAGATTTCCTTTCACTTAATGGACCTATAGGCACAACAGGAAGTGAGAGAAATCCTTTGTGGAATCGTGTCACCATTAGAAAATTTCTCCTCTATTGCTTTCTGGTGACTGATCAAAATGTGGGGTGTTCTTTCACTGATAGTGGTCAGCAGGACAAATAGAAAGGGTAAATCTCCTTCACGGAGTCACAGACAGCAATAAAAACCTGCCAGGTGTTCTAAGGGAGAAATATTAGGGGCTATACAGTAACAGGTTAGTATGATCAAAGCATTGGGTTTTCAAAACCTGATTAATGTACAATGATACAAATAGGTGAATAATCTAAGTGTACAGGCATGAGTACGGTATATAGGTACTTACCCATTGAAAATGAAATAGACCTTAGACAATCAGCGCAATTATTACCAAACCAATTGCTACAAGAAAAATGATCTCAAAGTGATCACATAAATACAGTAAACAAATATCGTGTGCTGCCAGCTAAAACACTAATTCATAGCTTTATAATAAAATAGTGTAGCACAACACCTATTTGCCAATTATTGTTACTCAATTCATTAGGAACAATAACAATATATTAACAAAAAGAATCCAACAAATGCCAGTCCAAATAATATAGAATAAAAAAAGTCCAGTTACCATATTTTCCGGTGTATAAGACGACCTTTCACACCTAAATTACACAGCCAAAAAGCGGGGGTCGTCTTATACGCCGGGTATGAAGCGGCCGTGATGGATTTCAGCCCGCCGTGTGCTCGATAATACTGTATACATACAGTATGCACCGCTCAGCCAATCCCAGCGGGCAATGCACTCTGTTGATGAATACAGAGCCTGCTCGGATTGGAGCAACAACCTCTGCCAATTCGAGCAGGATACATTACAATGAGTCAGAGCGGCGCGGGCTGATGATGTCACAGCCTCTACCAATCTGCCAATCCGAGCAGGCTTTGTATCCATCAACAGATTAGTAAAATACATTGCCTGCCGTGATTGGCTCAGCGTATTCTGCAGTGTACCTGGGGCTACTGTACTAACACAGCATCATATACTGTGTGTAACTGGCGCTCCGCTCCGCATCCTGTACTGCACATCCAGCTCCAGATCTCCCCTAAAATACAGGTATGATTTATGGTGCTTTGGAGGAGAGGATTCATTGTTGCTGCCTACCAATTGTGGGATTTCTGGGACTTGTAGTTCACCAATTTCCTTTTTCTGATGTTAAGTCTGATGGTTTTTTTTTAAGTTTCTGATGGGTTTTTTCTAAATGCTGTTGCCTCGGAAGAGGGGGTAGTCACCCAAGTGTCTTCACTATTTCTTCACACATCCATAACCAGGTGAAAAACCTGCTCACCTTAATTAGATGAGAAACACACATTATTTATTTATTCATTTCAGGTACTTATATAGCGCCGTGAATTTACGCAGCACTTTACATATACATTGTACATTCACATCAGTCCCTACCCTCAAGGAGCTTACAATCTAAGGTCCCTAACTCACATTCATACATACTAGGGACAATTTAGACAGGATCCAATTAACCTATCAGCATGTCTTTGGAGTGTGGGAGGAAACCGGAGTACCCGGAGGAAACCCACGCAGGCACAGGGAGAACATGCAAACTCCAGGCAGGTAGTGTCGTGGTTGGGATTTGAACCAGCGACCCTTCTTACTGCTAGGCGAAAGTGCTACCTACTACACCACTGTATTCTCCAGTCCAGTGAACCCTTCAGAGAAAACCTCCTTAATCCTCCTCAGTATACTCGGGATGGCCGTCTCCTCTTGTCTCCAGTATGCTCACACATCCCACACACATCCCACACACATGGTTCATATAAAACACAAGGCATGAACATAGTGTACTCCATTTCACAAGTTTAATTAATCACCTGCAAACAAATACACTTACTAAAAACACGGTATCAGATCGCTAAATGTTAGACCCCTTTCACACTGGTGTACATATTCACCAGCACACCATGGATCCAACGTCCAAAGTTTACTTTTATTGTAGAGAAGATCACAGAGAAAAGTGCAACGTTTCACACTGGGGCAGTGCGGGCGTCAGCGCTAAAGCAGCGCTAGTTTTAGCAGCACTTTTCGGTCGCTAGCGGGGTGCTTTCAACCCCTGATGGCGGCCAAAGAAAGGGTTAATAGCGCCTGTGTTGCGGCTCTGCCGAAGTGCATTCATTTCAATGGGCAGGGGCAGTGTAGGTGCAGTGTATACGCCGCTCCCACACCACCCCAAAGATGCTGCTTGCAGGACTTTTTTTTTTCCATCCTGCAAGCGCACCGCCCCAGTGTGAAAGCACTCGGGCTTTCACACTGGGGTGGCTTGAGAGGCGCTTTACAGGCGCTATTTTTAGTGCTAAAATGCCTGAAAAACTCCCCATTGTGAAAGGGGTCTTTCTGTCATCAGCCCACTCACCAACTCAGCAGGAGAGTGGCGTAATGTCTCCCTCCTAGACGCGTTGTGCCCCGTGATTCCCCTGTAGACCTAGAGTGTCTGTAGGAACATTCCATTTTTCAAAGTAATCCCTATGATTGGCTAATTAATTGGCTAATTGTCTCACTCTCAATGGGCCACCCAGTTGGCAGTTTTATTTCCCGACACAATTCCCTAACCAGGAGGCCATTCATTTTCTACAGTTCAGGTAAGAGGGAGCTAAATAGAAAATTCCCAGTCTTACTATTTATAAATAGTAGTAGGCAGACTGCAAAATATTGGGGCCTTTCATGGAGCTCTGGACCACAATTTGGAGTTTAACAATTCTTAAAGTGAATGTAAACCCGATTCATGAAATTTGAGCTGAGCACATATATCTGCAATGTTTTGTTACCTCTCTTCAAAGCAGTAGCTCTGTCCTGCTCCACTCCTCTGTTATCCGCCTGATAACTTTTGACAAGCTCTCCAAGGCCCGGAGATAGAAGTGTGTGTCGGAGGAGGTTGCTATAAATAGATTAGCATCCAGCTAAACTTTACACAGGCAACCTCTGCATGTGTGGGGAGGGGGGGGTGTGCCTTTCCTCCAATCAGCTTTCTCACAGTCTTTCACAGTGTCCAGCAAGGATCTCCTCCTACAGAGGAATTAGGAAGTGAAAATTCTAACAGAACGAGCATTTTCTAAACAGTGTATCAGGGTGAAAACAGAAGATATACATGTAAAACTTATATAGGGAGATTTGTTTCATCTCTGTGTATCATCTGGGGCTGTTCACTTCATTGGGAAAAGAAGAGGGTTTACATCCACTTTAAGCTGGCCATAGATGGAGCAATTTTTGGCCCTTCCTGGCCCTGGTTCAGAAAATAAGACTGCCAGCCCCCTCCCACACACCGCCCCCCACCGCGTCACCCCCAATGCCTGTACCTGTGAACAAGAGCCTAAGCAATGCCGCTCATTTTGGCCGCTCTCCTCCTCCCGCTCCGCCTCCTCCTCGATTGTAGATTTTGATTTGAGGAGGAGGCTTCTGTGTGCCTCAATTGAGCTCTCTCGTGGACGCGGTCATGTGACTCTCCTCTGCTCATTGATGGTCACATGACCGCTCTCCTCCCGCTCCACCTCGATTGTAGCTTTTGATTGGAGGAGGAAAGCGGTCATGTGACCATCAATGAAACAGAAGATGAGAGTCACATGACCGGCTCCACGAGAGAGCGGTGTCAATTGAGGCACACAGAAGCCCCCATCCACAATGAGCGTGACACAGTAGGAGCTTCTCAACCCCTAAAGGTATGCTGGCAGCGCTGTCCCAGGAGGCTTGTACTGTGCAGGGATGCTGTGTGCTGTGCAGGGGGTCCATGTGCTGTGTAAAGTTTTTTTTCCTGAAAATTCCCTCTTAAAATCAGGGTGCGTGTTATACGCAAATAAATACGGTAGCTTGGATTCCCCCATCAACACAATTATTGTTGATGGAGGAATCCCTCCCGTGGAGCCATTGTGTTCTCTCCGTAGAGAACACAGTCCTTGCTGAACCAGCTGAGATTTTAACCGCCTATGCTTTAGCAAAGAGGAAAGCAAACATGACAAAAGTTTTCTTTTAATTTGCCATTACTGGTGCAGATATCTATTAACCATGATAATAGCAAAATGCTAGCATCTGGTCATGACATTGAACAGTACAATTATTTAAAAACACCTAACATTAGGGCTAAAGCTGCAAAGGCAATTCTAATCGCTTACCACTAAGACTACTGGCAGTTGCCCTATAAGCCTAGAGCTATACAGGATCTTTTGGTAGATCAGTCACAGTGCTAAAGTTGGTAGTGATTGATCTTTAATAACAGCAATACATCACTAAATATATGGATCAATTAGCTCTGTATTGAGCAAGTTACACAAATACTATGTAGTAGCATTTTATAGCGATCAATTGCACATGACTGGAGCATTGTTTCAACACGGAGGATAGATCACCATTTCACGTTTCACACTGTAATTGAGGTATATCTAAAGCCAAAACGTTTTTTTCAGTTTTGGATAGAGTAGGGGATGGTACCATTCTTCCAAGTAGGAACACAAACAGCAATAATCCGACAGGGGTTCCAATCCCTCAACACTTTGCCTAAAACAAAAAAAATTGTTTGGGTTTTACATGTACTTTAAGAAAAGAATGATTGTAATTTGGGTGGAAGTTGGAAGAAGAATTTGAGAATTCTATACTAAACCATTCTGTGCTCCATCTCTGGCCATGTGGGCTTCATCTGTATTTGCTTCCTTATTGACACTGTCACTGTCTAAAGAAAATCCTTGTTAATGTCTAACAAGGATTTCTTTAAAAGAACAGTAGAGTCAGGCTGTTTGACTAGTCAAATATACACTGACTCCCTAAAAAAAAAAAAAAAAAAATAGCATAATATTCATCTGTGCACTCTTCACACACTCATATTTGCAGGGGAATAGTAAAAAAGCAACAACTTAAACCAAAACAACCTTCACAGCAGAAGTATAAGTGCTAGAAATAATTAAAAAAAGACTGTGCAGACGTGTAAATGATGGATAGCATGCATTTCAAATTACACAATGAGTTTATGCAGCATGAGTGACTACTTTATAAACACAGGCAAAGAAATGTGCAAGTGCTCAGATAACAGACTCCCTTTACATAGGCATTATGGCATGCTGCAGTCATTCAGAAGGGGAGGGGAGGTCAAAGCTTAATCCTGGAGCTGGCACGATACTGGTCATGAACCTGCCAGCAGCTCTTGCATATAAAGATCAACATTTTGTTGTCATTTAACTGAAGAGCAGGGGTGACAAAGATGATAGTGCCTTCTAATTTAGACTTGGTGAGTCACAAAGTAACCTTGAGAGAGTCTGCACCAACTCAGAATCTGTATGTGACCAGTGCCTTGGAATACCAAGGACTAAGCTTTGTGGATGAGAAGGGATTTACAATAGGCTTCTCAATGAAATTCCTAGAACTGGGCAATATACTGTCTTTTGTTTTAATGGATTACCAGGATCTGAGAAGTTAGACTTATGTGGCATAGAAGAGTCCCAGAAATTCAATCCGGCAAACTCAGCATTCAAAATTTAAAAAGTGCGCAACCTCATCAAAGTTATCAAAAAAGCTGGCCATCGCATAGTTGCTCTAACTGAACCGATGTTGCTGTTATTTTCACTGGAATTTAAAATCTCACAGTTTCTTATATCACAAGCGTGTGATCTCCATATGTAGTTGTGGTGCCATTTATGGACAAAGTGGTACTCTCCCTGGTGGACTTGGAGCATACAGTAAACAGTAGAACTAACCATAGGCTGGTGGCAGATCTCACCCCTGGAGAATCCAGTGGAAGATTTAGCCTACTAAACTCGGCTTGTAATTAAAATCAGTTTGTACTGGCCCTTTAAGGAATATGTATTGCTTGTCATAAATTATTCACTAGCACTTGGCACAATTCAGCACCTTATAGTACATAAGTTAACAGTTAGTACCAAAATATTTTAAACAAATATTATTGTGAACAAATATATAGCCAATGGCAAAGCAGACTTAAAAGGCCATACAAATGTATCTATATATGAAATCAGTTGGAAGTTTAGGTATATAGTAGATTTATAAAAAGAAAATAGTATGTAAATTTCTAGATTGTAAGCTCTAATGAGCAGGGCCTTCTGATCCCTCCTGTTTTGATTTGTATTGTAAGTGTACTGTCTTCCCTCATGTTGTAAACTGCTGCGCAAACTGTTGGTGCTATATAAATCCTGTAGAATAATAATAATAATAATAATAATAATAATAAATGAAAAAAAAAAAAAACATGTTACAAAACTGTTATAGTGGAGGAGGGAGAAAAAAGTAATTACTATTGTTTGCATATAATAAAAAGAACATTTGTACAAAAGTAATGAGATTTAAAACAAACACCTAAAATACTGGACAAAAAAAGTAAATATGAAAAGCTTACCTGTGGCTGGGACATCGTTGCTTGTTATCTTCCTAACACAGAGACAGACGTGCTTTCTTTTTTCAGCCTGGACAAATGTGTCTATATATAAGAAGGGGCTGACGTGTGGGGTGGGTGTCACATTAGTATACACATACAGCCTTTTCCAGAGAAGCTAGACACAGGATTTTAATCTGAAAGATGACTCCAGTTCAAAGAATTTAAGCAACTGTTTCTTAACTTTGGGTACAAGCTAGAGCAGTAACTACATTTATAAATATATATACATCACTGTTTTCTGTATATTATACAGACAAGGCGCCTGGAGGCATTAAGGCATTTAGAAGCCTTATTTTTATATCAGGATAAAAGATGTTTATACCAGGGCTCCTCATACTTGTTAAACAAACGGCCAGTTCACTGTCCATCTGGCTGGACTGTTGCCAGTACTAGTAATAAAATGCCCCCTCATCAGTGGTCAGTAAAATTAATAAGAGTCCCTGCGTCAGTGGGAGTAATAAAATGCCCCCACATCAGTGGTCAGTAGAAGTAATAAATGTAGCCGCATCAGTGGTCAGTAGGAATAAGATGCCCCTGCATCAGTGGTCAGTAGGAATAAAATGCCCCTGCATCAGTGGTCAGTAGGAATAAAATGCCCCTGCATCAGTGGTCAGTAGGAATAAAATGCCCCTGCATCAGTGGTCAGTAGGTGTAATCAATGCCCCTCCATTGGTGGTCAGTGGGAGTAAAAAATGCCTTGGTGTCAGTGGTCATTAGGAGTATGGGAATGGCAATGGGGATATCAAAATGCCCCAGCACCAGTGGTCAGTAAAAATACTACTCTTACATTGTGGACAATAAAAGTAATGCCTCTGCATCAGTTGAAGTATTTTATCCCCCTGCTTTAATGGTCAGGAAAAGTAATAAATGCCCTTGTGTCAGTGGTAGTAATTTATGCAGATATAAGAATGGCGCAAGAAGTATGATATATGCTGGGCAATACATAGGACATATAGATGTAAAACGAGAGTGTATAAAAGTCCATTAAAGTACACCAAGAGTTAACTTTGTTCCATCTATTACATTAGCTGTAGCTTCTCAAGAGAGTGAAATAATCTTTAAATCAATATATAAAAGGAACCCCAGAGGGCACAATTAAAGTTTTGTATACAATTGTATTTATTTGTTATGATCCTGTGAGTTTCCATTTGTCTGTAAAAAGTGCAGGTCATAAACCCTCTGAGCCGGCACTGCTGTCATCTCCAAAGTCTCTGTGCAGATTGCCTGGCAACAGGGGATGACGTCACACGCTGGGAGGCATAAAGGCTACGCGTTTCAAAGCATGGGACTGCAAGGCTCAGCATTACTAAGTAGTTATAGGCATCATAGAAATAATAAAAACAAGCTGAAAAATATATATAGGTGTGATATAGATGTAGTATACGGATAATAAAACGTATAAAAATAATAATATAATAAAATGTATAAGAACATATGAAATATAAATAATGGTACCTTATGAAATTCATTACATTAAAACATTTAAAACCATTAAAATAAATAAAAAATGATAATAAATATGAAAAAAACGAATTATGACATACATTTTATATATACAGTTGTGCTCATAAGTTTACATACCCTGGCAGAATTTATGATGTCTTGGCCATTTTTAGGAGAATATGAATGATAACACAAAAACATTTCTTTCACTCATGGTTGGTGTTTGGCTGAAGCCATTTATTATCAATCAACTGTGTTTACTCTTTTTAAATCATAATGGCAACAGAAACTACCCAAGTGACCCAGATCAAAAGTTTACATACCCTGGTGACTTTGGCCTGATAACATGCACACAAGTTGACACAAAGGGGTTTGAATGGCTATTAAAGGTAACCATCCTCACCTGTGATCTGTTTGCCTGTAATTAGTGTGTGTGTGTGCATATATAAAAGGTCAAAGCATTTCTGGACTCCTGACAGACCCTTGCATCTTTCATCAAGTGCTGCACTGACATTTCTGGATTCTGAGTCATGGGGAAAGCAAAAGAATTGTCAAAGGATCTGCGGGAAAAGGTAGTTGAACTGTATAAAACTGGAAAGGGATATAAAAAGATATTGAGAATGCCAATCAGCAGTCTTCAAACTCTATTTAAGAAGTGGAAAATGAGGGGTTTTGTTGAAACCAAACCACGGTCAGGTAGACCAACTGCAATTTCAGCCACAGCTGCCAGGAAAATTGTTCAGGATGCAAAAAAAACCCCACAAATACCTTCAGGTGAAATACGGGACTCTCTGAAAACATGTGGTGTGGCTGTTTCAAGATGCACGATAAAGAGATACTTGAAGAAAGATGGGCTGCATGGTTGAGTCGCCAGAAGAAAGCCATTACTACGCAAATGCCACAAAGTATCCCGCTTACAATACGCCAAACAGCACAGAGACGAGCCTCAAACCTTCTGGCACAAAGTCATTTAGGCTCCATGCACACTAGGAGCAGAAGAAACGTCAATGTTTTTAGCTTAAAAAAGGTGGCATAAAAGACACAAATAGAAAGCATATTGTACAAAGTTTATGAGAGTTTAAGCATTTTAGTTTATAGGCATTTTTTGCACTACACACCCCTCTGTAAAAGTTTTACTCCCTGAATGCATTTCACACTGCAATGCATTTTTACTAAAAAACATTGAAACTTGACGTTCAGAAGAGATAAGAGGAGTTAAGGAGAGACTGACGTTTTCACAGCTCCTAATCTTCTCCAGAAAACGTGATAGAAGTCATAATGTGCAAAGACACATAGAACACAATAGAAGTGTTTCTAGAGGCAGGAGAAAAAAACGTCAAACGCCTGTAGAATCAACATTTTTTTAAGTCCAGTGTGCATGGAGCCTTATGCCGCGTACACACGGTCGGACTTTTCACCTGCAAAAGTCCGACGGACGCCGCCGGACAAAGTCCGGCGGAAAGTCCGACCGTGTGTGGTCTCCATCGGACTTCCGACGGACCGTTTCGGTCGGATTTTTGCGGAAATCCGACGTACTTTAGATTTGAAGCCTGCTTCAAATCTTTACGTCGTACCTCCGCCGGACTCAGTTCCTGACGGAAAGCCCGTTCGTCTGTATGCTAGTCCGAAGGACCAGATACGACGGAGGAGCAGGTTGCTGCATCTCGCGCTCGCTGCAATAGGAAAAACAAATCTTCCTATTGCGGCGAGCGCGGGGCATACCAGGCCCTTAGGTCTGGTATGGATTATAAAGGGGAACCCCTACGCCGAAAAAACGGCGTGGGGCCCCCCTAAAATCCATACCAGACCCCGATCCGAGCACGCAGCCTGGCCGGTCAGGAAAGGGGGTGGGGACGAGCGAGCGCCCCCCCCCCTCCTGAACCGTACCAGGCCGCATGCCCTCAACATGGGGGGGTGGGTGCTTTGGGGGAGGGGGGCGCCCTGCGCCCCCCCCCCCCAAAGCACCTTGTCCCCATGTTGATGAGGACAAGGGCCTCTTCCCGACAACCCTGGCCGTTGGTTGTCGGGGTCTGCGGGCGGGGGCTTATCGGAATCTGGGAGCCCCCTTTAATAAGGGGGCCCCCAGATCCCGGCCCCCCACCCTATGTAAATGAGTATGGGGTACATGGTACCCCTACCCATTTACCTAGGTAAAAAGTGTCAGTAATAAAACACAACACAGGTTTTTAAAATAATTTATTAAACAGCTCCGGGGGGGTCTTCTTCCGTCTTCGGGGGTCCCTCCGGTTCATCTTCTCCCGCCGTCCGGTTGGTTCTTCTCCGCTCTCCGACCTCTTCTCCCGGTGTCCCAGGTCTTCGGCCGGCCCCTCCGCTATCTTCAGGTAGCTCTATTGCTAGCGGAGGTCCGGACTTCTTGGCTTCTTGGCTTCTTGTGTTCTCTTCTCTTCTCTTCTCTTCCCCCAGATGTTGACACGACGCTCTCTCCGGCTGGACTGGTCTCTGAGGGCTGCGTTGTGACTTATATAGGCGGAGACCCCGCCCCCATATGATGTCACAGTCCCTGGGCATGCTGGGACTGTGACGTTTTAGGGGGCGTGGTCGACCACGCCCCCTAAAACGTCACAGTCCCAGCATGCCCAGGGACTGTGACATCATATGGGGGCGGGGTCTCCGCCTATATAAGTCACAACGCAGCCCTCAGAGACCAGTCCAGCCGGAGAGAGCGTCGTGTCAACATCTGGGGGAAGAGAAGAGAAGAGAAGAGAACACAAGAAGCCAAGAAGCCAAGAAGCCAAGAAGTCCGGACCTCCGCTAGCAATAGAGCTACCTGAAGATAGCGGAGGGGCCGGCCGAAGACCTGGGACACCGGGAGAAGAGGTCGGAGAGCGGAGAAGAACCAACCGGACGCCGGGAGAAGATGAACCGGAGGGACCCCCGAAGACGGAAGAAGACCCCCCCGGAGCTGTTTAATAAATTATTTTAAAAACCTGTGTTGTGTTTTATTACTGACACTTTTTACCTAGGTAAATGGGTAGGGGTACCATGTACCCCATACTCATTTACATAGGGTGGGGGGGCCGGGATCTGGGGGCCCCCTTATTAAAGGGGGCTCCCAGATTCCGATAAGCCCCCGCCCGCAGACCCCGACAACCAACGGCCAGGGTTGTCGGGAAGAGGCCCTTGTCCTCATCAACATGGGGACAAGGTGCCTTGGGGGGGGGGGGGGCGCAGGGCGCCCCCCTCCCCCAAAGCACCCACCCCCCATGTTGAGGGCATGCGGCCTGGTACGGTTCAGGAGGGGGGGGGCGCTCGCTCGTCCCCACCCCCTTTCCTGACCGGCCAGGCTGCATGCTCGGATCGGGGTCTGGTATGGATTTTAGGGGGGCCCCACGCCGTTTTTTCGGCGTAGGGGTTCCCCTTTATAATCCATACCAGACCTAAGGGCCTGCGACGGGGCTCGCAAGGTTTCAATCTCGCCAAAAAAAGCGGCGAGATTGAATTCCTTTTCTAGTCCCGTCGTACCAAAGTCACGTTCAAAATGAACGGACTTGTCCGTGTGTGGGAAAGTCCGTTCGTTCTGAAAGTCCGGCGGAAGTCCGTCGGGAAGACCGGATTCCGGAAAGTCCGGCCGTGTGTAGGCAAGTCCGGCCGTTCAGAAAGTCCGGCGGTAGTCCGCCGGAAGTCTGGCGGCAAGTACGTCGGACCTAGCTTTCTAGAAAGTCCGACCGTGTGTACGCGGTATTAGAGTGATGAGACCAAAATTGAGCTTTTTAGCCACAACCATAAATGCTACATTTGGAGAGGAGTCAACAAGGCCTATGATGAAAGGTACAGAGGTGGATCGCTGATGTTTTGGGGATGTGTGAGTTACAAAAGCACAGGAAATTTGGTCAAAATTGTTGGGAAGATGAATGCAGTATGTTATCAAAAAATACTGGAGGAACATTTGCAGCTTTACCATCTGAGAAGATAAAGAGCCTCATCTACAAATATCACAAAAGACTTCAAGCTATCATTGATGTTAAAGGGGGCAACACAGGTATTAAGAACTGGGGTATGTAAACTTTAGATCCGGGTCATATGGGTAGTTTCTGTTGCCATTATGATTTAAAAAGAGTAAACACAGTTGATTGATAATAAATGGCTTCAGCCAAACAGTAACCATGAGTGAAAGAAATGTTTTTGTGTGATCATTCATATTCTCTGCACATCATTGAGTCCTGACCTCAACCCGATAGAATACCTTTGGGATGAATTAGAGGGGAGACTGCGAGCCAGGCCTTCTCGTCCAACATCAGTGCCTGACCTCACAAATGCGCTTCTGGAAGAATGGTCAAACATTCCCATAGAACAGTGGTTCTCAACTCCAGTCCTCGGGACCCACCAACAGGCCAGCTTTTAAGTATTACCTTGGGGAGTTGCAGACTAGAATACTGCAATCACTGAGCAGCAAGTGATATCACCTGTGATGTATTTCAGCTATCTTGCAAACCTGGCCTGTTGGTGGGTCCTAAGGACTGGAGTTGAGAACCACTGCCATAGAATGATGATATGTCCTTGTCAAACATGATAGGGGTAGGCAGTAATGTTTACCACTAGATATGGAAAGGTGGTAGAGTGAGGGTCAGGAATCTAGAGGTTGGGTAGGAGGGATGGGTTCCCCAAGGGGTTCTGGGAAATAGAAGAAGAGAGGGAGAGAGATACAAAAGGTAGTGATCTCTAAAATGCAAAAGTGGAATTGAAAGTAAAAAAAGGGGGGGGGGGGGTAAAAAAAAGGCACACACAGAAAACTAGGGGAATGAAGTAGCTACTAGAGATAAAATGGTAAAACTCCTCAAACAGTCCTGTGGGTTGGGAAGAACCACAGGAATGTGGTAGTAATGGGGGAGATGGATGGGTCCAAAGGCTAAGGTCATGAAGTAGATTAACCACTTAAGCCCCAGAAGGATTTTCCCCCTAATGACCAGGTCATTTTTTGTGATACGACACTGCGTCGCTTTAACGGACAATTGCGCGGTCGTGTGACGTTGTACCCAAACAAAATGGACATCCTTTTTTTTTTTTTACACAAATAGAGCTTTCTTTTGGTGGAATTTGATCACCTCTGCGGTTTTTATTTTTTGCACTATAATAAATATAACCCCATAAAAATGTATTCCTCAGTTTAGGCCGATATGCATTCTTCTACATATTTTTGGTAAAAAAAAAAAAAAAATCGTAATAACGTATATTGATTGGTTTGCGCAAAAGTTATAGCGTCTACAAAATAGGGGATATATTTAAGGCATTTTTATTTTTTTTTACTAGTAATGGTGGTGATCTGCGATTTTTAGCATGACTGCGACATTGCAGCAGACAGATCGGTCACTTTTGACTCTTTTTTGGGACCACTGACATTTATACAGCGATCATAGCTAAAACATAGCCACTGATTACTGTATAAATGTCATTGGCAGGGAATGGGTTAAAACTAGGGGCGATCAAGGGACAGATCAGTCACTTTTGACTCTTTTTTGGGACCACTGACATTTATACAGCGATCATAGCTAAAAAATAGCCACTGATTACTGTATAAATGTCATTGGCAGGGAATGGGTTAACACTAGGGGCGATTAAGGGGTTAAATGTAATGATTCTAACTGTGGGGGGATGGGACTGCCTGGAGGAAGAGACCGATCGCTGTTCATACTTAGTATGAACAACAGATCTGTCTCCTCTCTCCTGACAGAACAGAGATTTGTCTGTTTACATTGACAGATTCTGTCTCTCTCAGGAGCAATCGCGTTTGCCCGGCAGACATCCTGTCCGCCGGGAATGCGCATTGGCTCAGTCGTTGCGTGCGCGCCCCCTAGTGATCTTAAAGCGGCTGATGTACAGCTATGGCGATTTGCCCAGGGGAGCCAACCTGCTGCAGTATAACTGAGGCGGCTGGTCCTCTAGTGGTTAACAGAAGCAGTCATCTCAAAGCATACTGCATATAAGTTATTGACACAAGAGAAGGAGAGGGTCATGTGACAGGGAATGTTGTATAAAAGGAAGGGTTAGTAATACCTTATGTAGAGAATAGACAGAAGTAAATACAATAAACAGCAGTGGTATGTTCAGAAAACTGCACACCTATTTCAAACAGAAAGCTTTGTGATACATTTGGAGCATATAAACATGTCACAAGTGAATAAACACTAATAACACTTAAATGTAGCATAACAAGTTAGAACTATGGGAGAAGAAGATGTAATCTCAACACGGTGTGATACTGGCCCGATCACGAGACTACAAATTGTCAGGCCAATGAATTAATGAGTTACATTTCTGGCTAGGTGAAATATACATTATGGGCACTTTTAACTAAAAGAAAATAGCCACCTCATTGAAGATCTCATCTTTATGAACAATATGGCAATAAACAATAATAAAAAGGCCCTCTAGGTAAAGAAGAGTATAAAGCATAGATAAAATCATAGACCCCCAATTGAACGAAGATCTACATACATGGATCAGCCCATATAGGTATGAGAATTATATGACCATGACTGCAATTGAGAGTGAAGACACAGACTCAAACAGTATTTGCTCACTAGTATGGTCGTAGCGGATGATACAGGTGGACCTTCAAGACGGGTGTCAGGAGTCAGGTAGATTTCTTTCAAGCTCAATAAATATGAGGAGATCCAGTTTTAAAAAGGTAGAGGGTCAAGGGTAGAACCAGCTGATATGCTAATGTAAGGTATCCAAAGCCTGAGACAGTGATAGGGTATGCTTTGGTGGTTCCTTGGGTATATAAACACATGTGCAAAGAATAGAACAAGTCACAATTCATATTGAAGTGGATGTATTGGAGGTTAGCGTGATCTGTAGTTTCTTTTGGTTGGTCTTCTGTTGGGTCTGGCAGAAGGAGTAGGACTGGTGTCAGGCATAACCAGTCATGCACTTGTACGTCACACGACAAAACATGTATGTTTTGTCATGGGACGTCGCTTTCTGACAACGTCACACGACAAAACATACATCAAGGCATATCCAGTCACGCATACCTTCCGGCTACTCCCGGTTTTGACTGATTAGGCGGACGAACGCACGCCGTTCGCAACAAGCGGAAGCAAGCAATACGCTGTCCACACTCCACCTAACATTGCAGAGCCTGTCACCTCCAGTGTCGAGGAAAGGCACTTACAAAGTAAGCGGCCACTTGGCCCATTGTTTTTAAATATTTTTTAATAAAAATGGAATTATGCAATGGTATTGTTCTTTTAAATTTTTCCCGATATCCACTCTGGCGGAGCCATTACTGGATCTAGTTAAGACCCAAGATCGTGGTCCTAACAAAGTTCCACCTGACCTTTCGTTTTAATTAAAGAGGTCATGGTGGTCTGGTAAGTAGGAGACATACGTATATCCACTGGGTGTTGCACTTACCAAAATCAACTATCGTTATTGGTGATGGTGTGAAAAAG
This sequence comes from Lithobates clamitans, assembly GCA_037952925.1. Lineage (NCBI taxonomy): Eukaryota > Metazoa > Chordata > Amphibia > Anura > Ranidae > Lithobates > Lithobates clamitans. The sequence goes on from JBBGZY010000638.1 coordinate 421,664, forward strand.
ATACAAATACTTCGCTCAATATATGGACACATATTTCTCTTTCAATAGTTTTTTATTGAAGTTTCAACAAAATATCAATATTGTGGTACTTCAAGTAAAAATTATTATTATTATTATTTTTATTTTTTTTTTCAAACAAGTACGCTATAAATAGTGTATTGTACATATATAAGGACAACAGAGTCATAGCATATATGTTTCTGGATACATAGTAGCAGCCACTAGACATCATTATCTTTGTCTGGAGGGGGGAAAACCGCTCAGCCCCAACACCCCTAATGGGAACTAGCTGTGTTGGGGACCAAGGGAAGACCCGCCCCTACAGAGGCAGATTACTCATACATTGCGTGGTTACTGGCAGTCTAATAGTGGTCGCTTGTTTGGGGAGAACCCGTTTCATGAGTTCCAAAACATAGGTTCGGGTTAATCCCCCGAGGTTCGTCTACTGCTTTGTTGCCCTATGCAACTACCGATACATCTAGAACTATACTGTACCAAATTGGCACTCAAATACCATGAAGGGATAGAGAGAACAGACAAGAAAATAGGGAGGAAATAGAAAGAGAAAGAGAGAGAAAGAGGCGTTGCTGCTGCGACATTAGACGGTTTGGTACTCGCTCCTCCATGCATTAATCAGATGGGGGGGCATGGGCAGAAGCTCCGGAAATGTATTTGACCCAGGGTTCCCAAATGGCATAATTTCTGTTTACTGTGTCCAGTAGGATGCTGACTATTTTTTCCTGCCCCATAATCCAGGATATCTTTCTTTTAACTGCCAGAAATTAGACCGTGGGCTGTTTCCAAGCTCAGGCTATTGTTAATTTAGTTCCGATGAGGATGAACCTAATAAGGTTTTGGGCTAATTTCGGTACCCCAGGGAAGGAGAAGTTCAATAAAGCATACTGTGGGGTTTTAGGGACAGGTGCGTTCGTAATCTTCCTAATAATATGGAATATTTTGTTCCATAAGTCTCGGATTTTGGGGCAGTCCCACCAGATATGGAGCATGGAACCAATATGTCCACAGTTTCGGAAGCATAATGGGGATGCATTCTGGTAGATTTTAGCTATCCGCAAGGGAACCATATACCATCTCATTAAAATTTTTAAGTTAGCTTCAACTAACGCTATATTGAGGATGCCCTTTGAGGCATCGACAGAAGCTCTGTGCCACTCAGAGGGGGTCCACTGTTGTTGGAGATCATTCTCCCATTCTCACATTCTCACATAAAAAGCGTCTTAGAGTCAGCCCTAGCAAGTGCCCGGTAAATCACCGAAATCCCTCCCCCCCCTGCTCCATGTCCTGACCACACCACAGTTCATATTCCGTGATAGATAGAGGTTTGTGTATTGAGGGCCCTAGAGATCTGATAAAGTGGGATATTTGTTGAAGTCTAAACCTCTCCGACCCTGGCATATCTAGTTTGCTAGTACAGTGGGCAAAGGAAAGAGGCCCCATTGGGTTTACAAAGTGACCAATCCTATACAGACCCTTATCTAACCACCATCGAAAGGCCTTAATGTCCTGTCCAGGTGGAAACAAGGGATTTCTGAAAATGTGGGCCAGAGGGCGCCAGTGGGAGACCAAGTGTGTATTGTTTTTAAGGGAGTCCCAATGTGTTAAGGAGTGAGAGAGGGTGGGTGCAAGAATGGCCGGTCTGGTCTTGTTCGGGCACCATAGCAAAAAGTCTAGCGTGTAGTGGGGGATGGCCTGTCTTTCCATATGCACCCAGTCTGGGTGAGCTAGTTTAGAGTATATAGTGGATAATTGGGATAGTTGTGCTGCGTGGTAGTACCAGAGTATGTTTGGTACTCCCAACCCACCCTGATCCCTGCTGCGGTAGAGAGTCCCCTTAGCTATTCTATGCCCTTTGGCTCAACATATAAACGTTATGATTTTCGACTGGAAAGTCCGCATACGGTCCTTCGGGATGGGGATCGGTAATAATCTGAAGAGATAAAGGATGCGAGGCAGTAGGGTCATTTTCACAGAGGATACCCTGCCTAGCCAGGAGAGACCCAATTTGTCCCAAGTTAAGAGATCTTCCTCCAGTTTGCGAAAGATTGCCGGGTAATTAGCTGAGTAGAGTTTGTCTATAGTGGCGGTCAAGTTGATCCCTAAGTAGGGGAGTGCTGTCTCGGTTCACCCGAATTTAAAATTGTTTTGAAGTTGAGCTACCTGGTGAGCTGGCAGGTTAATATTGAGAGCTAAGGATTTCGAATAATTCACTGCGAGACCCGAGACTTTGCCAAAATCATCCAGCGCCCTGGATATAATAGGAAGGAAGATGGTAGGGGACGTCATAAAGAGCAAGACGTCATCAGCGAACAAGGCACATTTGTGGATTTGTGATCCGCATTGTATCCCATGTATGTCTGGATTATCTCTGATGGAGATGGCTAGGGTCTCGATAATCATGGCAAAGATTAATGGGGAAAGGGGACACCCCTGTCTTGTACCGCGGCGAATTGGGAAAGAGTTTGAATGATATCCTTGCATCCTAATTGTAGCCTCCGGAATAGAATAGAGAGCCCCTAATATGTTCATAAAGGATGCACCAAAACCCCATTTTTGTAGGGTAGGGACCAGAAAAGACCAGGAGACGGAATCAAACACCTTCATAAGGTCCAACAAAAGCAGGAAACCCTTTTGTTGGGGTCCCCCATCCCATCCTGAGCCTAAGAGCGAAATTACGTTGATTGCCCTCCTGATCTGGTCCAGCCCCCGACGCCCGGGAATGAAGCCAACTTGGTCCCTATGGATATAAAGGCCTATGAAGTTGGAAATCCTATCGGCCATAATTTTTGTTAGAATCTTAAGATCATTGTTAATCAAGGATATGGGCCTATAATTGGAAACGCAACTGGGGTCCTTACCTGGCTTGGGGATTACTGTAATAAACGCCGAATTTGCTGCCTTGTCGAGGGGCTCTCCGGACTTGAGATGATTAAAAAATCGGGCTAGATATGGGGAGAGTGTCGTGGGGAAATGCTTATAATATGGGACGGAGAAGTCATCAGGGCCAGGGGCGGAGTTGTTTTTGATGGTCTGTGCTACGTCTGCCGCTGAAATCGGGGCTTCTAACTTGTCCCTGTGTTGTTCTCTAATCTTCGGGATCTTCACTGATCCCAGAAAGGCATCTATGATGTCTGGAGAGGGTTCTATTCCCACCTTGTCATATAGCGAGCAATAAAAGTCATGAAAGGCTTCCATAATTTTTTGGGGTTTCTGTGTGAGGGACCCGTCACGAAATTTTATTTTGGGGAGTGCATGGGATTTTAATTTAGGGGTTAGTCGTCTCGCCAGCAAAGAGCCTTGTTTATTTTTTTGGTGGTAAAACTGTCCCCCCTCCCATCTGATATCCTTTTCCGCTATCGCTGTGAGCGCTAGGTTCAGGGCAGTGCGTGCTGATTCCAGCCTCTTAGCAGAGTCTGAAGTAGGTTTAGACTTGTGTAGTTTGCTGAGGGAGGAGAACTCCCTCTCCAATCTGTCAATGTCCAGCTTGCGAGCTTTGCGCAATCTAGAGGAAATTTGAATTAGGATACCCCTAATAGCGGTATACAACTCAGCACCACTCCTGGGGTTCCTGGTCTCCCTTATCAGGGTAAACATGCCACCTAAGGCTTCTAGGAATCATCTTCTCTTTAAGGTATCTCTCCAAGAAAACAATATCCCAAGAAGCATGCAACTCAGCAATTTGCCCCTGCGGGTTACAATACGTGGGGCGGACCACCCGGGCCCTCAACATCAGAATAGGGGAACATTTAGGAAATATCAGAAAGGGTTTTGTAGGACATGTTTCAAAACACTTTAGAATACATCACAACAGGAATACAGCACTTTTGAAAGTAATAGCAATAGAAAAATATACCCCCCATTGCAGGGGAAGCAATATGAGAAGGTCCATCTCTCGCCGTGAAACCAGATGGATATATGACCTCCAATGTTATAGACCCCTAGGACTTAACGTGGAGTGGGATATCAATTACTACATTGATAATAGATAATGGGTGATAGTCTTCCTAGTTTCTAAAAAGAATTTCTGAAAAGAATTGCTTGAGAATTTTTAAAAAGAATGTTTTGAGAATCTGTATTCATCCTTTGTATTTTTATATGTTTTTATTGAAGATAATGTCAGGGGTATATGTAAAAGTTATATTAATCCTCTGCTAGGAGAGAATTTCTGGTTCCTTATGTGAAGTTCCTTTGTATTTTTCTGGTTAGATTGCTGCATAACCATACAGAGGAGCTGATTAAAAGTGAACTAGAGGATGATTAATAGTAATATATGTCATTTAAAGGTTAATATATGTATAATAAATGGAAGTGCGAATCAGGAACGCCCAATTATACATATGAAAGAAAAATATTTTTCTAATAAAAAGATTTAAAAAAAAAAAAAAAATTTAATTTTTTAATTTTTCTAAATTTTTCTTGTTTTTGAGCTAATTTGTTTCTTCCCTATATAGTGGTGAAGAAAAGTAGCTAGTTTTGATATTTAAAGAGCAGTCTTTGAAGAAAAAATAACTTTATATCAAGTGACCACAGGAAGGGGATGTGGGAATGTCTCTTCCTGTGTCTCCTGCCATATGAGTATAAAAACGTGATGTGTCAGCACTCAGTCAAGTCTCCGTTCCCAGTGGAAGCCTGTTTAGGGGAAACGCGTCGGGTGGAGCTAGAGGCTGTGACGCCATGACGTTTGTCTGGTCTTTCTCCATGCAGTCAGCCGGTTTGCTCCCGCTCTGCATGTATGCTGATTTTTAGCTAATTTTTATCTGGTTCCCATTTTTTATTTGAGTTCCGTTTGGTGTATACTTGGGAATTTTTTTGATTTGTAGTTCCTGATGTGCAGTGGAGTGTTGCTGTGAACATTTGCAGTGGAAAGAATTGTTTTAAAGTGACTGTGAAAGAGATTTTGAATAAATCTATAAAACACATTTGCACTATGGAGCCCTTTTCGATTTATTCCCACTGAGGTGTATCTTCTGTATGGATGAACTAATATTTTGAAACCGGATACATTATATCAGTGAGGATAGATCTGCCTGTGTATTGGAGCGCAGTGGCTGAGGAAATCTCCCAGGAAAATGCCCAGATCTGCCTGTGAATTGGAGCACAGTGGCTGAGGAAATCTCCCAGGAAAACGCCCCAGGTGATAATCTAAGGCCGGCAGGCTAATGCAACATGCTCATCTGATCTCACTAACCTGAGATCCATCTGATCCGGTAAGCGGCCTTTTTTACCATATTTGTGAAAAGGAGGAATATCGGTGTGTCTCTTTCTATAAAGAAGATTGGTGCTAATATCAACCTAGCATATTTCCATCAAGGACTGATCATTGTTTCTACATCTAAGATGTTCAAGGGAAATAAGTGTCCCACTGATAAACATTTTTAGCACTAATTTGGATATGTATGGTGTTCACTACATTGTTGCGAATTGATAGTCACAAGTAACATTGTTACTAGCAACATATGTTTCAGGGTGCTCACTACATTGTTGCGGATTGATTTTCATAAGTAACATTGTAATTAATAACACATGTTTTGTTTCACTGTTGAACATGTGGTGTGAGTATAGGATTTAAATGTTCCTAATATAGAAAAATAAGTCAATTTCACGATTTTTTAAAAATATGTCTATAGTAATAACGTTTTTCATGAGTTTTTGGCCGGATTGAAATGGCTTTAAGTGTGGTATACCAATAGTAGTCATAACTATCGGGATCACTTATATTTAATACACACTAAGATATGATGCGCGCTGGTTACACTATTTACTATTTACCCCTAATAGCAGCCTTGTGAGCTGCCCACAGAGTGCATGGGGAGATGTCGTCAATGTCATTCAGACGAAAGTATTCCTTAATGTGTTTTTCTATTTCGCATAGATGAGTTGGGTTGCTAAGAATGGAGGCGTTCAGTCTCCAGTGAAAACCCGGACGGTGGGTCAGTCCCCTGTTCAATGTCAGTAGTAGAAGGGAATGGTCCGACCAGGCAGAGTTTCTAATAACCGACTTATTTACCAGTGGGACATATTGTTGTAGAAGAAAGAAATGGTCTATTCTAGAAAATGATTGATGCGGATTTGAGTAGTGCGTGTAGTCCCTTGCCCTCAGGTTCATTACCTCCAGACGTCCATCAAACCTTGATGGAATATCTGTCTGGCCACATTAAGATTCTGCCTGGTAGGACGGACCCTGTTTTTGCCTGGAAGACGAGTTTTATCTATGCCCGCGTCAAAGGCTAGGTTGGAGTCCCCTCCGTATATGACTAGACCCTCGGTCAAAGGTGCCAAGGTGTGGAAAAGGGATCTAAAGAACTTCGCTTGTCCCTTGTTAGGTGCGTAATAAGAAATGAGGGAGTAGAGTTGTTCGTCTATGAGAACCTTAACTAGCAAAAATCTGCCCTCCGGGTCCTTAAATTCAGATACCAGGGAGAACTGAGTGTTGCGAGAAAAAACAAACCCACACCTTTGGTCTTATTGTCAGAGTTTGCTAAATAGAATTTGGGGAATTTGGCATGAATGAATGAAGGGGTATATGATTTAGGAAAATGTGTTTCCTGTAAAAACAGTATATCTATTTTTTGGGCATGATAATGTTGAAAGATTTTTCTTCTTTTCACAGGGGAATTTAGTCCCTGAACGTTGTGGGTGGCAATGCGTAGGGCCGGTCTGTGTGTGGGTTGGTCAGCCATGGAGCAGTAAAGAGGAGAAAGCGGGTGATCCCCGACCACCTACCTTCGTCGCAGAGGCCGATTCCATTGCAGATGCTGTGGGAGGGTGCACCCTGTCCTCCATTGGGATCCTGACAAGAAGCGAGACCTCGTCTGCCACTGAAAGGAGAATTAGAGACATGAGAGATAGGGAAGAGAAAGAAGAGACAGTATGAAGAAGCAGTGGAGGTGAGCTCCGGGGTAGAGACGGTAGCAAGGCCGCCTTACCCGGAGATATACTCAGGGTATCCCCCAACTAGTGAAGGCGTTCCCGACCAGGAGCAGCATTACAACTAAGTTTGGCAACTCCGAGTACGAGAGTAGGTGCATTGGACCCGCTCCGTCCTCCGCACCTCTAAGTATCAGCTCGTAACAATAATTGAATAAAACATTTTTTAAAAACTTTAACAAACAGGTAATATGTTCCCTATAAGCTGCAAAAACAGGAGTAACCAGGACCGGGGGTGTAGTAGGATATGGGTAGAATGAGAGGGGAGTACAAAAAGAGGACGTGGGACCGTGTATGGTCTGTCCTATGCATAGACCGCTTCGGGGAAGCGGTTTTAAGAAGGAAATTGCTTGCTAAGGGTGGGGAGAAGGGAAGGGGGAGTGGGGGGAGGTGAGCCTAATGGGCCTGAGCCAGCTTCGGTCTTGTGTTGGGGAAAGGATCCAGGACAGTTCCCTCTGGAGTTCCAAAGCAACTCCAACAGTCTTCAGGCCAGAGAGTCAGTATCCAGAAATTGAGAGAAGGGACCTCTAGTGCAGGCTCCGGCTGTGGTGTGGTGCAGACCGAAGGCATCCGAGAGATCAGTTCCATCCGGGAGATCAGTTCTGTGAGTTGTGCCGGAAGTCTGTGGAGACCTGCTGGTGATCCTGGCAAAAAAAAAAGAACCGTTACAAACGCAAATGGAGGTCATAGCATAAACTAACTGGGTTGTGGGAGTCCCGTAAAAATAGACACTTTGGTGATAGGTCTCGGTGGGGCATAAATGCCAGGGGTCTATGAGGTTTCCGACCCAGAGAATAAAAATTCTGCCTAAAGAGGGCGAGGGGTCCCTGCAATTTAGGGGGGCATTCCTTCTTTAGCTTTCTTGTTTCTGGGTGTTAGCCAGAGGGAAGTGATGGGGCTAGCTGGAGGTGGGCGTTTGGTCATGCTGGAGTTGGAGGACTGCATGGGGGATGGTGGATCCTTAGGTAGTAGGCCCAGTTTTTGCATCAGTCGTTCTCCTTCCTGGAGTGAGGAAAATCGAAAGGATTTGCCGTGGAGATCAAATTTCAGACTGAAAGGGAAAAGCCACCAATACTTGACATTTTTTGTTGCAGAACTGTCAGAAGGGGCTTGATCGCCCGCCTTTTCTGTATAGTGAAGGGCGAGATGTCTGCGTAAATTTGAATTTGATGTCCCAGTAGCTGGAGCTGTGAGGTGTTGTGTGCTTTCCTCATGATCTCTTCCTTGACACTATAGTAGTGTGGTTTAACTACAATGTCACGTGGTCCAGTGCTCTATGGGCAAGGTCAAGCTCCAGTTTATGGGCCCGGATGTCTGGGATGAGGTTTTTGATCAGAGACTGTACTGCGTCTGTGACATCTGTTACTGACTCAGGCAGGCCCCTAATTCTGAAATTAAGCCTTCTGGACCTGTTCTCGAGGTCATCAATTTTTGCCATAGCCCCCTCTAGTTGGTCATGCATTTCCTGAAAGCGATCAGTGTTTTGATTAACGCGGTTGATCGTTGCATCAACATGGTGTTCAATGCTTTCAATGCGGGAGCCAAGGATCTGGAGATCCGCTTTAATATCAGATGTGATCCGGGATGCAGTCTGAGCTAAGCCTCTGTCCAGCATTTCTGCAAATTTTGCAAACATTAGTAAAATGTCCTGGGGCTGATGTGTGTGCTGGGATGTCTCCTGGTATGCTATATTAGGCTTAGGAGTGCGGGCTCCTGAGGGGGAACAAAGCATTTCATCCAGAGTCTGATCCAGCAGGGATACTGTGGTGGCTGGTGATAGTGGGCCTCCGCTTGTAGTGGGTGATGGGACCCCTCCACATACCTCCTCCTGCAGTGAGAGGAGCCTGGGATCCCTGTATGAGCCTCGTGGGGCTGCCGTTCCGCCACCATCTTGAGAATTTCGGCCGCTCCAGGGAGTGCTGATAACTGAGGGTTTAAGCCTCTCCTCGCCGCCCCCGTTTGCATTAAGATGTGCCCCGGTATATGCCACGTCCTCCGGTCCCGGTATAGGATGGCGGGAGTCACTTGATCGGCTGCAGGGTGCGCGGATGGCACAGAGCGGGACGGAGCTCTGTGTTTAAGCCGCCATCACACAGAGCGCCGCGCATGCGCCTCTGGACACATATTTCTATATGCATTTGTTTGCATGTTCATTATGCACTTAGCCCTTTTTAAATTGTTTGTGAATTTTGTGTTCTAATGCACATGATGTTCTAGCAGTCCAGAGCATTCCACACACCTGTGGTGACCTGGTTTGATTTGTTCACAATCAGGTGTATGATTAGTCTGCAGAGAGCACTATTTAATTTGCTGGCTGTTTTACTGATGCACACTTTGTTCTCACAGTATTCATTTGTTATGTTAATTATGATGGTATGTTCATAGTAATATTCACTTATACTATGCGGTATAGAGCACATGCACTTTGTGGTTACATTTATATTTCAACCCCCCCGTTATCATTATACACCTCCATTGGTTCAAAGTTAGCTTACTAAGCACTTTGAGGGGAGCAGCTCATATACACTTTTTTTTACTTACTTTTTTTTACCTAGCACAGAGTTCTTTTTCCTTTATCTTTCTGCATTTAATCGCTTTTTTTTTTTAAACTTGAAAAGTTTAAGGCTGGGTTCACACCATCGCCGGATCCGTCAGACAGCAGGGGTCCGATGCGTGCTGGTTCACCGTTTCAGGTCCGATTTCAGCCCAAAATTTGGACCTGAAACAGACCAAAAAGGCACACATTTTTCCAGCAAATCGCACCGGACCTGCTGCAGAGATATGTGAACCGGCTCCATAGAGAGCCAGTCACATTCTCCTGCTATGCGAATTGGATGTGGGTAAACCTGCATCCAATTCACATAGGTGTGAACCCAGCCTAAAGGGTGAGTGACTCCAAAATGTTTTGCTTCTTTCTTTTTTGGGGAGTGTTTTGCTAATCAGTGATGTTTCTTTGCATTTCTCCACATTTTCAACTACTTTTTTGATCAACTTGAAAAATCTATAGGGGTAGTAAACCATATCTATTTTTCTTTTTATTATCTTTGGAGGTGTAGTTCAATGATACATTTCCTTGCACTTTCCTGCATTTCTAATCACTTTTTTAACCAACTTCCAAGCTCCGATTTCCAAAGTCCCAGGTTCAAATTCAAAGTTCTGGTTTCCAAATTCAGAATTCTGAATTAAAAATGGGGAATTATAATTTCCCTATTTTGATTTCCTATTCCTGAATTCCAAACTACAAATTTTGAGTTCTGCATTCCAAATTCAGAAATTAAAGTTCCAAATTCTGAATTACAAAGTTCCCAGTTTAAAATTCCAGATTTATCCGATCGAAGGAGTTTTCTATTTCCAATGGTACTTGGCAGGGTTGCCCCCTTTCATCCCTATTGTTCGCCATTGTCATAGAACACCTGGCCCAAGCCATTAGGTCTAATTCCTCCATTCATGGCATACAAACGTCATCGACACATTGCAAATTATCCCTATATGTGGATGACCTTCTCCTATATGTTACCCAACCACACATCAGCATCCCCTCCGTACTGGCCGAAATTTGGTTTACTTAGAAATTTTAAGCTTAATCGCTCTAAAACGGAAGCTTTAAACATTTCCCTGCCGCATACTACTCTCTCCCTTCTCCAATCCAATTTTCAGTTTCATTGGAAACCCAGAGCAATGGCCTACCTGGGTACTGCCATCCCGGCTCACATACCAGACCTATATGCTCTTAATTATAGTCCACCCCTCACGAAAATCAGACGGTTGACTTAAGCACGGCATGACATTCAAACCTCTTGGTTCGGTCGTATTAATATCTTAAAAATGGATCTACTAAGTTGCTATACTTATTTCAGGCTTTACCCATAGCACTTCCTTCCGCCTTTTTTTTGCACTCTCCATTCTTTGCCGATCCGGTTTGTTTGGCATGGTGGCCATTCCAGACTGAAACACAAGCTCCTCTGTTATCCCAAATCCGAGTATGGAACAGGACTCCCGGATTTTGAGATATATCACACTTCTGCAGTGGTCATTCGCCTTCTGGAGTGGTTTCCCCGCCCTGCGAATAAAGCCTCTACCTTGGTAGAGCAGGACATGTCTCCTGTAGATCTCCGAGCCCTACTATGGGGTTATGAGTCCACATAAATCAATGACTACTCTTTCCCCTCTAACAGTGGCAGCTCTACAAGACCCATGCCCATAAACCCTGTTATTCGATAATATAGCCCTCTCTGAGGGTAAAGGGTTGTCGACTTTCGGGTCTTATGACAGATTCACCTGGCCCGTTTATTTGTACATGAGTCTCTTGGATCTTACATAGCCCACCCTGCAGCTACCTCCTCTACAATAAACTGGCTAACGAAATTTCACTTATCCAATTATTGTAAAACATTATTTGCCTCAAATCAGATTTATAGGCCCTATTTAGGTTTTGAAAGTCTATATCTCTTACTTGAGGTCCCCCGCACACTCTATCAGCGATATACAAACTCTACTGGCTCACACTCACAATACACCTCCCACTTTCACTAAACTTTGGTCCAGGGAGCTGGGATGTGAGGTTACCGCTGGCGATTGGCACAAGGCATTCCTCTTTACCCACAAATCCTTTATTTCAGATTATACTCAAGAGAAAAATTACAAACTAATATCTAGATGGTATAGGGATCCGGTCACTATCAACCGGATCTTTCCATCAGCCATGGGCACATGTTGGAGATGTCATATGGAGAGAGGAAGTGGGATAGTAACACTATGTGCCCCTTCTGGTCGCAGATCTTCCAGATCTACCTGGAGGTTTACGATAAGCTTCTCACCCCCTCCCCCTCTATAACTTTATTGTCTACTCTCCCAGGCATGATTAAATCCCAAGTGTCCAGCTTATTAAAATTCTTCCTTTCTGCAGCTAGACAATTTATCTCCAAGTATTGGAACAATGCTACTGCCCCACCCCCATCTTCCTGGGTGAACAAAATTAATAATATTTTGCTGATGGAAGAAATGTGAGCTAAGGAGCTCGATAAGTGGGAGAAATGTAAAAATACTTGGTATATATGGATGCATTAGTCGGATAAACTGAGGAATAGAGTCAGTCAATAGATCTCCTTCTCTCCCTCTTGTACTTTCATTAGTTCTACTCTCAAAGTGAACTTGTTTCCTATATCCTATATTCTTTTCTTTTCCTCTTCTTCTACGATCTTTCTTTCTCCCTCTTTCTGTTTGCTATACTTTCCGCCTTTTTTGACTGCTGATTCATGCCATGAATAATATGATTCACACAATGATTAACGGTCATAAAACATTGCTTTTTGGTGTACATCTACTGTAAATTTGTTTTGAGAGAAAGATCTTTCTCCATCTTTTTATATGTCTATCTTTATACATGGCTTGGAGGTTTCCTCAACTTGTGTGTTTTGTACCATTGCACTCATTATTATGAGTGACTGTTTGTCATTTTCTAATTTTGTTAAAAAAATGAATAAAATGTATATTCAACCTTAAAATTACAGATTTTAAGTTCCAAATTCTAAATTCCAAATACAGAGTTCCGATTTCCAAGTTCTATTTTTTAAAGAACAACAAGAAAGTGTAGCGCTAAACAATATCAAACATAGAGACACTATAAACCAGTCTGTGTACAGTGAAAAGGATCAACTGTATTGAAAAAGTGAATCTCATAACTAGGTAGTCCTCATGTAGACATTGTGACTGAACAATAAAGGTGAGTAGTCCTTATAAAAATATGTTTTAAACAGAAAAAAATTCCTTTAGAGAAAATATTTTCGGCATCCCAAATATAGGTCAGCTCACTCCCACTGAGAGATGAAAAGGCTTACCGGATGAGGTGGACCCAAAGGGGCATACGCCAAATTGGGTCAGATAAGACTTGGGTGGTGAGTGGCTGTACTAGGCTCAAAGACAGATGTTATCTCGCGGTTTACTGTATTCCTCCGAGTGACGCTCAGATCCTAAAAGGTGTGGGCAATCTCACGGATGTGGATGGTCCTGTGGATCCCGCAACAGCAAATGAGAACCGCAGACGAAGACCACGCACAGAGAAGCTGCAAGACATGTGTAATCGCACGATACTACACCCAGCTCACCTTGTGTTCATGAGTCCGTCCGATTACACATGTCTTGCAGCTTCTCTGTGCGTGGTCTTCGTCTGCGGTTCTCATTTGCTGTTGCGGGATCCACAGGACCATCCACATCCGTGAGATTGCCCACACCTTTTAGGACCTGAGCGTCAAATGCGCAAATGTGGGCCGCCAAAACACCTACATGGGAATGTGTGATGTAACAATGGCTGCAATGTAATTGGGGTGCTGTGATGTGTAAAAGGGACACTATGACATGAAGGGGACTCTAATCTAATGGGGGCACTGTGATGTGCAAAGGGGCACTATAATGTGAAGAGGCTGAATGTAATTGAGTGCTGTGACATGAAAAGGAACTGAGAACACCGTGGGACTGCTGTGAAGTGCAAATTTTTTTTTTTAGATAATTCTATGTGTCTGTTTTTTGAGATGTTGGGGTGAAGAGCAAATTTGCATTTTAGGGGGGGGGGCAAAAAAAAAATGTTTGCCCAGGGCTCACACCATATTAACCACCTCAATACAGGGCACTTTCACCCCCTTCCTGCCCAAGCCATTTTTTAGTTTTCAGCGCTGTCGCACTTTGAATGACAATTGCGCAGTCATGTTACACTGCACCCTAATGAAATTTTTATCATTTTTTCCCCACAAATAGAGCTTTCTTTTGGTGGTATTTGATCACCTCTGCGGTTTTTATTTATTGCGTTATAAACAAAAGAATAGGGACAATTTTGAAAAAAACACAGTATTTTTTACTTTTTGCTATAATAAATATCCAATTTTTTTTTTTTAACAATTTTTTTCCTCGGTTTAGGCCCATATGTATTCTTCTACATATTTTTGGTAAAAAAAAATCGCGATAAGCGCATATTGATTGGTTTGCACAAAAGTTATAGCGTCTACAAAATAGGGGATAGAATTATAGCATTTTTATTTATTTATTTATTACTAGTAATGGCGGCGATCTGCGATTTTTATTGTGACTGCGATATTGCAGCGGACATATCGGACACTTTTGACTTATTTTTGGGACCATTCACATTTATACAGAGATCCGTGCTATAAAAATGCATTGATTACTGTGTAAACGTGACTGGCAGGGAAGGGGTTAACACTAGGGGGTGATTGAGGGGTTAATGTATGACCGAGGGAGGTGATTCTAACTGTGGTAGGAGGGGACTCACTAGGGGAGGAGACCGATCGGTGTCCCTATGTACAAGGGACACACCATCGATCTCCTCTCCTCTCTGACAGGACGTGGATCTGTGTCCTGCTCTGTTACCCGGCAATCGCGGGTGCCCCCTAGTGGCTCGGGAGGGCGATCATGTCATATGACGTCCGCCCAGAACAACAGAAGCCTCGTCCCGCCGTCATATGACGATGGGCGGTGGCTTAGTGGTTAAAGACAGCCCTGTACGTGACAGTATCAATCAGCCATCAATGGAGTCTGAAAGGGAGGCCTCGCCTTTTGAGGACATTTGCAGATCCATCTCTACACTATCCCATACTGTACAGAGTCTCCAAGAGGATCTGGGCCGGATGGAAGGTCGGCTACCGAACCAGCTTGATGTCTCAACCTCCCATGCTGTTGTGAGTTCCTTTGTGCAAACTGACTTTTGCCTGCTCAGTGAAACCACTCTTCTTCCTGAAACCAGAGTGCCCTTGCCTGAGCGTTTTCAGTTCCGTACCTTCCAAAATGCCTGTGAACTTTATTTTTCCTTGTTATCCCGAACTTTCTCTTCAGAAGGCATTAAAGTGAGGTTCATCATTACACTCCTAGTAATTGAACTACTTTCCTGGGCTCATCGTCTCCGGGAACAACATGATCCGGCCTTGACAACTACCGACTCCTTCTTTTCTGCCATGTCCTGGCTTTATGCCGATCCCTTCCTCCAGCAGACTGCAGAATCCACGCTCAGCAGACTCCAGCAAGGCCTAAGGTCTGTTGAGGACTATGTGACTGACTTTCGTGTTTGGAGTATGGATACTCAGTGGAATAAGGCTGCTCTCCACCATCAATTTCGTTTTGGACTTTTTGATACATTAAAGTACGAACTTGCCCATGTGGGTGTACCCGTATCACTGGAAGATCTGATTAATCTTGTCATTCAGATTGACCGACGGCTACGTGAAAAGCGATCTGAGAGGACTAATACCAAGCCACCTGTATTCCCAAGTACTATTTCTTCCATTTCTGCAATTACTACCAGTACACCAAGGGTGCCCATCAAGAATAAGGAGTACCACGAATTTCCCCGTAGAAGCCTCCCAAGACCATCTCTGTCTTCTTCTGAACACCTCCGACGACAACATAACAGACTTTGCCTTTACTGCGGAGAGGCAGGCCATTTCATACAGACTTGACCTGTAAAACCTTTCCAGTCCGTTTCTCTGCTGCCCCACATGATGCATCTCCCTGGGAGGGATCAGTTACATCTCCCTCTTCCGCTCCAGCTCCAGTTACCAGGAAAGACTATTTTTGTATCTGCAATTATAGACTCTGGAGCCTGTAGTTGTTTTGTGGATTCAGCATTTGTTACTCTTCACCAACTTTCTTTGTACACCAAGAGGCAGGGATTTACTGTTCATTTAGCGGATGGCTCTGGTCTCAAGTCGGGGGCCAGTTACTCAAGAGACTGTACCCATTCCTCGGGGCATCAGGAACTTCTCCATCTGGATGTGATAACCTTGCCCATGTTTCCTATTATCCTGGGGCTACCTTGGGTAAAAGCCCATAACCCTCATATTGTCTGGCTTACTGGAGATATCTCCTTTTCATCCAATTATTGTCGGGTACATTGTTTTCTGGAAAGGACTTATAGCCCTGCTTCCCTCCTCAGCATCCACCCTGACCCTGAAACTGTTAAGTTGATTCCCGTTGCATACCACGGATTCTTGGATGTGTTCAATAAAAAGAGCGCAGATACTCTTCCTCCCCATGGGACTTACGACTGTCCCATTGAACTTTTACTGGGGGCCGAGATCCCTTTCTGTCGAATTTACCTGCTCTCGGAACTTGAACTAGAGGCCTTGCGCAAGTATATTGATGAAAGCCTGAAGAAAGGGTTTATTCGGCCCTCTTCCTTACCAGCAGGGGCCGGTATCTTCTTCGTAGAGAAGAAGGATCAATCTTTGAGACCTTGTATAGACTACCGAGATCTTAATAAAATAACTATCAAAAACTGGTACCCACTTCCCTGAATTGTTCCAGAGGTTACGGGGAGCACAGATGTTTTCCAAACTAGATCTGAGGGGTGCTTACAATCTAGTCCAGATCAGGGAAGGAGATGAATGGAAGACAGCTTTTAGGACATGCTTTGGGCATTTAGAATATTTAGTCATGCCCTTCGGCCTCTGCAATACCCCAGCACCTGGTAAATTATATTTTTTGGGACTTCCTTGATCTATTTATCAGTCTACCTTGATGACATCCTTATCTTCTCTGATACAGTAGAATTACATCGCACCCATGTGAAGAAGGTCTTTATTAAAAATGTATTAAAAACATATCTGGCATTATCGCCCCCATTACACAACTGACCAAACAGCATGTTCCCTTCCAATGGATCCCAGAAGCACAAGCATCCTTTGAACAATTAAAAGCCTTGTTCACCTTGGCTCCCATCCTGAAGCATCCCGACCCGTCCTTGGCCTATGTTTTAGAGGTAGATGCCTCTGAAAACGCAGTAGGGGCTATTTTGTCACAGCGACAGGGCCCTAAATCTTTACTGCATCCCGTAGCTTTCTTCTCCAAGAAACTGAATCCATCTGAGAGGAACTATGACATTGGAGATCAGGAATTGTTGGCCATTAAAGCTGCTCTTGAGGAATGGCGTTATTTGTTGGAGGGAGCCTCTCACCCTATCCTTATCTTTACCGACCACAAAAATTTGGAATATTTGAGAACAGCCAAGAGACTAAGACATCGGCAGGCAAGATGGGCACTGTTTTTTTCTTGCTTCATATTCCACATCACCTTCCGTCCTGGTTTCAAGAATGGCAAACCAGATGCGCTGTCGCGCATGTTCCATGGCCCAGTCCGACTCTTGAAGCCAGACACTATCCTGCCGGCCAAGAATTTCCTCCTTTTCCAATCAGACCTGATGTCCAAAATAAAGGCAGATGTGACAGATCACCCCCCCCCCCCCCTTGTAAATAGGAATTGGAAACTAATGAAAATGGGACTTTGAGGGCACATGGGTAATTAACCACTTCGGCCCCGGAAGGATTTACCCCCTTCCTTTTTACAATTTGGCACTGCGTCGCTTTAACTGTTAATTGCGCGGTCATGCAATGCTGTACCCAAAGAAAATTTGCGTCCTTTTCTTCCCACAAATAGAGCTTTCTTTTGATGATATTTGATCACCTCTGCGGTTTTTATTTTTTGCGCTATAAACGGAAAAAGACCGAAAATTTCGAAAAAAAATGATATTTTCTACTTTTTGTTTTAAAAAAAATCCAATAAACTCAATTTTAGTCATACATTTAGGCCAAAATGTATTTGGCCACATGTCTTTGGTAAAAAAATGTCAATAAGCGTATATTTATTGGTTTGCGCAAAAGTAATAGCGTCTACAAACTAGGGTACATTTTCTGGAATTTACACAGCTTTTAGTTTATGACTGCCTATGTCATTTCTTGAGGTGCTAAAATGGCAGGGCAGTACAACCCCCCCCAAATGACCCCATTTTGGAAAGTAGACACCCCAAGGAAATTGCTGAGAGGCATGTTGAGCCCATTGAATATTATTTTTTTTTGTCCCAAGTGATTGAATAATGACAAAAAAAAATTACAAAAAGTTGTCACTAAATCATATATTGCTCACACAGGCCATGGGCATATGTGGAATTTGCATCCCAAAATACATTCAGCTGCTTCTCCTGAGTACGGGGATACCACATGTGTGGGACTTTTTGGGAGCCTAGCCGCGTACGGGGCCCCGAAAACCCATCACCGCCTTCAGGGTTTCTAAGGGCGTAAATTTTTGATTTCACTCCTCACTACCTATCACAGGTTTGAAGGCCATAAAATGCCCAGATGGCACAAACCCCCCCCCCCCAAATGACCCCATTTTGGAAAGTAGACACCCCAAGCTATTTGCTGAGAGGCATGTTGAACCCATGGAATATTTTATATTTTGACACAAGTTACGGGAAAGTGACAATTTTTTTTTTTTTGCACAAAGTTGTCACTAAATGATATATTGCTCACACAGGCCATGGGCATATGTGGAATTGCACCCCAAAATACATTTAGCTGCTTCTCCTGAGTATGGGGATACCACATGTGTGGGACTTTTTGGGAGCCTAGCCGCGTACATGGCCCCGAAAACCAATCACCGCCTTCAGGATTTCTAAGGGTGTAAATTTTTGATTTCACTCTTCACTGCCTATCACAGTCTCGAGGCCATGGAATGCCCAGGTGGCACAAACCCCCCAAATGACCCCATTTTGGAAAGTAGACACCCCAAGCTATTTGCTGAGAGGCATCGTGAGTATTTTGCAGCTCTTATTTGTTTTTGAAAATGAAGAAAGACAAGAAAAAACTTTTTTTTTTCTTTTTTCAATTTTCAAAACTTTGTGACAAAAAGTGAGGTCTGCAAAATACTCACTATACCTCTCAGCAAATAGCTTGGGGTGTCTACTTTCCAAAATGGGGTCATTTGGGGGGGGGGGTTGTGACACCTGGGCATTCCATGGCCTCCGAAACTGTGATAGGCAGTGAAGAGTGAAATCAAAAATTTACGCCCTTAGAAAGCCTGAAGGCAGTGCTTTGTTTTCGGGGTCCCGTACGCGGGTAGGCTCCCAAAAAGTCTCACACATGTGGTATCCCCGTACTCAGGAGAAGCAACAGAATGTATTTTGGGGTGTAATTTCACATATTCCCATGGCATGTTTGAGCAATATATCATTTAGTGACAACTTTGTGCAAAAAAAAAAAATTTGTCACCCGGCCCGACTGCCAGCTGCTGCGCATGCGCCGAGCACCGTCGCAGTCACGCAGTGGCCGAATGATGCAAGAACGGCAGAAGAAAAAATATTCTCAACCACCGCGCATGCGCCGGACCAAGCGCAGCAAAACGGCGGCGCCCGGCCAATGCCACAGCAGCAGAGGTGGGGATTACAATCGTCAATCGCCGCACACCTTCCTCTAATTTACTTTGCTATCTTTCTATACCAGAACTATGGTTTACGTG
This sequence comes from Lithobates clamitans, assembly GCA_037952925.1. Classification (NCBI taxonomy): domain Eukaryota; kingdom Metazoa; phylum Chordata; class Amphibia; order Anura; family Ranidae; genus Lithobates; species Lithobates clamitans. Next base: position 440,900 of record JBBGZY010000638.1, read on the forward strand.
AGCCTTTACTTATTTGTAAGGCTGTCTATATTTTTTGAGAACGGGATCTGTCTGGGTCTTCCGATACGTCCCACATACACAACCAGCTCTTGCTTTGCAAGTAACCGATTGCTGGCCTGATTACCAACATCGCTGCAGATGCAACTGCATTTTCAATTATAGGTGGTAAGCTATTTATCGAAACTTATGTTAACTTATTTAATTTTACATGTCAGTCATTTCCTGACACTGCCCCCCTCTCCAACATACTGTATACTAGCTCAGATATTTATCTGTAGCAACCTGGCAACAGAGATTTTTGATGGAGAAATTATTAGTTAATGGTTATTTACCTTATTTGATATTTACTGATTTTTCCATACAGTCTCTATAAAATTCATTTTTTGCTTTTTTCCACATACACTCCCTACCAGCTAGATTTTTGATAGCTATTGCAATACGCTAGGAGACTGGTCATTTTTAGATATTCCATATAGAAGTGGTAACCTCCATGGATATAAACACATTCCATAAATTTATTATATATATGGATAATCTTTTATATATATAAATATATACATAGGCACTATAGGTGTTTCTTGAATGGCCTCCCCAGTCACCGGGTTGTACCGTTGGCACCTGTTTTTTTTCCATGGATCATTACAGGGGGTTGAGATTTCATTACTATGCACATTTTATCAATGTATACCTTGTTTGATTCTTTGATATACAATGTATATGTTCTTACTGCCATATTCTCTTCTATATACATTCAGCAGACTTACCTCTAGCTCCTGAAGAAGCGTTTCAAAAACGCGAACATGTTGAAACATAGAGAACATTTATAAGTGGACCATCATACTTGCAATTCAACCCAATTCCGTCTCCACATTCACAACTGTTACCTACTGGGGAAGTTCTCTTTCCTTTTCTTAACTGAATGTTGGATTGTATATATTACTAGTAGGGTTTCAGACAATATATGCAGGGAAGAGCCCACTTGACATGTTTTTAACATGGTTGCTATACGTATTTTTTATTGTTTTTAATATGTTTATTTTTGTAATTTCAAGCTAATAAAATTTTAAAACACATTTTTACTTTTTCATAGTTTAATTACCCATGTGCCCTCAAAGTCCCATTTTCATTAGTTTCCAATTCCTATATAAAAAATATAGGGACGTTGGCACATTTTTTCAGAGTACCTACAGTGTCACCCTGGTTTGAGGTACTAAAGTAACTAGGACCCCCTTCTTGAAGATCACCCCCCTTCTCAAGATTTACCTCTCCAGTTAAGGCACGGGCTCTATTAGCACAATGAACAAATCTTTGTTCCAGAACAGTTCAGAGTTTCTGTCCTCAAACGGTGCCACGATCACCCCTTGGCGGGTCATTTTGAAATCCAAAAGAGTACAGACTTAATTTCCCATTCTTTCTGATGGCCAGACCTAATACAGGACTGTAACAAATATGTAAAATCCTGTGTGACATGCCTATGCAGCAAAACCAATCGAGCCAAGACTTGGAGTCTACTGGAATGTCTTCCTGTGCCCAAGAAACCATGGAGCGTGATATCTATGGATTGTATTGTGGAGCATCCCCTGTCTGAGAACTTTACCACTATATTTGTTGTAGTTGATCGTCTGACCAAGATGGCACATTTTGTACCCCTGCAAGGAACCTCTTCTGCTGCTGAGACTGCCCCCACATTCATCAAAGAAATTGTAAGACTGCATGGTATCCCTGACAACATCGTCTCTGACCGAGGGGTGCAATTCACTTCCAGATTTTGGAGGGCTCTGTGTGAAGCCTTAAACATCGAACTCCGTCTGTCCACTGCTTATCACCCTCAAACAAATGGACAGGCGGAAAGGACTAACCAGACTTTGGAGCAATACTTGTATTGCTTCTCCTCCTTCTCACAGGATGACTGGTTACCTCTTCTCCCGCTGGCGGAGTTTGCATATAATAACTCCATTCATTCAGCTACCAAACAATCACCTTTCTTCGCCAACTATGGATATCACCCTTCCTCTTTGCCTGAGTTGCCCGTAGAGTTTTCCGTACCTGCTGTACAAGACAAACAGAGCCTTTTCAATTCTAACAATAAATTACTTCAGGACACCATCTCTAAAGCCCAGGCGAACAAACATTTTTTGACAAGAAGAAGATCGGTAACTTGAATCTGGAACCGGGGGACAAAGTCTGGTTATCTACCACAAATTTAAAACTTAGATGTCCCTTTAAGAAACTTGGTCCAAAATACTTGGGGCCTTTTCCAGTCAAGAGGAAAATCACCTCCGTGGCCTTTGAACTAATACTACCTAAAACAGAAAATTCATCCTGTATTCCACATCTCTCTACTAAAATCAACGGTGCCTAACCCTTTTCCCAACCAGGATCTGGAAAACCCTTCTCCACTGCTTGTCGAAGGCAACGAGGAATATGAAGTTGAAGCTGTTCAGGATTGTAAAACCAAGAGGGGCCAAACTCAATTCTTTATCAAATGGAAAGGTTACGGCCCAGAGGAGAATTTTTGGGAACCAGCTTCTAGTGTACATGCTCCACAAAGAGTACAAGCTTTTTTTCAGCACCATCCAGAAAAGAACCCCCTAAGGGGCATCCGGAGGCTGCCCATAAGGAGGGAGCAATGTAAGAAAAATATCAATGCGCTTCGGGCGCACTCATGCGCGCATAAATAACTCGGCAGATCGCAGATGCGCCAATGCGTGAAGAAGTGCACGCGTCTACGCTTCCCTTTGGCACCAGACAGCCTATTTAAGGGGCGCACTAACTATATCCTATATCCTGTTATTACCTACCTGTTATCCGTTGCTGGACCTTGGCTTTGCTTGACCTTGCTGGTGGATTCTCCTACACTTCTGATTACTGGTTCCTGATCCCAGCTTCCTATTTGACCCTGCTCCTGCCTGATGTCTTGGTACCTTGCTGCCCGCCTGCTACCGAACCCGGCTATCCTTGCGACTATGCTCCTGTCTCCTGTTTCACTGTACTCTGCCTCCCGGGTATCTGCAACTACGTTCCAGCGACTTCCTGCCTTCCAAGAGTCACATCTTCTGCTTCAAGCTTCTCGGGCTACATCTGCAGGCATTTGTGTTCCTCCTGTCCCTTGGTTCCTTCTGTCTCCACTCTCAGCGGGACCTGGGCTGGAGATACAAGAGAGGCTGACCTCGTCACTTCAGACTCCGACCAGGTACGTGACAGTATGTCAGCCGGATCCTTAAAAGCCGGAGACTCTACTAGAATCATAGGTAAGAATGTGGTGTTGCGCTAATCCTTTCAATATATGTAAAAAAATTTGGATGGCTCTGTATGGGATAACACAGTGATGGTGGGTGTCTCTAAAGTGCAGGTATATCACAATAAAACATAACATGAATGCCTTTATGTGGCTCTGAAATGCAAATAGCGTGATAATTTAACCTCTATCAGAGAGTGACTATAGCTGTATATAAATCATAAAAAATTCATAAAAAATTGGCTGGAAGTGATAGCCAGACATATACTAAGCAAATATATATAAAACGTGACTGGTGCTCATAGAAGTAAAAGTGATGCTCACACCCTTATGCACAAACATATCGAAATAACAGCCAACTCTAAAGGTATACCAGTCTCTGACTGGACTAGTATGCACCTGGTATAACTCAGCACACAGCCAGGTGTATATATGCAACATGAATGGTGCTCATATTACATAACAAAAAGTGACGGTCTCAATAGAACCGAGTGATATGAAGTCCACTAATAGACGTGCAAAAAACAGTGCTCCACTTAAAAAATAGTCTATTCAAAGTCAAAAAAATTATATATGCAAGTGATCCACTTGGTGCCAAATAAACGTGACAATAGTGATTGCTCTCTCTTCATGCAACACGGCACATACTGGTGGGCAGTGGCCCCTTACCTGAGGGTAATGGGGTACTCGCATTTAGCCACTTTTAGGCATGGCAGCCTTTAGTTGTTAATTAAACTAAAGACTGGTGCTCAGAGGCTATAAGGCAAATGACTATAAAAGTTAATAAAATTATAAAGTCTTAAAGCTGGATCAATCACGGTGTAATTGGGATGGTGTTGGAAGTCTTGGACAGGAGCCAGGAAGCAGTCTATAATGCAGGAGAAGATCCCTGGAGGATAAGTCATAGGTAAACAAAACACCGGATATAAAACTTTTCTTTTCTTGTGGGGTACTGTGTGGCCAGATTCACAAAAGGCAGCTCTTCTTATAGAGAGAAGTCAGCTCAGATCCATCCAAGTAAAAAACGAAAAGAGAGAGGAGCGCCACTAAGTAAAATCATTTATTCACCAATGTATAATCAAAGTATCAACTTACATTTAGGAGCAGTATGTAGAACAGACAGGTATAATCTCAGATGGGAGAGGGAAGGAAGCAATCAGCGATTCCCAGGGGATGCCTCCAAACACAACGCAGTCTGGCGGGGAAGCCAGGATGGTGCAAAACCTGTCTCTGCGGGAGGATGGAGCGGCAGCCCAGGAAGCAGCTGGCAATGTTATCAATGGAGAAAAAAACACAACGTGTTTCTGAGCATGTGCAGGGTCCATACGGCACATGCGCGCTCCTTTATCAAGTTCAACTAAGGTTAAGGTTAAAACTGTACTATAATATCTAAAAAGGCTCAAGCGTACCTATATGGGCATAATACAACCTCATGTAGCTAGTACGAGAATTGACATATTAACGGGATATTCAGAAGATTATAAGTATTAAAACTCAAATATTAAAATAATTTATGATGTATAAAAATTTGATATTAAAAAGTTGCTAAGGAAACAGTTCAAATCAAATTCTATGTTAAGGCCTCTTGGCGAGAAAGTGTCCAAGGTGAAAATCCACCTGGACTCCAGTTGGCTGAGGGTCCTAACTTTATGTCCCCCCCGCCAGTGCCTCATATAGGGTTTCAATACCCCAGAATTTCAGGTGAGAGGGATCTTTATTGTGACATAACAAGAAGTGTCTGGATACGCTGTGTTTATCGTATCCGTTTATAATATTCTTCACATGTTCTTTAATTCGCACTTTGAGCGGTCTTTTCGTCCGGCCTATATATTGCAAACCGCAGCTACATTGTAGGGCATATACAGCCCCCTCCGTGTTGCAACAGATGAAATTTTGTACTTCATAGGTGTCCCCCATAGATGTGGATGAGAAGTGGAACACTTTCTCATTGGGACGTCTAGTTCTTACACATGCGAAGCATCTTTTACATGGGAAGAATCCTTTCCCTGAGAAGAACGTGAAGGTCTTTTTCGGTGGGTCTATCACGCTTTACACCAATTTATCCCGAATCGACGGTGCTCTTTTGTAGATAAATTTAGTGTTTTTTGGTAAACTTCCCTGTAGTTGTGTGTCTGCCAGCAGAATATGTCAATGACGTCGAATTATTTTTTCTATCTACTTATGTTGTGCGTTGTAATCAAGGATAAATGCTGGTCCCTCCATTGGGCGTTTTTGTACCATTTTGTCCTTGATCAGTGCATTTCGATGCATCGCTGCTACTTATCTGGTTTTCTTATCTATATATCCTTGATCATATCCTTTCGCAGTGAACCTGGCTCCAATTTTCTCTGCTTGTTCAAGGAAAACTTGAGGTTTCGTGCAGTTTCTCCTCAGTCTCATCAGTTGGCATCAGAATCATGGTCGCCTTGCGCAACCTAGAGACAGGGGGATCCACTACTTTTTGAACAGTCCACTCTTTAAGGAGGGACCCCACTAGGGGTACAAAATAGGAGGGAGAAGGGAGTGCTTTTGCCGTGCGAGACAGTTTATGGGTGCCAAAGCGGACCGGCACCACCGCCGCAGCCACAGCTGCAGCTGTATCCTCCATCTTTAAAGTTTCCTGCACAGGTGTAATAAGGGGGAGAACCAGCACCTTCTTGTGTGCCACTGCAGTTGTGTACTAACTGACAGGACAGGGAGTGTGGCCACCAACCCCGCAAGGTGGGCCACATCCATTACGGCAAAGCCAGACATAGGATCAGTCGAGACTGATGAGGAAGGGTAGGGCACCATTTACTAGCCTATATACCCAAGCGCTACCTGTAAAAACGCAAAGAACACAGGGGGGCTGCCGACTCGAACCTCCGCCGCCTTAGGCCCCGTACACAGGGGCGTCATCAAGGTCCCACACGGGGGACGTCGGCTGAGGCCCCGCACAGGAGGCACTGATTCTCATGAGGGGCACAGGCCGGGAACCCGCACTGGGGTACCTACTCCCACACAGGGGACACCATTGGACCCCTCACAGGGGGCACTGGTTGAGACACCGCACAGGGGGTACCAGAGAAACCCCTCACAGGGGGCATTGGCTAAGACCCCGCACAGGGGGTGCCTATGGATGCCCCGCACAGGGGACACAACTGGGCCCTTCACAGGGGGCACTGGCTGAGGCCCCTCGCAAGGGGCATCCACTAAGGCCCTCACGGGGGGCATCCACTAAGTCCCCTCACGGGGGGGAATTCACCAAGGCCCCTCACGGGGGGAATTCACCAAGGCCCCTCACGGGGGGCATTCACTAAGGCCCCTCACAGGGGGCATCAACTAAGGCCCCTCACAGGGGGCGCCTATGGAGGGCCCACTCAAACAATTCCCCCAAAAGGGGGTCACCCACAGAGACCCCAGAGCGCTGTCCCCCTGGATGAAGGCATCCAGATTGGCCGTGCGTACTAGCAGGCCACGGACTAAATTTTCGGCCACCCGCCACGAGTGCACAGGTTCGTGGGGGGGATGCGTGCAACGGAAAGTGGCGGCCTTGCCGGCCGCCCCACACATCTCCCGGTCGGTAGGCCGCAAAAGCCGCAGCTTAAATTAGTGGAGGGCCGCCACAGGGGGCGCGGATCTGTGGATGCCTGGTAACCCACCCAACCATCCAGCAGGTGCCAAGGTGTACCCCCCCCATAGTGACAACCCTGGAGGGGAAGGGGGGTGGACAGAGTGTCTGAAGCACCTAAACCAGAGGCCTGGGCCTCACCCGAGGAAGAGGGGATGTGGAGAACCCCAGAGGTACCGACTACCCCAGGGATTACCCACGCCCCACACCACTCCAGGGAAGGAGAGGAGGGGGCCCCTTACTTACCGCTCCAGCGAGTGCGCGGGTAATGCTCCCAGACAGATCCTCCTCGCCACTGAAGTGGGGGGGCTGTCGGCCATGAGGAACGCTGTGACTCAGGCCGAGACCTTGTTGTATGTGACCGTGCGAGACATTTAACTCGCAGGGCCAGCCCCCATCCAGTGGGGTTATGTCGCGGCTGACCTAGCGCATAGCTGCAGTCTGCACACGCTCGCTGGCCAGACTGGGGAGACCACTGGATCTTAGTGTCCAGCCCGTCACCCGGTCCGGCGGTTGATTGTAGATCTCACAGGAAAAAATCCAAGATAAAAAAGCAAAAACAAAACATTTCCAGGACCAGAGATCCCAGCAGGGAACTAGGTCCTTACTCCTGAAGGCCTGTAGCAGAGAGGGGGGTGTATATCACCTAGGACTGCACATAGGCGTAGCCAAGTCTTTTTTCTGCCTACTGTCCTACTCCTGTAGGGGGCGATATAACCCCATGGTTCTGAATAATGGAGCAAAATTGGTCCTATGAAACCTAGACAGTCTTGCAGAGATTCCAGATCCCAAAAAAACATTTAATCAGCGACATCGGCATCAGGGGCTTGATAGCTGCTGCTAATCCAGGACTGATTAATTTTGACAAATGTCGCGAGTCAACAGAGTCTGTGGACAGGCAAGCTCTTTTATCTGTTACAGAATAACTGGCAGCACTGAATGCCCGTTACGCTGGATGCAGGGCAGCTCAATTGCATACTGGGCAAGTTCTGGCCAGAGGTCTTTTCTGATGACCAAGTAACCCAGTGGATCGTCTAGTAAAGGATTTGCAATTAGTGGACCACCAGCTGTTGCAGAACTACAAGTCTCATGAGGCATAGGAAGACTCTGACAACCACAAGCATGTAACCCAGAGGCAGAGGCACAATGAGACTTGTAGTTTTGCAACAGCTGGAGGTCTGCTAATTGCATATCCCTTATCTAGTGGAAAGCTCTCCATGTCTGTTTTTGCCTCTAGATAATCTTCCACCATATGATGCAGAGTTGTAGACGCTGCCAACAAGATGTGGAAGCTGACAGCCCTGGGCGCCAAGGACTAACATTTTTTTAAATGCATAACTTAGGCTCCTTTTCCACTGCTCCTCATTTGACCAACAGAGGCCTCAAAACTACCTTTTCCATGAGACCAGGGGCGTCGGGAGGGGGTGGCTAGGGGGGGCTGAAGCCCCGAATTGGTCCCCGAAAAGCCCCGAGTGTCAAGAAGGCACCGTTTAATTGTTAGCCCCGAGCGCCGCCGGCCGCTGACGAGCGGGGACCGATCTGATCCGAGTGCGGCCGAGTGTGGCCGAATGACATACAGGTCCCGCCTTCTGGAGCTATGATGGACATCCCACTGGTCCAATGTTGGGACCGCGGGACGTGTGACGTCCATCATAGGCGCTGCACGCTCCAGAAGGCGGGAATTACAATCCGCCGCGCCACAGACATCACTGAGATCCCCGCTCCCCGCTCCCCGCGCTCAGATAGATCAGGGCAGCGGAGGAGCGATCTGGCGAGATGTGCCACTGCCAGTGACTGCACCGATTATTGTAGAGGAGGCGGGGATGAGGATAACCTGAAGAGGAGCTGTGCTGGGGGCGGATGGCAGAGTGAAGAGCTCCAGATCTCGGTGTGTCTGATCATGGGCACCGGAGTGTGCAGCAGGAGGCAGAAGAGTCTTCTCCATACCGCCTTGTGCCTGCTGGCCGTGCTGGGACTGGGAGGCAGGCTCTACTTTGTATATCTACGTGCAGGACAAAGCCTGGGGCTCCAAGGTCCAGGCGATGAAATTCAAGCAGTCTCCTCTCCTCTGGCTGCCTGCTGTGCCACATGATGAGTGGGCTGCACACCGCACACTACAGCTGAACTGAACTGCAGGACACCTGGACACATGAAGTCTGTCTCCTGGTCAGGTAGGTGAGGTCAGTGTATGTATGTCACTGTATGTTAGGTAGGTCAGTGTATGTTAGGTAGGTGTATGTATGTATGTCAGGTCAGTGTATGTTAGGTAGGTGTATGTATGTATGTCAGGTCAGTGTATGTTAGGTAGGTGTATGTATGTATGTCAGGTCAGTGTATGTTAGGTAGGTCAGTGTATGTTAGGTGTATGTATGTATGTCAGGTCAGTGTATGTATGTCAGGTCAGTGTATGTTAGGTAGGTGTATGTATGTATGTATGTCAGGTCAGTGTATGTTAGGTAGGTGTATGTATGTATGTCAGGTCAGTGTATGTATGTCAGGTCAGTGTATGTTAGGTAGGTGTATGTATGTATGTCAGGTCAGTGTATGTATGTCAGGTCAGTGTATGTTAGGTAGGTGTATGTATGTATGTATGTCAGGTCAGTGTATGTATGTCAGGTCAGTGTATGTTAGATAGGTGTATGTATGTATGTCAGGTCAGTGTATGTATGTCAGGTCAGTGTATGTTAGGTAGGTGTATGTATGTATGTCAGGTCAGTGTATGTATGTCAGGTCAGTGTATGTTAGGTAGGTGTATGTATGTATGTCAGGTCAGTGTATGTCAGGTCAGTGTATGTTAGGTAGGTGTATGTATGTATGTCAGGTCAGTGTATGTTAGGTAGGTGTATGTATGTCAGGTCAGTGTATGTTAGGTAGGTGTATGTATGTATGTATGTATGTATGTCAGGTCAGTGTATGTTAGGTAGGTGTATGTATGTATGTCAGGTCAGTGTATGTATGTCAGGTCAGTGTATGTTAGGTAGGTGTATGTATGTATGTCAGGTCAGTGTATGTTAGGTAGGTGTATGTATGTATGTATGTATGTCAGGTCAGTGTATGTTAGGTAGGTGTATGTATGTATGTATGTCAGCTCAGTGTATGTATGTCAGGTCAGTGTATGTTAGGTAGGTGTATGTATGTATGTCAGGTCAGTGTATGTTAGGTAGGTGTATGTATGTATGTCAGCTCAGTGTATGTTAGGTAGGTGTATGTATGTATGTATGTCAGGTCAGTGTATGTTAGGTAGGTGTATGTATGTATGTATGTATGTATGTCAGGTCAGTTTATGTTAGGTAGGTGTATGTATGTATGTCAGGTCAGTGTATGTTAGGTAGGTGTATGTATGTATGTATGTATGTCAGGTCAGTGTATGTTAGGTAGGTGTATGTATGTATGTATGTATGTATGTATGTATGTCAGGTCAGTGTATGTTAGGTAGGTGTATGTATGTATGTCAGGTCAGTGTATGTATGTCAGGTCAGTGTATGTTAGGTAGGTGTATGTATGTATGTATGTATGTCAGGTCAGTGTATGTTAGGTAGGTGTATGTATGTATGTCAGGTCAGTGTATGTTAGGTAGGTGTATGTATGTATGTCAGGTCAGTGTATGTTAGGTAGGTCAGTGTGTCAGGTAGCTGAGATTAGTGGTCAAAATTGATGGGCACTGCTAAGCCCCAGGCAGCAACCAGCAAGTAAGCTTACCCCCCACCACACAACCCCAGCGCTCAGCCAAAAAACCCTGTGCCATGACCACTCAGACCCCCCCCCCATCGGTGCCAACATCGGACTTCGGGCTGAAGCCCCTGGTCTTTTTGCCACCTAGCAACGCCCCTGCATGAGACTGTAACCTACCAGAGTCTGGAAAGTTGTTACATAAAACTACTGTTTAAGGTGTCCTCAAGATATTTCATCCTGTGCTCCCTCTGCGAGGGCAGGATGAGTTCCGAGACTTTCCTTTTCCGGAACTGCCTCTTCCTAGCCATGTACTACTCCCAATGTTTCTGGGGACTGAAAACCATCTCTTAAGGTTTGATGTATGTCTTCCTTTGCTTCAATGCCTCCAAAGCTGCCAAAATCCTCCTCCTTCTCCTCTTGTGTGTTCTGTGGCATTGCAAAAATGGTGTCTGCATAAAGCAGGCCTTGAGAGGAAAGGAAGTCCTCCTATTTCTCCCGCTGCTCTGCCTTGAGTGCCCTGTCCATAATTCTACGCAGAGTATGCTCCAGCAGGAACACAAGAGGTATAGTGTCACTGATATATGCACTGTCCCGGCTCACCATCCTTGTCACCTCCTCAAATGGTGACAGTCCAGTGCATGCATGCTTATATCAGCAGCCATTGACGTGGGGAAAAAAATCCAAGCTCGACAGAGCCTTTCATTGTGCCATACTCTGCTGCATGTGCAGCCACTGCAACATTATGAAAGTTGAGTTCCACCAGGTGAGCATGTCACAAATCAGGCGGTTTACAGGCAGGTGGAATTCCCACTGAATTTTAGCCAACCGAACACTAGCTGTGTATGACCACCTGAAATGTTCATAGACTCTTCTGGCCTGCCTTAGAAGATCTTGCAAACCTGGGTACCTGTTTAAGAAAAGTGGCATCCCCAAATTGAGGACATGTACCAGGCATGGCACATGTGTCAACTTTCCCGGTCGAAGGACGGACAGGTTAGTGCCATTATCGCACACCACCATTTCTGGCTCAAGCTTCTGCGGCGTGGCGTGCCTTGGCCAACAATTCCAAAACATTGCCTTCCACGTGATGGTACAGAGCTGGAACGGCCTTACGTGCAAAGAAATAGCGATTGGGAATTTGCTATTGTGGTACATCACATTTTGCAAATTCTCAAGAGGGGGCAGAATCCAGACGCAAAGGCATAAGTTGTAAAGCCAGCAATTTGGACAAGCTGGAATTTAGACGCTGGGCAAGTGGGTGGCAGGTAGTGTATTATTATTATTATTTTTGATGCAGCAGCTGGGGCAGAGAAATTTGCCGGCTATACTCTACAGCTGGTGATGTGCTGCTGGCAGACATGTTGCAAGGACCTGTGACAGCCTTTGCTATACCATCATCCATAGCTCCCAACTGTCCCTGATTTCGAGGGACTGTCCCTGATTTGGAGCAATGTCCCTCTGTCCCTCTTTCCTCCTCATTTGTCCCTCATTTTTGTCTGATCTATATAGATGTATATAAAATGCACTTTTTATCTATCAAAAAGTGCTTTCCAGGGCTAAACCTAATAGTAGTGTTAAAAAAGCACTTGTGGGTTTAACTAATCTTGTTTTTTTTGTACAATTCCCCTTTAAGGGGATGTGGCAAGGGGTGTGTCCTATGCCTGCATACTTTTGCTGATAGGTGTCCCTCATTCCCATCTCAAAAAGTTGGGAGGTATGCATCATCCATGTCAGTGGAGGCTGCTGAGAGGTCATGAGCTATAGCGGGGGTAGACATGAAAGGTGAGGTGTTCTGTCCCTTTGTGTGTCTTTCAGGTGCTCTTGCCAACAGGCTGAGTGGTGGGAGGTTAAATGCCTTTGCAGGCATGTGGTACCCAAATGGCTGGTGTTTTTGCCACGATTGATCTGCTTGGGGGGGGGGGGGGTGCTTATTTCGAAAACATAATAGATACTGCAAAATGTGTAATTGGATGCACTTTAGTCAAAGAAAAGTGGTGTTTGGTGCACTTTAAATTGAGGACTGACACACTCAGAGTCACAATAACACACTAGCTCACTAGTAGCAAACAGAGCCCTGCTCTATCTCTACTCCAACAACACACTGCAAAAGGTTCCTGTGGGAAGGAACCTTTTATAGTGTGGGGTGGGACTATGAGCACTGAGCCATGACTGGGCAAAGTCATCATGACTTTGTCCAATCATGGCCCTGACTGTGCTCTGATTGGGCAAAGCCTTGCACCTGACCAGTGGTCAGGTACATTGCTTCATCCAATTAGGGCCCTCAAATTCTGTGCAGTGCATTGTAGGGTGCTCGGCGGGTGAAAATCCCACCAAGCACCCCACAAATTCGGGTGTTCGCTGAACGGGTGATGTTTCAGTCAAACTTTTGCTCGGCTCAAACTGTTCGCTCAACTCTAGCCATGACTGTATGTGTCTTTCATCTATGTGCATGCATTCCTGTGCCCTCTATCCTAGGCCATCCTTTCCATCATACTCTCCAACTTAGTTAAAATTTCTCCTTAATATACAGGTTAATACCAGTCAAAGAGGGGTTTCCGATTGGATGATCTGATGATTGCTTTGAGGTCCTATATCATGACAATTAACAAAAGCCTGGTACACACTGCAGCTTTTTTTCGTGCAACCTAGCAGCAAAAAAACCTGATAGCTCTGGTCAGAGCCGCTGTACAAACCTTTCGAGGTTAATGCAGCGAACTCCCCGGCTGAGCTGTTGTGTTCTGACAGGGGGACGGCCCCCCCGCTAGAACACTCCAATCAGGGCTCTCTCGGCTGCTGATTTTCCAGCATGCACGTCCGACAGAAGCCCGCCGAATGGCCGGCTTCTGTCGGACAGACCGACATACACACGAGCAGAATGTCAGCCATTTTTTTTTGAACCGGCAAATGTCTTCTGACATTCTGCCTGTATATGGAGCTTTAGCAAGTTTCTTTTGTAGATAATTATCTATGCTGTTTCCATTGTGTACAGACAATGCTTTATGCCCCTGAGGCTGGGTTCACATATTGGCGGCTGCGGTTTGCAGTCTGGTGTCCTGGGCCTCTCTGTTCACCCGTTCAGGTCACACTTGAACCGAACCCAAAAACGCACAGGACCCTTTTCAAAGCCGCACTGCAGCTGTCTCGGACATGTGTGAACTGGCTCTATTGAAAGCCGGTCACACTCACATATTATGCGAATTGGATGCAGTTAAAAACACCGATTTCTTACACATCAGCTTTAGAAATACGTGCCACTATATACAGTATATTTACAGCCTAAATACAGTGGGGCAAAAAAGTATTTAGTCAGCCACCAATTGTGCAAGTTCTCCCACTTAAAAAGATGAGAGAGGCCTGTAATTGTCATCATAGGTATACCTCAACTACGAGAGACAAAATGTGGAAACAAATCCAGACAATCACATTGTCTGAATTTTGAAAGAATTTATTTTCAAATTATGGTGGAAAATAAGTATTTGGTCAATATCAATATCTCAATACTTTGTTATATATCCTTTGTTGGCAATAACAGAGGTCAAACGTTTTCTGTAGTCTTCACAAGGTTGTCACACACTGTTGCTGGTATGTTGGCCCATTCCTCCATGCAGATCTCCTATAGAGTAGTGATGTTTTGGGGCTGTCACTGGGCAACATGGACTTTCAACTCCCTCCAAAGTTTTTATATGGGGTTGAGATCTGGAGACTGGCTAAGCCACTCCAGGACCTTGAAATGCTTCTTACGAAGCCACTCCTTTGTTGCCCGGGCAGTGTGTTTGGGATCATTGTCATGTTGAAAGACCCAGCCACGTTTCATCTTCAATGCCCTTGCTGATGGGAGGAGGTTTGCACTCAAAATCTCACGATACATGGCCCCATTCATTCTTTCATATACAGGGATCAGTCATCCTGTTCCCTTTGCAGAGAAACAGCCCCAAAGCATGATGTTGCCACCCCCATGCTTCACAGTAGGTATGGTGTTCTTTGGTTGCAACTCAGCATTCGCTCTCCTCCAAACACGATGAGTTGGGTTTCTACCAAACAGTTCTACTTTGGTTTTATCTGACCATATGACATTCTCCCAATTCTCTTCTGGATCATCCAAATGCTCTCTAGCAAACCTCAGACGGGCCCGGACATGTACTGGCTTAAGCAGGGGGACACGTCTGGCACTGCAGGATCTGAGTCCCTGGCGGCGTAGTGTGTTACTGATGGTAACCTTTGTTACGTTGATCTCAGCTCTCTGCAGGTCATTCACTAGTTCCCCCCCGTGTGGTTCTGGGATTTTTGCTCACCGTTCTTGTGATCATTTTGACCCCACGGGGTGAGATCTTGCTTGGAGCCCCAGATCGAGGGAGATTATCAGTGGTCTTGTATGTCTTCCATTTTCTAATTATTGCTCCCACAGTTGATTTCTTCACACCAAGCTGTTTGCCTATTGCAGATTCAGTCTTGCCAGCCTGGTGCAGGTCTACAATTTTGTTTCTGTCCTTCGACAGCTCTTTGGTCTTTGAGCTCTTTGAGTTTGGAGTGTGACTATTTGAGGTTGTGGACAGGTGTCTTTTATACTGATAACAAGTTCAAACAGGTGCCATTAATACAGGCAATGAGTGGAGGACAGAGGAGCCTCTTAAAGAAGATACAGGTCTGTGAGAGCCAGAAATCTTGCTTGTTTGTACCAAATACTTATTTTCCACCATAATTTGCAAATAATTTTTTTCAAAAATCAGACAATGTGATTGTCTGGATTTGTTTCCACATTTTGTCTCTCATAGCTGAGGTATACCTATGATGACAATTACAGGCCTCTCTCATCTTTTTAAGTGGGAAAACTTGCACAATTGGTGGCTGACTAAATATTTTTTTGCCCCACTGTATATTTGTAAATCTACCAATGATACCACTATCCCATTAGAGCAGGGCCATATCTACACCTGCTTTCTATACACACTCTAGTACATCCCACCTAGGTGGAATTGTATCTGTAGAGGCAGCAGCTCTTATCTCAGTAGTACCAATATCCACTGCGCGGACTTACCTCACATATACCACTATCCCATTGGATCCTGTTTTTAAGCACTCACCTTGGTATTTGGTACATCATGTGAAGTGACTTGCAGGATAATTTACGGGTCCATGGGAGAGGTCTGCTGAGGAGGAGACCTGTCCCTGAAGATCTCTGACCATTGAGGTGAAGCTGACTCTGTTAAGACCATAGCTCTACATCTTTCCAGGAAAAAAGTCCCCTATGCACTGCAGGTTTTACGCAGGATGAGTGGGATAATACCTTTAGCACTCTTTTTTGAGAATGTTAGGCTGGTTTCCTCTGTCCCATGACCTGCATCTCCCCTCTCCTCCCCTCCGTGTTAACTTCTAGAGAAATTGATCTGCCCGGCTCTGATGCCAGCTAATGAAGGTTGCATGAGCTGCATGAGTTGGGAGGACCACAACGGTATAACAGTGTGGCTGGTGGTATTTTTAGCAACCCACCGGGGTTTTTTTCATGTGCAGTGGGATGGGGCAGTGGTGGGGGAGGTTTTAAACGATTTAGGGTCTGCTACGAAAAAACTTTGACACAACTTTCAGCCTAATTCAGGGTCTGTGACAGATTTCTGTGGCTCACAGCCTGGTAGGAACTTTGTTTCTAAGAAGGAGTTCTCTTAGGCCAGAACAGCTATAATGCAGCAGCAGGCAGCTATTTGCAGGTAAGTAGAAGGGTAGTAAGTGCTCTTGTTCTCCTTCCTCTGGCGAGTCACAAGATTTTTTTTCTATTCCATATTCTTGCATGAGGATATTGAAGAGGAGTAAAAATCTTTGAAATACCAGATTCTTATCAGTCATTGCCACAATTGATTACCTCAAACATGTCTTTGTCTCCTCACAAGAGGTAGGAACTTCAGTCCCATAAGGGTTCCACACAAACCACTGCAGAGCAGGGGGGTCAATGGCCGTGCCTAGGTCATCATAGGCTGCTGAACAAAAATAGACCATGAGAAAACATCAACATGGTTCAGACCCACTGCAGAGCAATAGGGGTTAATGGCTGTGCATGACTCCATGGGCAGGTGTACGAACAGAAAACAGTGAGATATTAACCAGGGATACTCCCAAACTACTGGCAAAGTCACCATAGGCCACCGTACCAACAGTATATAGTGAAACATTACCCACAAGGATTACTCACAAACCACTGCAAAATAGGAGGTGTTAAAGGTTGTCCATGACTAGATCACTATAAGCTGATGTAGAACAGCATGTAGTGACACATTACTCACAAAGGATACTCACAGCCTACTGCATAGCACAGAGGATAATGGCTGTGTGCGACGAAGTCACCATAGATTGCTTACAGTTTAGAGTGAGATTACCAATAATGGTTACTCACAGGCCACTGCAGCAAAGGAGGGGTTAAAGGCCTTCTGTGACTAGGTCATCACAGGCCGCTGTACCAAAAATGCACAGTGCGACATTACAAACCAGGGTCAGGACTAAGAGGACCAGGGCCAATGTGGGCACAGACTATCCCCCCCAGAGCCGTTAACCAATTTGCCCTGAGGAAAAGTGGTGGAAGTTACTGACCAGTAAAAATGGTACAAATTAGATAAAAACATGTGCCTGGAACAGCGGTAATACCTATGGCTTCGACAATGTCTTAGCCCACACTCCATTAGACCCCAGGGGATTAGAACACACCACACTGGCCCAGGGAAGAGCTCTAACCTTGACACACCATAGTAGATCATCACCTTCCTGGAGCAGAATGTTATGTCCCGTACACATGATCGGATTTCTCTTGTGTGTTGGCTTTGCTGTCCCCTTATATTAGCAAGCAGGATACCTGCATGCGGCAAGCCATTACTCCTGAGCAGAGGCTCATCGCCACCTTGCAGGACTTGGCGACAGGGAGAAGTCTGCAGGACCTCAAGTTCAACAGACATCTCCCCTCAGGCTCTGGGGATCATTATCACAGAGACCTGTTCTGCCATCATCCAGGTACTGCAGAAGGACTACATTAGGGTAAGTTTACTCCTTTAACATCACATTATATGTATTTAATGTTTGCTAATGTATTGAATTTCTTTCATCATTCCCTAATTACCATGATTGTAATATGCTGTGAATGTCCCCTTTGTTCTCATGCATGCTGGAAGCTTTTAATGCTCCTTTTTGTCCTTCATGCATATTTGTCTTCACTAACCTCCCCAGCATGCTATACTGGGCCCATACACACCTAGCCTAGTTACTTGACAATGTATTTTGTCAGCTCCATAGTAGTGCTTTAGCCTAAACACCCAACAAATGTGTACAAATGTTATTTGTGTCCTTAAATTCATGCAGAGTGCCAGAGGCTTTTTTTAGGGGCCCAAAATCATTTGTAACCCTCCCTCCCCCCAACCGCTAAGTCAACCCATACAATCCTCTATCTGCTGACTTTGCCAAACCCATACACACTATACCTACCTCGTTTGTGTTCATATTTCTGGATGAATTCACCAAAGCATGTAGAGCAAGGGCCTGCCTGAATACTTTCAAATGGTACTGTTTAAAGGTTTTTTTTCTCATATTATTATCTTGATAGGTAATTGCAGAATGTAAAAATGTGCTTCAATTTGTACAGTGTGTATTTAGATTTTTCTATTATGACACTTCTTACCTGTCCAGTGGGCTGCCAATAGTGTAAGTAAGGAGGGGCTGGCCAAAGTAAAACACATTATTTATGCATTCAGCTCTCAATGAAGTAGAGAGGGTTACCTGTCCAAAACATCTCCCCCCTAAAATTTTTACAATGGGCCATCAGAGGGGGTGAAGAATATGATAAGTGGACCTTATATTTTGGCCTTTCAATACTCCTTCAAATAAATGATAAATACTGATGTTGGCCAAGAATGTTTGTGTCTAATCTGCTTGCAATTTTTATGTGCAAAATGAATAATTTTCTTTTCTTGTTTGACTCCACAGTTTCCTGCAACGCCACAGGAATGGCAGCCTGTGGCCTCCCAGTTTGCCGAGTGGTGGGACTTTCCCAACTGTGGAGGGGCAATTGATGGGAAACACGTCCACATCGTTCCACCACCCCATTTGGGGTCATACAATTACAAGGTGTTCAATAGTATCGTGTTGATGGCAGTGGTGTCTGCGACATGAGTTTTTATATGTGGACATGGGGAGGAATGGCCGGATGTCGGATGGTGGAGTATTTGCCCGCACCGAGTTCTACCGACGTCTTGAGAGTGGTGGCTTGGGATTGCCACCTCCGGAGGAGAACGTGGAAGGACTGCCATTTGTGTTTGTTGCAGATGAGGCATTCGGTCTGGGTGACCACATGATGAGGCCATTCCCCCAGAGGACCCTCACCCTGGAGAAGAGAGTTTTTAATCACCGGCTGGCCAGAGCCAGAAAAGTCGTGGAGAATGTGTTTGGGGTCCTGGCCAGCCAGTTCCCCCTTTTTCAAACAGCCATAAATATGGCGGAATACAAACTAAACCATATAATTTTGAGTTGCTGCATCCTGCACAATTTTCTTAAAAAACATAATGCTAGTTATGTTGCCTCTGTTGGACCTGAGGCCGGACTTTCAGAAGTTCTAATGACGGCCCTGGAAGCGGGCCGTCCTGGCTTGCCCCCCCAAAGTGCCTGTGAAGTGAGATAAAATTATGTCCAAAATTTTACAGGTAGGAGGGGCATTGCTTTGCCACCAAATTTGGAATAAATTTTCTTTTTTATCAGATAAAATCTTGATTTTCATTTACTGCTTGGGTTTATTTTTGCTGTCTCCTAGGTTCTCCTAGTGCACTTTTAGTGCCAAGTGGTTTTTCCATTATTAAATAACACCCATTGTCACTGTAAACACCAACTTAACACAAAAACTATTATTGATCATTGAAAAAAGTAGCCACACATTGTTGAGTATAAAATCTTTAATTCTGTGCACATGTACATGTGCGTTGTAAAACTTTTGGTAAAATTTTTTGATAAATTTGGTAATTTTTGGTAAAAACACCAATTCTTGTTTTCATTTTTATTTTTTTATTTAATTTTTGAGGGTACATAAACAGGCATGTTTCAAAATATAACATACACAACTCTGGAACTTACAAAGTTCAACATTGAAACACCTGAGGCAATATCAGACATTATAGTGTCCAAAAATGTGTTGATATTGCCTTCATCAGATGGGGTGATGTCACCCCTGTAAAAGCCAAATTTGGAAGATGCACACAAATTGGGAGTAAAACTGGGGATTTCCCTCCTGATCCCATACCTAATGTCAACATGTTCTCACATTTGGGTTTAAGTATGGTCCATACTTCCCATGATAGTCGGCCCTTTTCAATATGTCGACCATCTCCACCATCTCTTCAAAGGACATATTTGAGGCCTTCAATCTCCTCCTCCTGGATCGGGACGTTTCTTACTCCAGGCTTTCCTCCTCGTTACTGCTATTAAGCACCTGCCGTGTCTCCACCATGTTGTCGAAGAAAGAGAAGGGGCGGGGAATATTCTAGAAAGAACGTCAGGGGCGGGCAACGTGGGCAGAGTTTCACGCATGCGCAGTGTATATAAAGCGGAACATGCGTTGTCGTACGTACGATCTGTGAGCGGAGGAAGGTGTAGCGGAAGCGACGATCGTTATAACGAAGGTACACAGTTTGAAGTTGGTGCCTCAGTGGCCTATACTGCTTATAGATTGAGGCCTATATTGGGTCAAGATTAGGAGAGTTTAGCCTGACATTAGGGTTTGTCTTGTGTCTTGCAGAGAAAATAGATCCCTTCAATGATAGGGAATTTCTAGGAAGATTCATTGATATATTCAGGGAGCTGCCCTGTCTGTGGCAGCTGAACCACCCGTTTTTTAATAATCAAAGAGGAAGGCAGCGCTGGATCAATTGGTGGAATGAAGCCGGTGATCCCCACGGCAGACATCCCCTATTTGAAAGCCGTAATTGGTGGCATGAGGAGCACTTATATTAGGGAGCTCAAGAAGGTCCAGCATTCCCTGAGATCAGGAGCTGCAGCAGATGACATCTATGTACCCAGGCTGTGGTACTATGACAGATTGCATTTTCTGGCTGACCAGAATGAATCCAGGCCAGCAGTCTCCGCTCTTTCTTCAACGCTTCCTTCCACCTCAGCTGAGGCTTCAGATGCCCAACCTGGGCCTTCCAGGCAGCAACATGTGGAGGAGCCCAGCTTGAGCCAGGTATAGCATTCTTCCAAATATTTCTGGTTGTCAAATTATGTTAAATATGTTAGTTTTGATCACTAATTTCTGAATGAACAAAGTGTTTTACATCTCAATAGACAGTAGTAGTGTAGTAGTAGTGATTGGGACAAGAATGAAAAATGCTGGGGTCAGAATCATAGTCTTTATTTATTAACATTCAATTTGCAACAGTCATGAGCTGAAAATTGTGTGCGATTGATGAACCAAAACGAAAAGCAAGGGAGATGAAAAACATACAGTATAATGGTGCAAGAATATCCCTATACCCAGATTTTTCCCCTGAGCTGCAGAGACAGAGGGCAAAGTTCATAGAGTGTAAACGGAAACTACTGCAGCATAAAATTGGCTATTAATAAAATTATTATACCCAGCCCGCTTGTGGGTAACAGCAAATGGGGAGGTGAAGCTCTTTAATGCTCCTGCAGAAGTTTTTTCATGGCTGGAGAAGTATGAAGGAAGGCCACAGCATGGTGGAGGTTTATAGAGGGTAAGGGGGGAAGAGGAGAAGGAGAAAATAAGTTTTTGGGTTTTTTTGCTCTTTTGGATAATGGACATTTAAATTTTTTTTTTCTCCTTCTTTTTCCTTCCCCCTCGCATTGATGTATTTTTTTTTTTTTTTTTTTTTAAGGTGAAGGTTTAGGGGGGGTAGCAGATTTAATACTTTTCACATTGGCTATGTTGGGGGTAACTCCCCTCTTATAAAGGTTCAGGTAGCAACGTAGGAGAAAGGAGGTACACCCACGTCTAGGGGGTTAAACACGGTCACTTTAGAAGCCCAGGATAGGGGCCCAAGGGTGGGCAAAGGGGGGTGGGGTTGGAGGGATGAGGGAGGGAGGGTGGGGGGGAGGATTGGAAGAAAGGGTATGTATAAGGTGGTAAGGGGGGAGGGGGCGGTAGGGGTGTGGTGTGGAATGTAGTGAGAAGTATTGATTGTACACGAAAAGCAAAATCACTAAAATTTCAAATATTAGTCACAACGGTTTTAGGAATGAGAACTATTTTGAGCAGGATTAAGACACAGGAACAAGTGAATGTTAGGCACTAAAGGTAGTAGGAAGGCAACCTCAGGGATATTTAGGTGTATGAATATATGTTCATGGAATGTACGGGGGGTGAAGGAGGTGTGTAAAAAACAGGCAATTTTTTCTATGGTCAGGTCACGGGATGTCAGGATACTCTGTCTTCAGGAGACCCACCTGGATAAAGGTACAGTTAGTGTTCTGAGAAATAGGAATTATCAGGTGCAGTATCATTCAACACACACCTCGTATTCAAGGGGTGTGAGTGTATTGATAAGCACTGGGTTGGTTTTCTCCTGTAGACAGAGCAAACTGGACAAGAAGGGCCGGTATGTTTTTTGTTCTGCAATATTGAGGGCCGGGATTGTATTCTTGCAAGTGTATATATACCTCCATCATTCAGCACAGAGATACTCAGTGAGCTGATAAGATTTATAGCGGATAAACCTGGGGTGCCGGTAATAGTGACGGGGGACTTTAATATAACTGTCTAGATAGGTTCCCGGCAAGGGTGGTTTCTGGAGAGGTACCCAGGGGCCCGCTCCTCCAATTTTGTAATGAGGTAGGGTGGGTGGATATCTGGAGGAAGTGGCACCCGGATGTGAGGCAATACTCATGCCACTCTAGAACACATGCCACTCTATCTAGGATCGATTTAGTGCTCTGCAATGAGGAAGCCCTAAAGATAGGGGTAGATTACGAGCCAAGGGGGCTCTCAGACCATTCTCCAGTAGTTTTTTTCAGTCAGAACAGGGTTGAATTTTGGAGGGGGAGAATGGAGATTGAACCCCTTTTGGCTCGAAGTAATTGAGGATGACGGGGGGGATTGTAGGTGATCTAAAAAAAATTTATAAAGCTGAATTCAGGTTCCGCCCTGCTAGGTATAACATGGGACGCCCTGAAGGCGTTCCTTAGGGGGATCCTTATACAAAAAATCTCCTTTGCCAAGAGGAAATCACAGGCCAAGGAACATAAAATAAAGGAATGGGTGAGGGAGGCGGAAAGCAGATATGTGGAGGAACTACCTTTAGCTAGATATGAGGGCTGGGTAGAGGGTCAGGAGGAATATAGGAAACTAGTTCTGGAGAAAGAGGAAAAAAGGAGAATGTTTCAGAAGCAGAATCTTTTTGGGGAAGGGGAATTAGTGGGAAGAACCTTGGCATTGATAGCTAGAGCAAATGGCCCCTCATCCACTATATCAGCAATATGGGATAGGGGAGGGAGGATTATAAGGACTACCCCCGGTATAGTGGAGGTGTTTAAGGAGTACTATGAAGACCTGTACAAGGCCCCACAGTTGGATGTAGAGGGTGAGATGTGGGAGTTTTTTGAAAAACTGAAAATTATCCCGTTATCCAGTGAAGACAGTGCAATTTTGGAGGCAGAGCTGCAAAGAGTGGTAATGGAAATGGCGAATCAGAAAGCACCAGGACCCGATGGTTTGCCTATAGAAATTTACAAGAAATATGGAGATGTTTTGCTCCCAAAATTATTGGAAGTTTTAAAAGGGGCCCTGGTGGAAGGAAGGTTGCCCATGTCCATGACAGAAGCCACTATTATAATGTTGTTGAAAGAAGGGAAGAATCCGTTAGAAGTATCCTCCTATAGACCGATCTCACTCATATGCACAGATATTAAGATCCTGGCGAAAGCCCTAGCAAATAGGTTAAAAAAGATAATTTCTAAACTACTACATTCGGACCAAACCAGTTTTATACCGGATAGATCGGTAAGCGTGAATATCAGGCGTGTCTATGGTAATGTACAATTACCTACAGAGAAGGGGGGGGGAATAGAGCCATTTTATCATTCGATGCGGTCAAGGCTTTCGATAGCCTTGAATGGCATTATTTGTGGAAAGTACTGGCAGAGTTTAAATTTGGTCCTAATTTTCTGAAATGGCTGAGAATTTTATATGACAAACCAAGTCAGGGTCAATGGGGAATGCTCCCGGGGGTTCCAGTTGGGGAGGGGGACGAGACAGGGGTGCCCATTATCGCCCCTGCTCTTCACCCTCGCAGTGGAGCCATTGGCAGTGGCTCTAAGAATTTAGAAGAGGGAGTGAGGAAGAGAAAGTCGCAATGTATGCGGACGATATTCTGTTATTTCTGGAGGATACATAGTCCTCACTTTTAGCAGCCATGAAATTGATTAAAGAATTTGGCCACTTCTCTGGTTTAAAAATCAATTGGGAAAAATCCTCACTCTTACCGATAGACCCGCTTCCGAGACAGGTAGATTTAATAAGGGTGGTAAATCAAATGAGGTACTTAGGGGTGAATATAACAAAAGATCCGGGACAGTACATAACAGGTAATATAGTACCACTAATGGTGAAGTTAAAGCAAAAAAGTCGCGTGTGGGGCAGTCTTCCTCTCTCAGTCGCCGGTAGATGTAATCTTATTAAGATGATATGGATGCCGCAAATTCTATTCGTAATACACAATTCTCCTGTCTGGATCCCAAAACATTGGTTTAAAAAGATGGACAGTTTGTTCAGAGAATCAATCTGGAGGAATGGGGGGGCAAGGATTGGTTTGCAGGTGCTTCGACGGCCGAGGGAGGCCTGGCCCTACCGGACCCCTGGAGTTACTTTCTGGCAGCCCAAATGCAGTTCATGAGAGGTAGCAACCTGCCTGAAGTGAGGGCAGGAGGTAGCGGTATATGGCTGAACAACAGCGGTCATGATACAGTTGTGGAAGCAGTGGAGGCAGAATCTTTTGTGCATAGCTGTCCCACAACTCAGTTAATGATTAGAAGCTGGAAGACCGTGAAGGCCGTATTAGGGTATACGGGGTTCTCTGAGTTCTCTCCAATATGGAATAACAAAAATTTAAAAGAGCTTAACACGATGGGGAAAATAGAGGAGTGGGATAGGAGAGCTATCCACTGCTTGGTACAACTTTATAGGGCGGGGAGATTGAAGTCATTTCAAGAGCTAAGAGAGGAGTTTGCAGTCCCCAATAGGCTATTTTTTGGCTATCTGCAAGTGAGGCATGCCCTGGAGATACATTTCAGAGGAAAGGGGATAGAGTGGAACGAAATGCCTTTGTTGAGGAAAGTGGTAAACAGTGGTTCTGGAGGGCTGATTTCAGAAATGTACAGGAGCATAAATATGGCGGGGCGGGAGGGGGTAGTGGAGTTGAATAAGAGAGCCAAATAGGAGGAAGAGATTGGCACTATTACGGAGGAACAGTGGAAGTATGTTCTGGCACTAGGGCCTAGGATCTCTCTGTCACCGGCACAAGAGGTATCCCATTTGTTTCTGGTCTATAGACTATATTATACTCCAGAAAAACTATTTAGGTTTGGAAGGAGGCAAGACGCAAAATGCCAACGTTGCGGGGACAGGAGAGGGGACCTGATACACATGTTCTGGCGATGCCCCAAGCTATATAGGTATTGGGAAGAAATAGTGGAGAAAATCAACGTAGTATTCGAGACCTCGCTAGCCATGGAGGCCAGAATCTGCCTTCTGAGCTTGATGGAGAACAATGGTATGCTGAAAGACACTCAGACCGCAATAATAAGATGCCTGTTTCAGGGTAGGAAGATTATAGCAAGGAAGTGGCAGGCAAAAGACCCCCCCCAACAGTAGCAGAATGGATGAGAGAGGTTAATGATATGATTATGAAGGAGGAGTTTTGGTATAGGAAAAAAGGTAGTTTGAAGAAATATAAGAAGATATGGAAGCAATGGCTGGAGTATGAATGGTTTGATTAGGAATGAGAGGATTAGGCAGAATGGGTGGAGTGAGCATGGGGTGGAGGGAGGCTGGAAGGTATGGTGTGATGGAGGGAGGTTATAGGGGAATATGTTTGGGGATGCTGTCCTTTGTTTTTCCGTTTTTTAGTAGGCTGACTTTTCTTAGAAGTTTTACATGGGATGTGCACACTATTTACTTGGTTGGATAAGTCTTTATTTTCAAATGTAAAAGGAGGGAGGGGAGAGAAAAAAAAAAAAAAAAACAAGAGAAAAAGACGTGTATAAAAAAGATAAGACGGAAATAAGCCACAATGATGTGAAAAATGAGGAGATAAATTTTGATATTTAAAGTTGATACAATGTCTCTCAGTAAGATTTTCGCTGAAGTGGAAAAAAATAAATAAATAAATGATGTTGTGGAAAGGTGGAGATCACTATAAAATAATTAAAAAAACTAAAAAAATCTTGATTAAAAAAACAAATAAAAAAAAAATTGATTCTAAACATTATTATGGAGAGCTGGCATTAAAAATCAAAAAGATTATTCATGAGATCACGAGAAATAATAAAGAAAGAAGTTTGTGAGAACTCTGCGAGAATATGAGCAGCACAACAACTTTACTCTTCTAGCATTTTAAAGAAGAAGAAAATGCGCTGCATTGAAAGATTTAAAAATTCTCTGTGTGATGAATGTGCCATCTCCATTACGAACGGTAGTTTTACCAGACCGAGCGGCTCCGTCTCGTACTTAGGAGCATGCGTGTTTTTTTGCGCGTCAGAATTGCATACACACAAACGGAATTTCCGATAGAAACTTTTTCCGTCTGAAAAATTGAGAACATGCTCTCAAACTTTTGCTGGCGGAAATTCGGCCAGCAAAAGTCTGATGGAGCATACACACGGTCACATTTTCCAACCAAAAGCTCTCATCGGTCTTTTGCTGGCCGAAATTCCGATCGTGTGTACGGGGCTTTAGAGAAAGGCCACATCCTGGCTTTGCACTGCTTGAGGGGCATAGGCCTGGTTTTCAGGGACCCTGCCTTCACTGCATTGTCTTGCCGAGTTAATGCTTTTGTAGTAGTGTCACTTCATACCCCATAGTGCTTTACAGACCCAGGTTCTTTGGAATACAGCCGAACCGACACACACCCCTTTGAATAACTTCAGACCAGGCTCATAACTGTAAACATGCAGCATGACAGTTCAACATGAACATCCTCTCCCTGATCCTAAGATTATGTAGTGGCCCAGGCATACTTCCATGAGATGAGAGTCCATTACAGCATTGTCCATGGTTTGGATGTTCTCCGCTAATCCCGGTCTTTCAATAGTGCCACTGGCCACACTCACAGGGATGCTGTCAATCCTGAACCCACCACAACCTACCTTTTTGGACCTCAGCTGTCCCCCTTTTTATAGCATAGGTCAGCTGGCTAGGACCAAAAGCCTGGGAACTGAGCTAGACACATTTAATCCCTTAACCAGCCTGGGCTGGCTGCTAACTGGTGTACATTTTCCAACCTGCCTACATGGAAACCATAGATTCAGGGCTATGTTAGGCTGCAGCATTGCAAATCCCAAGGAATGAAAAGCAACTATGCAGTACATATAAGAGCTTAAACCAGACCTTCCATGAAAAATGGAAGGTCCACTTACCTGCCAGCTCCCCACTGGCCAAACAAAACAAAGCATTGACAATAAGGTTTTAAGAAAAAAGAAATACCCCAGTTCCAAGTTCTGGGAGGCACAGGTGACAACACTGCTACCTCCTATAATAGCTGGGCAGTCAAAATCTTGTGAGAACATGTTCCAGCCTATTGCAGGAATTAATTCTCATGGGATCTCAAAGAGCCATGAGGAAGCAGTGTGGGACGTCACCTGCACCACCTTGAAGGCAGAACCAAGGCGAGTATTCTTTTTTTTTTCTTTCTTTATTCTTCATTTTAAAATTAGTTCTGAGAAGGACATGCAAAGGTGCAAAGACCTTTGTGAATGCTCCAAGTGCACAGGATAAGCCAAAGGGCAGTGTGAGAAACTGGAAGTGGTTGTCTGCCACTGCAAAGCATTGAAATTACTGATGAGTTGGATATCTTGGATGTTTAAGGAAGACATGTGTTGCCCTGGTCTCTCAGAGATAACTACGGACTTTGCAGATTTTATGTAAAATTTTGGGCTTTTAAGGAATTTGTTGAGGGATTTTAGGTCAAGAATAGGATGAATACCCCTTGCTGGGCTTTGGTATTGTGAACAAGCTTGAGTAGAATCCCTTGAACCTGTCCTGTGGTGGTACTGGTACAAGGACCTCCTGGGACAAAGAGTGGTTCAGGGCATCCTGCAAATCTGACTGTCCTTCGACAGTTATCGGTTAATTTTAAAGAAAGCAGTGAGGTGGTAGAATTTTGAACTATAACTTGTATCCTTTTGAAACTGACAGGTCTGGGATTGTCTGTGACCCAGAGAGAAGCAAACTGTAACAGACATCCCCATGATTAGAAGCGAGAGCACCCTTTTATTGTAAAGATGACTTTTTGGTGGCCTCTGTGGGCCAAACCTTGTACTGAAATGAAGGGTTGCAGGTGCTCTGCATTTAGAGGAGCTAGGGGCTATTGAGGAGGGGGGTTTGGTACCTTCCTCTGAAGAAGTAAAACCTTCCCACCTGTGACCTCTTTGATGAGCTGGTCAATTGCCTCACCAAACAAAGGTCTTCCATGGAAGGACATAAACGTGCGGCAACTTACAAGCAGCTTCCACTGTCCAACCCTTTACCCATAAGAATCTGTGCATATGAATGGAAATTAGAGCAACCATGGATATTTGTTTTGTGACATATTCCAAGGCATCGACACAAAAAAAGACAATTGTAAAAGAAGACAATTGTAATTATTCTGCAACAGCATGATCCTGAAATACAGGGCCATGACGGTTTTTCATGAGTTCAGTTAACTGTAGTTTGACATACAGAAATAGCAGAAAGAGAGGACATTCACCCCCCCCCCTTCATTAATTTAACTGACAATTGCGCAGTCGTGTGATGCTGTACCCAAATCAAATTGATGTCCTTTTTTTTCCCCCCACAGAGTATTCTTTTGGTGGTTTTTGATCACCTCTGCATCATTTATTTTTTGTGCTATAAACAAAAAAAGGCCGACCATTGTGAAAAAAAATGGTTTTACTTTCTGCTATAAAACATATTCAATAAAAAAATGTATTTAGGCCAATATGTATTCTGATACATATTTTTGGTTAAAAAAATCCCAAGCAGCTTATATTGATTGGTTTGCGCAAAAGTTATAGTGTCTACAAACTATAGGATATTTTTATAATTTTTTTTTTTTTTACTAGTAATGGCAGTAATCAGCGACTTATAGCGGGACTGTGATATTGCAGCGAACACTAATACAGTGATCATTAAAAAATATGCAGTCACAGTACTGACACTAGCTGGGAAGGGGCTAACATCAGGGGAAATCAAAGGGTTAACTTTGTGCCTAGCCTGTGTTTTATTACAGTGTGGGGGGTGCTTTTATTGGGGAAGACATGGATCCTTGTCCCTGCTTTGCAGAGACACAGGATCCATGCCTTCCCTCCTGTCAGAAAGGTGATCTGCCTTGTTTACGTAGGCAGACCACCGTTCTGTCCCTCTGCAAAATGATCAGAAAGTGCCAGCGGACAGAGTCCGCATTACCCGTTGATCAGCTCCACTGTGTATAATCACAGCGGGAGCGAGCCGTCACTAGCGCGCATTCGCACCAGCTACCTGAAAGTGCAGGATCACGTGTGTATATATATATATATATATATATATATATATATATATATATATATATATATATATATATATATATATATATATATATATATATATATACACACACATATATACACATATATACATACACACACACGCGCACACACACACATAAACACATAAATATATACATATACAGTATCTCACAAAAGTGAGTACACCCCTCACATTTCTGTAAATATTTTATTATATCTTTTCATGTGACAACACTGAAGAAATGACACTTTGCTACAATGTAAAGTAGTGATTGTACAGCATGTATAACAGTGTTACAGCATGTATAACAGTGTACATTTGCTGTCCCCTCAAAATAACTCAACACACAGCCATTAATGTCTAAACTACTGGCAACAAAAGTGAGTACACCCCTAAGTAAAAATGTCTAAATTGGGCCCAATTAGCCATTTTTCCCTCCCCGGTGCCATGTGACTCGTTAGTGTTACAAGGTCTTAGGTGTAAATGGGGAGAAGGTGTGTTAAATTTGGTGTTATCGCTCTCACTCTCTCATACTGGTCACTGGAAGTTCAACGTGGCACCTCATGGCAAAGAACTCTCTGAGGATCTGAAAAAAAGAATTGTTGCTGTACATAAAGATGGCCTAGGCTATAAGAAGATTGCCAAGACCCTAAAACTGAGCTGAAGCACGGTGGCCAAGACCATACAGCGGTTTAACAGGACAGGTTCCACTCAGAACAGGCCTCGTCATGGTCGATCAAAGAAGTTGAGTGCACATGCTCAGCATCATATCCTGAGGTTGTCTTTGGGAAATAGACGTATGAGTGTTGCCAGCATTGCTGCAGGGTTGAAGGGGTAGGGGGTCCGCCTGTCAGTGCTCAGACCATACGCAGGACACTGCATCAAATTGGTCTGCATGGCTGTCATTCCAGAAGGAAGCCTCTTCTAAAGATGATGCACGAGAAAGCCCGCAGTTTGCTGAAGACAAGCAGACTAAGGACATGGATTACTGGAACCATGTCCTGTGGTCTGATGAGACCAAGATAAACTTATTTGGTTTAGATGGTGTCAAGCGTGTGTGGCAGCAACCAGGTGAGGAGTACAAAGACAAGTGTGTCCTGCCTACAGTCAAGCATGGTGATGGGATTGTCATGGTCTGGGGCTGCACGAGTGCTGCTGGCACTGGGGAGCTACAGTTCATTGAGGGAACCATGAACGCCAACATGTACTGTGAAATACTGAAGCAGAGCATTAACCCCTTCGGAGACTGGGCCGCAGGGCAGTATTCCAACATAACGACACCAAACACACCTCCAAGATGACCACTGTCTTGCTAAAGAAGCTGAGGTTAAGGTGATGGTCTGGCCAAGCATGTCTCCAGACCTAAACCCTATTGAGCATCCTCAAATGGAAGGTGGAGGAGCGCAAAGTCTCTAACATCCACCAGCTTTGTGAGGTCATCATGGAGGGAATAGAAAAGGACTCCAGTGGCAACCTGTGAAGCTCTGGTGAACTCCATGCCCAAGAGGGTTAAGGCAGTGGAAAATAATGGTAGACACACAAAATATTGACACTTTAGGCCCATTTTGGACACTTTCACTTAGAGATGTACTCACTTGTGTGTTGAGTTATTTTGAGGGGACAGTAAATATACACCGTTATACAAGCTGTACACTCACTACTTTACATTGTAGCAAAGTGTCATTTCTTCAGTGTTGTCACATGAAAAGATATAATAAAATATTTTCAAAAAATGTGAGGGATGTACTCACTTTTGTGAGATACTGTATCTGTCTATATATATATATATATATATATATATATATATATATATATATATATATATATATATATATATATATATATATATATATACACACACACACACACACGTAATCATGCGCACACCTGCCGCCCTGCAGCAGTAGTAAAACTGGAACATCTTCAATAAGTACAGCGAGATGTTTGTTTAGGACAGAGATGGCAGGATCAACCACTTGAATAGCCCACTTTTTGGCAAACTTTTTCCACTAAGAGTATTTAGGGAGTGAAAATTCTTTCAGGAGTGACCCAATCATTATAGACTGCACATTCTATCTGCACACCAAAATGGAATGTTTTGCATGTTTTTGTCAGTCTCTTTATGCCTTAAGGGATGTGGCGAGAACAAGGGGAGTCCATTTGTACAATACCAAGGCTTTTACGGACAGAGGCAATGAGCTTTTCAACTTTTGCAAGCATATTGCTTGAAGCACCTTCTTTAAAATGCTTCAACCTCTTAGGACGTACCCATACTTCAACGGGTTGAAGTAGTTATACCGGGATTCTGTCCGCACCTGCAGGCATCATCCCAACACCCCCCTTTTGCTGCTTTTACCGGGCTCTTCAGTGCAATTGGGGAGCCCGGTATTGCTGCTGCACAGATCCCCAGTGCACTCAAAAAGGTGCAACATCCGTACATGCCTCCACTGTGTGATGTGGGAAACTGGAAGCTGGGAGGATTTTGTCATCTTCGGTTTAATTTATTTATGCCACATAAGTTGACTTGTGTCTTTTTTCAACCTCACCTACTATGTAACTATACCATTATCAGCTTGTAAACGGTTTGATCAGATGCCTTTAGGGCAGAGGAGAGATCTGGGGTCCTATAGACTAGCACTGTTACTAATCTGGGATGCCTTAGAGCAGCATTTCTCAGCCTTTTGTCAGTAGCAGCACCCTTTACTCAAGACACCCAGTCTAGAATGTAAAAAAAAGTATATGTTACAGATCAATGGGAAATCTAAGCCTGGGACAAAGCACACAACTGCCGTGATGAAATTTACTTTACATCAGAAGCCTCCCGTCATGTCAAGAGTCATCTCTTCATGTCTGAGGTCCCGAATTATATTAGAGTTACCTCTATACATAAGTCTCTCCCCATCACCACAGAATTCCCCCAATCACACAGTCCCTTATAACAGAGCCCTCCCAATCAAATAGTCCCCTCTTCACATCAGAGTCATAGCTGCCACAGAAAAAACTGTGGGTCCTGGCCCTGGAGTGTCATTGGTTGTTATGGGGTTGGTGGCCAGCCTGCCCGCACCATAGCAACTCATGACACTTAACCAGGCCAAACTGGGTCCCGTGCTCTCAGCACCTTGGGGGAACCCAGATGGCACCCTGGCTGAGAAACAGTGGCCCTAAGACTTCAAGCATAATAAGCATGCCACTCTCAGAAGTCCTGTATGGAGACAGGAAAACTTCTAATAAACTATTAACACCTTTAAGAAATGGCCAGTTCCCACCATTTGATACAGCAGTGTCATGTCTTAATAAAGCACTGACTATTCCTGTAGAGAATGTACCAGAGTTTAAAGGATAGGTTTCACCTTTAGTAATATGTTACACCAGTATTAGCGAACCTCTATGCAGCCCTTGCAGCTCTTCTGGATCTGCGGTTATTGCCCCATTTCCTGTGGCTAAAGATTTCATGCGTTTTTCCTTCCAGGCCTTCCTATTTGTCCAGTTCCACTTCAGATCCCTACAACTCAACATCTTGTCATTGTGGAACAAATTGCTTCAGTCTCTGGACAAAGCAATTTGCTTGTTGCCAAGGATTAGGTTGTCTCCGTTCTGCTGGCCCACTAATCCAGCTTTGGATTTAGTTAACATATCTTTCCGATCCCTTGAAGAATCCTCACAAACGAAACCAGTCTTTAGGCTGAGGAAGAGTCGTAGAGAGACAAGAGATGAAGAAAAGATTCTGTTGTGGGCAAGACTTAATGTTACAGCCTTGTCAGCCTTTTACACCCACAACGTGGAAATATTGCAGGCTGACATCCTAAGCCTCCAGCACCTGGACTTGAGGGAACAAGGCCCTATACCTGGAGGGGTTGCAGGGAGTGAGACACTATATGTGGACCTGTTGGCCTCCATGTTCAATGACAAACTGGACTGGTTTGTCTCCAGTGGCAAAGATCCTCTGGCGGCTCAGTGGCATCAGTACAGCCTATTCTACAATTTTTCTCCCCTAAAATTCCTCCTTATCTGCTACACAGGATAGAAATAGCGGGATTTACGGTGATCCTCAGGCTGGACTAGGTGGATGTGGTTTTTTGATCTGATCATATTCCCAGCAGACTCTCCCTGGGGCCTTTCAAACTTTCATCCTAGAAAATATTCTGTGGGTCCTTTCTTGACTATTTTACAATTTAGCCTGGATGAGAATTTTGCCCATCAAGGGTCGAATCTCAGCAACTGGAATCTTGTTCTAGAGGCTACTAGCCTCCTATTCTTTGGTGAAGACTTTTTGTACAAGTTGCCTCATGTGGTTCCCTCCTGTACATTTGAACTTGATTTTCTCAATACTTCAAAAACCACTAATTGAACCCATTAAGGATATTCTTCTTTCTAAGCTTACAAGGTTGATTTTCTTGTCGCAATCACCCCTGAAAGGTAGGTGTCTCAACTGGCAGCCTCTTCTTGGAATGAACCTTTTTTGATCTTACACAGAGACATGAGAGTGATGAACCCTTGTTTTTCTTTCTAAGGTGGTTTCAGCCTCTCACCTCAACCAAGACATTGTCGTATTAGAGACTGACAGAGGGGTGGAAATACAGTCAGGTCCATAAATATTGGGACATTGACACAATTCTAATCTTTTTGGCTCTATACACCACCACAATGGATTTGAAATGAAAGAAATAAGATGTGCTTTAACTGCAGAATTCCAGCTTTAATTTGAGGGTATTTACATCCAAAGCAGGTGAACGGTGTAGGAATTACAACAGTTTGTATATGTGCCTCCCACTTTTTAAAGGGACCAAAAGTAATGGGACAATTGGCTGCTCAGCTGTTCCATGGCCAGGTGTGTGGTTTTCCCTTATTATCCCATTTACAAGGAGCAGATAAAAGGTCCAGAGTTCATTTCAATCGTGCTATTTGCATTTGGAATCTGTTGCTGTCAACTCTCAATATGAGATTCAAAGAGCTGTTACTATCAGTGAAGCAAGCCATCATTAGGCTGAAAAAACAAAACAAACCCATCAGAGAGATAGCAAAAACATTAGGTGTGGCCAAATCAGCTAACTGGAACATCCTTAAAAAGAAAGAACGCACCGGTGAGCTCAGCAACACCAAAAGACCCGGAAGACCACGGAAAACAACTGTAGTGGATGACCGAAGAATTCTTTCCCTGGTGAAAAAAAACACCCTTCACAACAGTTGGCCAGATCAAGCACACTCTCCAGGAGGTAGATGTATATGTGTTAAAGTCAACAATCAAGAGAAGACTTCACCAGAGTGAATACAGAGGGTTCACCACAACATGTAAACCATTGATGAGCCTCAAAAACAGGAAGGCCAGATTAGAGTTTGCCAAACAACATCTAAAAAAGCCTTCACAGTTCTGGAACAACATCCTATGGACAGATGAGACCAAGATCAACTTGTACCAGAGTGATGGGAAGAGAAGAGTATGGTGAAGGAAAGGAACTGCTCATGATCCAAAGCATACCACCTCATCAGTGAAGCATGGTGGTGGTAGTGTCATGGCATGGGCATGTATGGCTGCCAAAGGAACTGGTTCTCTTGTATTTATTGATGTGACCGCTGACAAAAGCAGCAGGATGAATTCTGAAGTGTTGCGGGCAATATTATCTGCTCATATTCAGCAAAATGCTTCATAATTCATTGGACGGCGCTTCACAGTGCAGATGGACAATGACCCGAATAATACTGCGAAAGCAACCAAAGAGTTTTTTAAGGGAAAGAAGTGGAATGTTATGCAATGGCCAAGTCAATCACCTGACCTGAATCCGATTGAGCATGCATTGCACTTGCTGAAGACAAAACTGAAGGGAAAATGCCCCAAAAACAAGCAGGAACTGAAGACAGTTGCAGTAGAGGCCTGGCAGAGCATCACCAGGGATGAAACCCAGCATCTGGTGATGTCTATGCGTTCCAGACTTCAGGCTATAATTGACTGAAAAGGATTTGCAACCAAGTATTAAAAAGTGAAAGTTTGATGGATGATTGTTAATCTGTCCCATTATTTTTGGTCCCTTAAAAAGTGGGAGGCACATATATAAACTGTTGAAATTCCTACACTGTTCACCTAATTTGGATGTAAATACCCTCAAATTAAAGCTGAAAGTCTGCAGTTAAAGCACATCTTGTTCGTTTCATTTCAAATCCATTGTGGTGGTGTATAGAGCCAAAAAGATTAGAAAAGTGTGGATGTCCCGAAATGTATGGACCTGACTGTACATTAGAAGGACTTTTACCTTCATAGTCTGGATGCAGCTTGTGCTACATGAGTTTTGCCAGCTGAATTTTCTAAACCTCATGTAATACCAGCTTTAGACACAAGGTCCTTTGAGGCAGCTCTTTGGGTTACAGTCTTGTTTTATTTTTCATTTGTTTTGTTTAGTGGGCCTTTTAGTTTTCTCTGTTGCCCACCCCACAGCTGTACTGCTTTTGGACTTCCCAAAATGTCTCTGAATTCAGTGTCCCTCAATTTCGAGAAAGGAAATAGAATTTGTGTTCTCACCTTAAAATCCTTTTGTTGGCGTTCAACCCTCTATATTTATGGTCATGTTCTCTGAAGTGTTTTGTAACAAAACTGAA
Source organism: Lithobates clamitans (assembly GCA_037952925.1). Lineage (NCBI taxonomy): Eukaryota > Metazoa > Chordata > Amphibia > Anura > Ranidae > Lithobates > Lithobates clamitans. Next base: position 476,738 of record JBBGZY010000638.1, read on the forward strand.
ACATGGAGGGGCATGTCAAAACACTGGGAGGGGCAGCAAGGAGTGCACCAGCCGGGGACAAGTGCACTGCTGCCTGAATGACAGAGCACTAGACATCAGGTCAGTTCATTGGCAGCAAAGGAGATCGCTACATCCATCACTGTGTGATCAGAACTGCAGGTGACATTGAGGGTGTGTGTCTGTGGGTCTGTCTGTGTATGTTATGCATATCCTGGAAGAAACGCCCACCGACTTCACCTGCCCTTACATAAAACGGCTGCCCACACAGCACAGGTAAGCAGTGTGCTATTAAATTACATAAAAAAAAAAAAAAAAAAAATACAGCCGGCTTTTAAAAATAAACTTCCTAAATGTCATCGCCAATATCTGTGGCTGCTGTGGATTTTTCACTGAAGTTCCTCTATAAAATACTAAAGCATTACTTAAACCAAAAGTTTTTTTTGTTGTTTTATATACAGTGCCTTGCAAAAGTATTCACCCCCCACTTGGATTTTTACCTATTTTGTTACATTACAGCCATCAATGTTTTTTTTAATCTGAATTATATGTGATGGATCAGAACACAATAGTCTAAGTTGGTGAAGTAAAATTAGAGAAATATATACACAAAACAAATTTTCAGAAATAAAAAAAATGATAATTGGCATGTGCGTATGTATTCACCCACTTTGTTATGAAGTCCATAAAAAGCTCTGGTGCAACCAATTGCCTTCACAAGTCACATAATCAGTGAAATGATGTCCACCTCTGTTATTACATATTACATACACCTTTTTGAAAGGCCCCAGAGGCTGCAACACCTAAGCAAGAGGCACCACTAACCAAACACTGCCATGAAGACCAAGGAACTCTCCAAACAAGGGACAATGTTGTTGAGAAGTACAAATCAGGGTTAGGTTATAAAAAAAAATATCCAAAATCTTTGCTGATCCCTAGGAGCACCATCAAATCTATCACAACCAAATGGGAAGAACATGGCACAACAGCAAACCTGCCAAGAGAAAACCGCAGACCAAAACTCACGGACCAGGCAAGGAGGGCATTAATCAGAGAGGCAGCACAGAGACCTAAGGTAACCCTGGAGGAGCTGTAGAGTTCCACAGCAGAGACTGGAGTATCTGTACATAGGACGACAATAAGCCGTACGCTCCATAGAGTTGGGCTTTATGGCAGAGTGGCTAGAAGAAAGCCATTACTTTCAGAAAAAAACAAAATAGCACGTTTTGAATTTGCAAAAAGGCACGTGGGAGACTCCCAAAATGTATGGAGGAAGGTGCTCTGGTCTGATGAGACTAAAATTAAACTTTTTGGCCATCATAGAAAACGCTGTCTGGCGCAAACCCAACATCACATCACCCAAAGAACACCATCCCCACAGTGAAACATGGTGGCGGCAGCATCATGCTGTGGGGATGTTTTTCAGCAGTTGGGACTGGGAAACTGGTCAGAGTTGAGGGAAAGATGGATGGTGCTAAATACAGGGATATTCTGGAGCAAAACCTGTACCACTCCATGTGTCATTTGAGACTAGGACAGAGGTTCACCTTCCAGCAAGACAATGACCCCAAACACACTGCTAAAGCAACACTTGAGTGGTTTAAGGGGAAACATGTAAAAGTGTTGGAATGGCCTAGTCAAAGCCCAGACCTCAATCCAATAGAAAATCTGTGGTCAGACTTTACTTTCATCCAACTTGACGGAGCTGAAGCAGTTTTGCTTGGAGGAATGGGCAAAAATCCCAGTGGTAAGATGTGGCAAGCTCATAGAGACTTATCCAAAGCGACTTGGAGCTGTGATAGCCGCAAAAGGTGGCTCTACAAGTATTGACTTTAGGGGGGTGAATAGTTATGCACATTGACTTTTTCTGTTGTTTTGCCCTATTTGATGTTTGCTTCACAATTAAAAAAAAAAACATCTTCAAAGTTGTGGGCATGTTCTGTAAATTAAATGATGCAAATCCTCAAACAATCCATGTTAATTCCAGGTTGTGAGGCAACCAAAACACAAAAAAGGGGGGTGAATACTTTTGCAAGGCACTGTAGAATAGGAAATTATTAAAAGCCCTCTGAGTGATTCATTCTGCTGTCTGTGTCCCATTGGCGAAATCCCCTTTCACAGTTTTCACCAAAACTGGTATCCTCTCCTATCCAGATGACAAATGTAAATTTTTTGATTTTCCATCACTTTCTGCTCAGTGACAATGGTCATCAAGAGAAATACAGAGGGCGATTCTCCCCAAATGGTGAAATCGACAGCAATACAAGCTTGACAGATGTCCTATCTAATCCTTCCATATTCCATCTAAAAAAAAAGTTTTACACATGTACAGTGGGGACGGAAAGTATTCAGACCCCCCCTTAAATTTTTCACTCTTTGTTATATTGCAGCCATTTGCTAAAATCATTCAAGTTCATTTTTTTCCTCATTAATGTACACACAGCACCCCATATTAACAGAAAAACACAGAATTGTTGACATTTTTGCAGATTTATTAAAAAAGAAAAACTGAAATATCACATGGTTCTAAGTATTCAGACCCTTTGCCCAGTATTTAGTAGAAGCACCCTTTTAACCCCTTCCCGCCGAGCGTACACAGATGTGCGTACTCGGCTTTCCGGGGTTATACCGGGATGATGCCCGCAGCTGCAGGCATCATCTTGGTACCGTTGTTTAGAGCGGGCGTGGGCGAAGCCATGGGCGGCTTCGTTCCAGCCTCCTAATCGTAAACACGGAAGCGACGTCATGACGCTACTTCCCATTTACTCGGCTGCCAATGGCGCCCATTTAAAAAAATACACAGTATTCAGAATCGCGGTTTTCGGCGATCTGAATACTTTGAAGTGAAAAAGAGGGATCGGGGGTCTCTAAGACCCCCGATCCCTCCATAAAAGGTACCTGTCACCACCTATTACTGTCACACGGGATATTTACATTCCTTGTGACAGCAATAAAAGTCATCAAAAATTTTTTTTTGAAAAACACAATTTATAAATATAAAAATAAACAAAATAAATAAGAAAAATGTTTTGTTTTAAAGCAACCCCGTCCCCGCGCAGCAAAGAAAACGCATACGGAAGTCGCGCCTGCATATGTAAACGGTGTTAAAATTACACATGTGAGGTATCACTGCGTTCGTCAGAGCGAGAGCAATAATTCTTGCACTAGACCTCCTCTGTAACTCTAACCTGGTAACCGTAAAAAATTTTTTAAAGCGTCGCCTATGGAAATTCTTAGGTACCATAGTTTGTCACCATTCCACGAGTGCGTGCAATTATAAAGCGTGACATGTTTGGTATCTATTTACTCGGCGCAACATCATCTTTCACATTATACAAAAAAATTTGGGGTAACTTTACTGTTTGGATTTTTTAAAATTCATGAAAGTGTCCCTTTTCCCAAAAATTTGCATTTAAAACCGTGTGATATAAAATATTGCAACAATCTCCAATTTATTCTCTAGATTCTCTAGAGAAAGATGGGGGAGAAGGAAATTTGTAAGGACTACTCCAATTAAGTCCCACCTCCCCACCCCAAAACTAATTGGACTATTCCAATACCTCATACAAAAATACAGTTATAAGTAAAACTTAGATTTATTCAAAAAACATCAATTTTAAAATATTTATATAGTCAAAATATAGATCTCACACATAGCTGTTTACAGTACAGAAATTACAATAACATTTAAAAGTGCCCACAAAGGTAGTTGAAGGCTGTTTAGAATACTTGGGAACGTGCCCTCAACAGTTTTGCGGATTGACTGCTTCTTCAGGAGACGTCCAAGTGAATTCTCTAGGGATCAAATAACTACAGTTACATAAACAATAAGTAACAATAAAATTATTAACAATAACATAGCATTGGAGTGATAATTCATTTCGGATAAGTATATATACACTCACCAACCACTGCCCGGGCAGTGGTTGGTGAGTGTATATATACTTGTCTGAGGTCCTGAGCACTCTGGAGAAGGTTTTCGTCAAGGATATCCCTGTACTTGGTCGCATTCATCTTTCCCTCAATTGCAACCAGTCGTCCTGTCCCTGCAGCTGAAAAACACCTCCACAGCATGATGCTGCCACCACCATGGATTACTGCTGGGACTGTATTGGACAGGTGATGAGCAGTGACTGGTTTTCGTCACACATACCGCTTAGAATTAAGGCCAAAAAGTTCTATCTTGGTCTCATCAGACCAGAGAATCTTATTTCTCACCATCTTGGAGTCCTTCAGGTGTTTTTTAGCGAACTCCATGCGGGCTTTCATGTGCCTTCCACTGAGGAGAGGCTTCCATCGGGCCACTCTGCCATAAAGCCCCAACTGGTGGAGGGCTGCAGTGATGGTTGATTTTCTACAACTTTCTCCAATCTCCTGACTGTATCTCTGGAGCTCAGCCACAGTGATCTTTGGGTTCTTCTTTACCTCTCTCACCAAGGCTCAGTTTGGCCAGACGGCCAGCTCTAGGAAGGGTTCTGGTCGTCCCAAACGTCTTCCATTTAAGGATTATGGAGGCCACTGTGCTCTTAAGTGCAGCAGAATTTTTTTGAAACCTTGGCCAGATCTGTGCCTTGCCACAATTCTGTCTGAGCTCTTCAGGCAGTTCCTTTGACCTCATGATTCTCATTTGCTCTGACATGCACTGTGAGCTGTAAGGTCTTATATAGACAGGTGTGTGGCTTTCCTAATCAAGTCCAATCAGTATAATCAAACACAGCTGGACTCAAATGAAGGTGTAGAACCATCTCAAGGATGATCAGAAGAAATGGACAGGACCTGAGTTAAATATATGAGTGTCACAGCAAAGGGTCTGAATACTTCGGACCGTGTGATATTTCAGTTTTTCTTTTTTATTAAATCTGCAAAAATGTCAACAATTCTGTTTTTCTGTCAATATGGGGTGCTTTGTGTACATTTATGAGGAAAAAAAATGAACTTAAATGACTTTAGCAAATGGCTGCAATATAACAAAGAGTGAAAAATTTAAGGGGGTCTGAATACTTTCCGTCCCCACTGTACTATTAGCGTGTTTTCCACATGCAAATTTGCCACCAAGCCAACTTTACTTTATGGCTCTTATTGGTGTATTATTCAATTACATTACAATCTTTAAAAAAACATTTTTTTCAAATAATTTTACCTTAGTTTTGCCCAACATTAAAGCAACAATCAAAACATGCAAGAAACAAAAAAAATAAATCACAAACATTATTTATGACCAACATTTGAAAAGTTGTATTTATAATGAAGAGACAAAAAACACCTCTGTTCATCACACTTCACTGATTTGTTTTAAAATGCATACATCTGATACAAGGATCTTGTAAGTATTGGAAAACTCCACTTAATAGCATTCTGAAAAGCTTTTGGGGCGAGTGTTACAAGTACATAAATCTTTCCACTGTATGGCCTATTTAAATCGTTGCATCCAAAACCTCCAGTTATTGTCAGCATATCCTTTGTTGCTGTAATAGGCAGACTCAATTGCCCAGCACTTCACTCACTTTTCCCCTGCACTGCTGGAATGCTATTTAGTGAAATTACCCTCTAACTCACTTAGCATTGTGACACATTCCCTTTAAATGCAGTGACTTCACTACATGCACATTTAATAATTTAGTAGCACAAGAATAATCCTTAAATGTCTTCTCAATTTCAACACCGTGAAATTAATGTATTGCATTTTGGGGTCGGGGGGCTGTCAGATGCTACTAAAAATCTCACTTACAGCTGAACCCTCATATAAACAGTATGCCAATATTCTTGTAGTACATTGTAACTTAAGACCTGGTCGTCTTTGGCAGAGTAGGGGTTAACAATCCCTGAAGACCAAACATACAGTTTAGGCTGATTTATAAAAACTTGAACAATAGAAAAAAACTGAGGCTGATGTTCATGACGACACATCAGAAATCAAATTTCACTTTCCACACGTAATGGGAAACCGAAAGTTAGAATCTGAGTGCTTACGTCAGCTGCACTTTTGTTCGTCCACATTCTGATAAATCAGCCTTGTGATACAAAAAACATCAGCATGTCCTGCAAAATGGGTTATTTTTCATGTAAGCTGCATGCAGACTGCCAATCTTGGACAGAAATACTGCTGACTGGAAACACAAAAGGAAAAACAGAACTGTATTTTGTACCACCGATGTATTTCTTGTAAAACGCACATAATTTTATATGAAAAACAAAACAAAAATATTTTTGTCACCCTTTTTGACCTTTAGAAGAAAACACTCATTTGTATGAAAATATAAATTAAAAAGGCGCAAAAACAAACTGGACACACTGCAGAACACTAAAAGGATCCAGGGAGAAAAGCAAAGCATTGCACAGCAATAGCTTGCTGTCAGCCCTGAGAGCAAAGGTATATGGGAATGGTCTAACGCTAAAGTGACTGTAACAGTAAAAACAAAATTAAGGCAAAGTCTTCCATCTGGGGTTGGGGGAAGGGGGTTAAGTAGTAACGCGATACTGTGGATCCCTCAGGCTGTAGATAGGATAAAACAGGTGCTTAAGTCGTTGTTCATAAGTTACATTTGATCTGAACATAACAGATGATCAGCATCAATCCATATCTTCGATGTCTGTCTCTTGAATACATAAATTAGTGTTTGTTGTTAATAGGAGGTGCCATGTTAGACAGGTACACTGGAATCCTAGTATATGATGTCAAGATCCTTTCCAAATATTATCTATACCTTTAAGTCCAAGCAAAGGCGCATTTGAAAAGTCTAAAAGTCAGTTAGAATTGGATGAGTTCAGTTTGATTGATACCTACTGAAGTTATGTTCTTAAAACATTCTGATTCCAAAAGACAGATACAAAAAAGTATACCATATTTTTCCTTGACCAACAGATGCAGCACAGACATCTTCTGGAAAGTCATAAAACAGAAAATAAGTACCTAGAGTTTTCAAAAATAAAAATCCAAATTGATAATTCTGACATTGTCCTGTAACATAGGTATGGAATGGATATTATTACCATAGCAGCTAAGAGGTTTGTGCTGCTTACTGCAGATGCCAGCCATGTTAAATAATGTAATAATGCATAGAGAGAATTATATTGGAATGCTCAGAAAAAGATATGTCTAAAACACCTGCAATGCCCAAAAATAATTTGGGTCATCTTGAGTAGACAAATTCAACATTCACATTTAGCTGTAAGTGGCTGCAGAGCTTGATAGTCAGCTTGTAAGAGATTTCATATAAAAATAATTGAGAAACTTCAACTTTGTTAATATGGTGAAGAATATGAGATAGAAACAAAAAAGTAATGGTCAAAAGCAAAAACCTCAATTAAAAAAGTATAGTTTGCATTACCTAAATTTGGAATGAACTGCCATATTGGAAAGGGTTACTGAACAGATAATAACCTTTGTTTGCTTTAAAAACAAACAGGCAGCTGCACTTTCTCCCTTGTATTGCCTGTATAGGGTGTGCAGGAGGGTGGCAGCTTGTAGTGCAACTTAAGTTTTGTGCCCAACCTTAGCACTCTCTACTGGGAAGAGTGACTGTTAAAAACAGTCTGCCATCACCCCAATCCATGAAGCCAACAGAACATTAGAGGTAGCGGCTTGTAGAGTTCCTGTGCCAAGAAGCCAGATCATCTCCTCCTGCAAGCCTCAGTTCAGTAGAGGCATTATTGTGCAAACACCGGAAGTGGTATCATACAGGTAGGCCAAAGCGGTGCTTCTTTTTCTTCACAGACTTTGAGTTTGTTAACCTACGTAGATCCTCCTCACCATCAGATTCTTCCATTTCATCATCAGCCGATATGAGAATCTAGTATAAAAGAGAGAATAGAGTTATGGCATTGAGCTTCACAGTTCCAAGATATACTTCACCTCCTAGGCAAGCAAGTATCAAAGTTTAACTATGGGAAGAAGAAAAAATGTCATATATACACCAGCCACAACTTAATGACCAATATTGAGTAGGTTCCACTTATGCAACCAAAACAGCCTTGACCCGCTAAGGCATGACACCACTAGACCTCTGAAGGTAAGCTTTGGTATCTGGCACCAAGCCGTCAGTTGCAGATCCTTTAAGACCAGTAAGTTGGGAGGTGGGGCCTCCATGGATAGGACTTGTGTTTCCAGCACATCCCACAGATGCTTGACTGGATTGAGATTTGGAAAACTGGGAGATCAAGTCAACACCTCAAAAACGTTATTGTAATTTTCAAACCATTCTTTAACCATTTTTGCAGTGTGACAGAGTGCATTATCCTGCTGAAAGAGACCACTGATATCAGGGAATATTGTTTCCATGAAAGAGTGTACTTAGCAAGAATGTTTAGGTAGATGGCAAGTGCCAAGTAACATCCACGTGATTGGCACGACCCAAGGTTTCCCAGAAGAACATTGCCCAAAGCATCACCCTGTCTTGCCTCTGTCGGCTTGCCTTCTAGTGACATCCCCCCCCCCCCCCCCAGATAAGCAATATACACTCACCTGGCCATCCACTTGATGTAAAAGAAAATGTGATTCATCAGACTGAGCATGCTCCCTCCACTGCTCTGTGGTCCAGTTTTGATGCTCATGTGCCCAATGCCGATGTTTTTGAATGTGGACACAGGTCACCATGGGCACCCTGATCGCTCTGTGGCTATGCAGTCCTACAAAACAAACTGCAATGCCCATTTTTTCTGCTTTCAACACATCAACTTCAGTGACAATATGTTCACTTGCAGTTTAATACAGTATCTCACATAAATGAGCACACCCCTCACATTTTTGTACATTTTTTATTATATCTTTTCATGTGACAACACTGAAAAAAATGACACTTTGCTACAATGTAAAGTAGTGAGTGTACAGCTTGTATAACAGTGTAAATTTGCTGTCCCCTCAAAATAACTCAACACACAGCCATAAATGTCTAAACCGCTGTCAATATTTTGTGTGGTCGCCATTATTTTCCAGCACTGCCTTAACCCTCTTGGGCATGGAGTTCACCAGAGCTTCACAGGTTGCCACTGGAGTCCTCTTCCACTCCTCCATGATGATATCACAGAGCTGGTGGATGTTAGAGACCTTATGCTCCTCCACCTTACATTTGAGGATGCTCCACAGATGCTCAATAGTGTTTAGGTCTGGAGACATGCTTGGCCAGTCCATCACCTTTACCCTCACATTCTTTAGCAAGGCAGTGGTCGTCTTGGAGGTGTGTTTGGGGTCATTATTATGTTGGCATACTGCCCTGCGGCCCAGTCTCTGAAGAGAGGGGATCATGCTCTGCTTCAGTATGTCACAGTACATGTTGGCATTCATGATTCGCGCAATGAACTGTAGTTTCCCAGTGCCGGCAGCACTCATGCTGCCCCAGACCATGACACTCCCACCACCATGCTTGACTGTAGGCAAGACACAATTGTCTTTGTACTCCTCACCTGGTTGCCGCCACACACGCTTGACACCATCTGAACCGAATAAGTTTATCTTGGTCTCATCACACAGGACATGGTTCCAGTAATCCATATCCTTAGTCTGCTTGTCTTCAGCAAACTATTTGTGGGCTTTCTTGTGCGTCATCTTTAGAAGAGGCTTCCTTCTGGGACAACAGCCATGCAGACCAATTTGATGCAGAGTGCGGCGTATGGTCTGAGCACTGACAAGGTGACCCCCCACCCCTTCAACCTCTGCAGCAATGCTGGCAGCACTCATACATCTATTTCCCAAAGACAACCTCTGGATAGGACGCTGAGCACGTGCACTCAACTCCTTTGGTCGACCATAGCGAGGCCTGTTCTGAGTGGAATCTGTCCTGTTAAACTGCTGTATGATCTTGGCCACCATGCTGCAGCTCAGTTTCAGGGTCTTGGCAATCTTCTTATAGCCTAGGCCATCTTTATGTAGAGCAACAAATCTTTTTCGCAGATCCTCAGAGAGTTCTTTGCCATGAGGTGCCATGTTCAACTTCCAGTGACCAGTATGAGAGAGTGAGAGCGATAACACCAAATTTAACACACCTGAGATCTTGTAACACTAACGAGTCACATGACACCAGGGAGGGAAAATGGCTAATTGGGCCAAATTTGGACATTTTCACTTAGGGGTGTACTCACTTTTGTTGCCAGCGGTTTAGACATTAATGCTTGTGTGTTGAGTTATTTTGAGGGGACAGAAAATTTACACTGTTATACAAGCTGTACACTCACTACTTTATATTGTAGCAAAGTGTAATTTCTTCAGTGTTGTCACATGAAAAGATATAATAAAATATTTACAAAAATGTGAGGGGTGTACTCACTTTTGTGAGATACTGTATATCCTACAGATTTTGAGATGCCATTGTAACAAGATAATCAATGTTATTCACGTAACCTGTCAGAGGTCATAAAGTTATGGCTGATTGGCGGATTGGTTCTGTCACTGGCACTAAATGGACTTTTGCCCATAAGAGTTTGATATCAATTAATGTTCTTTAAAAGGTATTAAACACAAAACCAAAAAATGTAATATACTGCAGCTTAGAAATCATTAGATTGGTAAATGTGTGGGATTCCTCAAGATCGTTCACATTATTAGGAGAAGGCTAGAAATAACCAAAACACAATGTGAAAATGAATATATGATTTAACATTTTGACCATAAATACGCACAAGAGACTCCATTTTGTTCATGCTGTTGAAATGTGTTCTGTAACCGTCACCTAACACCCATAGACGTCTTCTGCTAAAAGCGCTCTACTCCCCCCTCCCCTCTCAAGGTTTTACTTTTGCAATTGTTCTATTCGCTAGCTTTTAATAATATATTTCTATTTGTTAGTTTTTAATAACATCTCACACCATCCCTTTCTTATCTATGTATAAAATAACATGTAATAATAAATTCTGACACTGAGCGGACATTTTAAACACAGTGATTGAGTCCTGTGAATCTGTTCCTGCAGCTGCAGTATTAACTCTGTTTTAGAGTCCCAATCAGAAATTAGTCATAACAGTTTTGGCGAGTCAGATATCAGGAGTTTGGCAGAGTCTCCAGAAGGAACCGCGCTTTGATCGGGATCATCGGGAATGCAGACCTCTAAATGCCGGCTAGGTAAGCTATCCTTAAGCTTGCTTTATTTCTGCCTTTCCTATGTATCCTATTTGTTGGTTCTCAAGGAAACCAGACCACTCTCGGACCGTTCAGGTTGGATAACGTGTGTGTGTGAATGTGTTTGTGTCCCCCTTCACGGGTTGGGCTGTTTGTGGATAGGGAGAATCCTCTGCAGTTCCCTGTGTTGACTCCTTGTGGGTGACCTTGGTCAGAGGAGCATGGTAGGGTCAGGTAAAACTCACAGAGAAGAGACGAGGAGGGTCTCTTAATGAGTGTTTTGTCTATTGTCATAAACCCCTTCTATCCACATAGATAAGTGGAGACTATTCTTGTAAATCTGCAGATTTGCTATACTATTTGTTTTAGAGGCAAGAGGGTATAGGCAAAGTAGAGAAGACTGGACAGTCATTATGGGCATTAAATTAATTAAGGGAATGAAGGGTGAGAGGCCTCCAGAAAATGCCCAGCGCAAGATGAGCGCTAGAGTATATATGAACCAAAGGTACAGTTCCGCCTATACTGAGCCCCTAGATAAAATGGGTAGACTGGACAAAGGGAACAGCTAAACCTTTAAAATCTGAAGGGACTTTTGATTTACAAGTATGGCAAATTTTTCTGCACGATTATGGCCCACTACTGTGCAGTGAAGGAACGTGGAGAATAGCTTGCACATGGGAGACAGGAGCTAAAGTTGCAAATAAAACTGGCTTGACAGAGATGTTTAATAAAAGTGCTGCCCAAATTTACTACATTTGGCCAGAAGACTCTGTAGAGGAGGACCCCCACCTTATGTGGCTGCCAAGTTTGGCTTTAAGGGGTCCATCCACAAAAGCAAAAGAATTAGATTACATGGAACATACAAAACATGAGCTGGGCAATATAGTAGAGAGCAGAGGTATAACAGCCCCATATCAACCTACAAAGAGGGATTTGGCTTGTGTCCTAGAATCATAAATCAAAAGGCACATATGCAAAACTAGATCTCTCTGAACTTTGGCCAGAGAAAGATAAAGTCTGAACTTCCAGAGCAAACCATAATTTCCAAATTGTGGCAGCAAGATGAAGAGAGAAGGAAGGGAGATAACACCCCTTCTGTCCCTGGCACAGAGCAATCTGTTGCAGTTTATCCTGTCAGAATCCAATTCGTTTTTGAAGGTAATGCTGTTGACAGTAAGTCTCAAATTAAATGGCATGTACATTTTAGTCACCAAGAAATGAGAGCCATACTAGAGGGATTGGGAGATCCTAGAAAGAATCCAATTGGGTTTGCAAACAAACTTAGCGCTGCACAGGAAGCATATGAGGCTTCTGCTACTGACATTCATCAGCTTCTTATTACAGCAGTGGGAAGCAACATGTCTGGCTATATACTTAAAGAATGTGGTTGAAGGAAAAATTGCCCCAAATACAGTCAGGTCCATAAATATTGGGACAACACAATTCTAATCTTTTTGGCTTTATACACCACCATGATGGATTTGAAACGAACAAGATGTGCTTTAACTGCAGAATTTCAGCTTTAATTTGAGGGTATTTACGTCCAAATCAGGTGAACGGCGTAGGAATTACAACAGTTTGTATATGTGCCTCCCACTTTTTAAGGGACCAAAAGTAAATGGGACAATTGGCTGCACAGCTGTTTCATGGCCAGGTGTGTGGTTTACCCTTATTATCCCATTTACGAGAAACAGATAAAAGGTCCAGAGTTCATTTCAATCGTGCTATTTGCATTTGGAATTTGTTGCGGTCAACTCCCAATATGAGATCCAAAGACCTGTCACTATCAGTGAAGCAAGCCATCATTAGGCTGAAAAAACAAAACAAACCCTTCAGAGAGATAGCAAAAACATTAGGTGTGGCCAAATCAACTGTTTGGAACATCCTTAAAAAGAAAGAATGTACCGGTGAACTCAGCAACACCAAAAGACCCAGAAGACCACGGAAAACAACTGTGGTGGATAACCGAAGAATTCTTTCCCTGGTGAAGAAAACACCCTTCACAACAGTTGGCCAGATCAAGAATACTTTCCAGGAGGTAGGTGTATGTGTGTCAAAGTCAACAATCAAGAGAAGACTTCACCAGAGTGAATACAGAGGGTTCACCACAAGATGTAAATTGGTGAGCCTCAAAAACAGGAAGGCCAGATTAGAGTTTGCCAAACATAAAAAAAGCCTTCACAGTTCTGGAACAACATCGTATGGACAGATAAGACTAAGATCAACTTGTACCAGAGTGATGGGAAGAGAAGAGTATGGAGAAGGAAAGGAACTGCTCATGATCCAAAGCATACCACCTCATTAGTGAAGCATGGTGGTGGCAGTGTCATGGCGTGGGCATGTATGGCTGCCAATGGAACTGGTTCTCTTGTATTTATTGATGATGTGACTGCTGACAAAAGCAGCAGGATGAATTCTGAAGTGTTTCAGGCAATATAATCTGCTCATATTCAGCAAAATGCTTCAGAACTCATTGGATGGCACTTCACAGTGCAGCTGGACAATGACCCAAAGCATACTGCGAAAGCAACCAAAGAGTTTAAGGGAAAGAAGTGGAATGTTATGCAATGGCCAAGTCAATCACCTGACCTGAATCCGATTGAGCATGCATTTCACTTGCTGAAGACAAAACTAAGGGGAAAATGCCCCAAGAACAAGCAGGAACTGAAGACAGTTGCAGTAGAGGCCTGGCAGAGCATCACCAGGGATAAAACCCAGTATCTGGTGATATCTATGCGTTCCAGACTTCAGGCTGTAATTGACTGCAAAGGTTTTTCTAACCAAGTATTAAAAAGTGAAAGTTTGATGGATGATTGTTAATCTGTCCCATTACTTTTGATCCCTTAAAAAGTGGGAGGCACATATACAAACCGTTGTAATTCCTGCACCGTTCACCTGATTTGGATGTAAATACCCTCAAATTAAAGCTGAAAGTCTGCAGTTAAAGCACTACTTGTTTGTTTCATTTCAAATCCATTGTGTTAGAGTATAGAGCCAAAAAGATTAGAATTGTGTCAATGTCCCAATATTTATGGACCTGACTGTATATGGACAAACCAGACATGCTGAATTTATGAATGCCAAGCAAGGAAAAGAGGAAGCCGCAGGGGCTTATTGGAGGCAGTTAAGCGATATGGCTGAGGAAGCAGGCCTTAAAATAGAGGAAGAGAAGGTGGGAAAAACTGCAAGTCCATCTACATAACTGGTGAAACAAAGGTTTCTTGATGGTTTAATACCCCAGTTGAAAGAAAAAATGTTTGCAGCAAGGCCTGAGGCAGGCAATATGTCTATTAGAGACATCCTGCCTATCCTGTTATCCATAGAAAACAGGATTAACCAAAAAGACAGCAAACCCAAGGTTATGTACATGGGGAAGCAGAGAGGAAGAGGCAAGGGCAATTTCAAAAATCATGGCAATCGGGACCAATTATATGCTACAATTGTAATGGGGAAGGACACATAGCCAAATTTTGCCATCTTCCTGACCGTAGACTGGAAAGGAGCTTAGAGGCACCTCATGCTGATCACAGTTCTCTGCCAAAAGCAGTGGATCAGGCATAGGAAAATGGCATGCCAGTATCAATCATGTTTAAATAGGGGAGACAATGGTCCCAAGGCCAGAGTAAAAGTATTTTTACAAGAACTCCCCTATACTGGAGGAGAAACAGAATTAACATGTTTAACAGATACTGGTGCAAGCCGAAGTGTTTTTAATATAGAGGACTTACCTCCAGGATTATTATCTACAAATGTTATCTCTGGTGTTGGCCTAACCGGGACCTCTACTGATTTGGTTGAGTCCAAGCCACTTAAACTCAGGCTAGGACAGCAAACAGAAATTGTCACTAAAGTGTTAGTTTCAGACACAGTACCTACTAATCTTTTGGGAACTGACATTTTAAACCAAATTTTACCAAACATAGACTACACTCCTACAGGAGTCCAAGTGGTCAGTAGTCTGTCAGGAGAAGTCTTAAATTCTGCCTGTGGGGTATTTTTAATCCAATTATATTAAAAATCTGCGCTTAGGAAGTTAGAGGGTTGCAGCCTTCCCTTAATTAGTTCCCAATGGGACCTACTTGAGTATAAGATAGAAAGAAAGAAGGGGGGATATGGCGCTACCCTATGGTGACCCAACTGGTAATGCACAACCTGATATATATAGGTGAGTAAAGGGAGTAGTGTGTAAAAAAATGATAAAAACAACAAAAAACGCTTAGGTGCATCAAAACTGAACCACAAAAAAACACATCAAATAATGCACCCTATTATATGTATATACCCACTAGCAGTGCAATTATAGATTAAATTTTTTATAAGTGCTGTCATATTATAAATAGGAACCGCTAAGTTGCAACTGAGCTAAAACAAAAAACACTATCAAGCGAAACAATAAATCATATCAAAGATGAAATCAACAGTATTAAGTATATGATCAGTGTGAATACTTGTTCCAATGCACTGTAAATACCGGTGAGGTTAAATGTTAATCAAGTACTGAACTTAACCAAAATATTCGTGTGAGTGTGTAATTATATAGATAAATTATATAAATAAACCAAAATATTCGTGTGGGTGTGTAATTATATAAATAAACCACTAATTAGTCCAATGTGCTTCACAGGCGGAGTCACGCTCACACGTCACACACGGAAGTTCTGGCTGGAACGCAAGTTGGGACGCACGCACTAGGACTGGCTTCCTGGTCTCAACCTTGCTTACGGCCGTGCTGCACTGGGTCTTGTTGGATTTTATCGCTGTTTGGAATACAATTTTAAATAAATTTAGCATACTTCACTACGGAAGTCCCCTGTTTCTTTTGCATGGAGGAGAGGATTGATTGGTGGTGCTAAATCGCTGGGGGGTCCAGGTCTGCAACGGATGCCCGGAGGGCTGCATCGGATTGTTGGTGGAAGCCGGCGGAGGAGCGGAGCATAAAGGGGGAACATCTAAGGGAATACCTATCATAAGCTACCCACTCTGCACCTATTACCCCTGCAGGGGTGACCACGTCTGGTGAGTGGGGAAACATAGGGGGAGCACCTGAAGTCACCAAGTTCATATGAGCACAGAAGTCACCGGTTTTCTACATCTTTTATATATTTATAAAAATTCTTTGGACTGCACACTGTGGGAGGATACTTTTGGCATCCTGGTTTGGACATTATAATGCACATTGGACTAATTAGTGGTTTATTTATATAATTACACACCCACACGAATATTTTGGTTTATTTATATAATTTATCTATATAATTACACACTCACACGAATATTTTGGTTAACTTCAGTACTTGATTAACATTTAACCTCACCGGTATTTACAGTGCATTGGAACAAGTATTCACACTGATCATATACTTAATACTGTTGATTTCATCTTTGATATGATTTATTGTTTCGCTTGATAGAGTGTTTTTTGTGTTTCAGTTCAGTTGCAACTTAGCGGTTCCTATTTATAATATGACATGCACTTATAAAAAATTTAATCTATAATTGCACTGCTAGTGGGTATATACATATAATAGGGTGCATTATTTGATGTGTTTTTTGTTGTTCAGTTTTGATGCACCTAAGCGTTTTTTGTTGTTGTTTTTTATCATTTTTATACACACTACTCCCTTTACTCGCCTATATACATCAGGTTGTGCATTACCTGTATAGCCACGGGTTAATTCCCAATTTATAAATCTAAGTTGAGTCACCATAGTGTAGCGCCATATCCCCCTTTCTTTCTTTCTATCTTATTTTTAATCCAAGACTCCACTCTGCCATTTCCACCAGAATTGAAAGTGATTCCCACTGAATTATGGGCCACCAGAAAATATGATGTAGGTCTGCTGGATTGCACCCTAGTCATGATAAAAATTAAACCAGGAGCCCATCTCCCACAGGTTAAACAGTACCCACTGAGTATTGCTCAGACTGAGGGGATAAAGGATCAAATCACTCAACTGAAAGCAGCAAGGGTTGCTGTACCAATTAAGTCCCAAGTCAATACACCCCTGTTCCCAATTGCAAAGAAGCCAGACATGCAATAGAGTTTGTCGATCAGCCTACCTGTCTCCATGTGTTCATTTCTAGAGACCAGCTGCCCCTCACCTGACTGCTTTTGTAACCTCTCCTCTAAGCATGGCTCCACCCCAGGCCCTACCAGGGAACCCTATATTAACCTGTGCACTGCAAGCCAGCAGTGCTGATCAACCATTGTGTTTTAGCCTCCGTGTGTACTTGCTGTGTTTCCTACGTCTGATTTCTGTTACTGACTTTGGCCTGTTCTTAACTATTCCCGTCTGCTCGTGACCCTGACCTTTGGCGTGTCCCTGACCATCCCTGTTTGCCTGTGACCCTGAATCTTGGCGTGTACTCTGTTGTCCTTATCTGCTTGTGGCCCCGACCTTGGCTTGTCCCTTACTTCCTTGTTGTTCCAGCCTGCTGCCTCCTTCCTCTTCTCCTGTAGTCTACTGTGAGCGTGAGCTGTGAGACCCTGGGGGCCGCGACCTGGAGCCAGACTGCAGCGCAGTCCATCCTTACCATTAAACGCTCTGGTGAACACCTGCTGGCTCTTAGACTTCGCGCCCTGGAGAATCTATGCTCTAGCTCCCAGTGGGATCTGTGTCAGTGATCCAGTAGACCTGCTTCCTGAACCTCCCAGGGGTCTATCCGCAGCAGTCAGTCCTAGGGTCCACTACCTAGCGGTGCACTTCTGACTCCTACAGAGTGCATCTGTCACCTAGCCTCAAGGTGACCTGACAAATAGTTTGTAGATATGGAATTCCTGAAACTATTGA
Source organism: Lithobates clamitans (assembly GCA_037952925.1). NCBI lineage: Eukaryota > Metazoa > Chordata > Amphibia > Anura > Ranidae > Lithobates > Lithobates clamitans. The sequence goes on from JBBGZY010000638.1 coordinate 494,573, forward strand.
GAGTGACAAAGGAACCCATTTTACTGGGGAAGTAATGAAAGAGGTAATGGAAGCCCTTCACATACAGCAAGCTTTCCATACACCTTATCATCCACAAAGTGGTGGTAAAGTTGAGAGACTTAATGGAATTTTGAAAAACAGATGTGCAAAAATTAAAGCAGATACAGGAAAAGGATGGGTGGAAGCTTTGCCATTAGCCCTATATTCTGTACGAACTACCCCTAAACAACCACATGGGCTGTCCCCCTATGAGATTTTACTTGGAGGGCCACCCAAAACAGGGCTATATTTTCCCCAACAGTATCAGGCTTCTCACTCTAATCTGTTAGAATGTGTTCAGATTTTGCAAAGAACATTGAATAAAATACATGAAGGTGTTTATAAATCTATCCCCGACCCAGATTCTGTTTCAGGTATTCACAGAATCCAACCAGGTGACTGGGTGGTGGTCAAGCGACACGTCAGAAAGCCGCTAGAAACAAAATTTGACAGACCACATTTGGTGCTTTTGACAACCGGTTCTGCTGTCAAGTTGGAAGGAAAGCCCACTTGGATTCACGCCAGTCACTGCAAGAAAATCTTGAAGTCATGATATCCTTTGAAAAAATGATGATGTTTTTCTTTTTGTTGTTTGTGAGAACTGAGACATAGAAAAATAACCCTGTCATCCAAATGTTAAAATTGTATGCAACCCATAGCAACGCTAGTAACTGCTGGGTGTGTTCTCACTTACATCCCCAAACAGGAACAATACCCATGATAGCAATGCCTCTCAAATTCACTGATCTAAACAGGACCAGAATAAATGGCTCATACATAGTCTTCACAGCTAATGAGCACAGATCAGTAACTTTCATGGTTTCAAAACAGATAAACACTCCACAGATTTGTTTAAACATTACATGCCCGTTTAACACTAAATGCACACAGTTGGGCAATTCAGATTGCACCGGAGCAAAAATTACAGTTTATGGAGGAAACTATGGTCAATATTATTATATCCCAGATCCAGAGTTAAATAGAACCCTTTATAGTACAAATTGCTCACAGTTCCCAATATGTGAAAATATTGGTAACCTGAGATTCCATGTTATTGCTTCCAGTTTTTTAGGAGCAGGCATACCGTCCATACGTAGAGGGTTATATTATATATGTGGAAATAAAGCTTACGCCTGGCTTCCTACTAATGTTACAGGTACATGTTATATTGGAAAGTTAGCACCTGCTTTGGCTGTTCGCAAAGATACAGTGCGACCAGATCAAAGTCCAGAATACCCTTTAGTGTGCAAAAGAGAGCTGTTCACTGAAGGTGACATGGCATGGTCATGGTTCCCTTCCTGGACAGGATGGGGAATTGAAGCAATGAAAAGGATAAATAATTACACTAGAATTGTAGATGAGATTATTAAGCTTACTACCACTGATATAGGTTTATTAAGCGAAGAAATGGCTCAGTTTAAAAAAGTAGTATTAGAGCACAGATTAACGCTAAATTATCTCACTGCAGCTCAAGGTGGGATGTGTAAGGTATTTCACACTGACTGTTGTATATACATTTCTGATAATGAGGACATTATTAAAGGGCATCTTGCTAAGATAAGAGAACTACAGAATAAGGCCAGAGATATTGCTATAGATGGATGGAACCCCTTTAAGGATTTAGGAGGTTCTGGTGACTTTTTATATGGCATAGCAACATGGTTACAGAAACTAGGTGCTTACATTGTGATGTACCTCATATTTGTTATTTACATCCTCATCAGGCTATGCCTCTGTGTGACCACCCGCTGTACCAACAAATGTACCAGCCCCGATGAACCCATTATTGTTAGAAAGCTAGGAGAGAGCTGAACGGACGCCGTCTCTCTGCGCCAATGTAACAGGAGTTACCAGCAATCGGCTGAATGTAACGCGGAGAAGAATGGCGTCAAAAAAAAGGAGGGAAATGACATGGACATTTACTGTATTGTTCATTTAAGCACAAGAGACTCCATTTTGTTCACGCTGTTGAAATGTGTTCTGTAACCGTCACCTAACACACAGACACATCTTCTGCTAAAAGCTCTCTACTCCTCCCCCCTCCCGGTTTTACTTTTGCAATTGTTCTATTCGCTAGCTTTTAATAATATATTTCTATATGTTAGCTTTTAGTTAGCATATTTCTATTTGTTAGTTTTTAATAACATTTCACACCACCCCTTTCTTATCTATGTATTAAATAACATGTTAATACATTTTGACACTGAACGGATATTTTAAACACAGTGATTGATTCCTGTGAATCTGCTCCTGCAGCTGCAGTATTAACTCTGTTTTAGAGTCCCAATCAGAAATTAGTCATAACAATACACTTTATTTATCTGCAGTTTATAGGCATGCAGAAGTTCTCTGAATTCAAACAGCTTTCAACTACAGAGAATCAAACATTTAAATAAAAGAAATCAAAACAGTTTTTGCCACTGCTGTACTGGAAGCCAAAGCAGTGCTGTCAGCTCTATTCAGTTCTCTTTTTTTCTGTATTTGCAGTGTTGTTAAAGGGTGAAAACATGGGGAAATGTGCATGTGCTGCAGAGATGTATTTTTTTTTTTTTTACAGCTTCCTGGATCACTTCTCACTCTAAAGAGGTGTAGGTTGTACTTCATTGTTCAATGTAATAAATACCAAAAATGAACCCAGAAATAGGAAAGTTTCCAGACCAATTTTGAAGTTCGGAGGTGTATACAAAGTCACAACAGCTGTACAGTATTGCAAATCATTTTTCACATAGTTTGCATGCATGTATGTATGTCAGATGTATTATTTAGCTGTTAGGCCCTGCTCACACGAGCATACTATGCTGTACGCCAATGCAAGGGCTGAGTTTACTCACATAGAGATGCACAGGGGTTCCATGAATCCCCATGCATCTAGTCCTATTAATTTCAATTGAGAAGCAGCGGCTGCACAGACACAGCCGCGCAATTGCAGGTGCACAGCCCTAAACACAGACACTGTGTTCAGGGCCCTGCACCTACACCCACACTGCTGTCAAATCTGGATCAGCAGCTGTGTTCATGCAGCTGCTGCATTCCAACTGACATGCATGGGACACTTGTGCATCCCTGTGTGGGCAAACATGGCCCTCGCACGGGCATACCATAATGCTATTAGTGTTTTTATATTTTGATATAGATCACAGATCCTGGGGCAACTATTTCTTAACTTATTAACTATTGTGCAGCCATGGAGGTTATTAATTTTTTCTCTAATAGACGTATGCACGCCCACGTGAATGAGACCGTAGCCTTTATTTTTTGCATAAAATAATTTAAATGATTCTGCATTGTTTCAGACAGTTTTGCATTACTGACACAATTGCTGTAAACATTAGATCACAAAAGGGTTAACGCACAAACCAAAACGTCCTGTATAAGCATCACAAAAAAGTGCTTCTAACAGGTTGAAAGAGTAAGGAAAAAGCAAAAACGGTGACTGAAATTTACAACACATTATGCTTGTTCAGCAACTTCAGCTAGTAGCCTCGCTCTGTACAGTCGTAATAGAGAAGATAGCACAATTTATAATAAATATAATGTAGAAAAACATTGCATATAGAATTAGAATGATGTGGCTCTTCTTTACCAACACCACCTACAAAGAAAGAAAGAGGCTTTGTGTCTAGAAAAGTGAGGAGGCGGTAATGAAGCTACAATATCAGACACTCATAATAGGATTTGCAAAAGCCCAATTTGCATTGAAATACAATGACAACATTGAAGAAAATACCTTTCCTTTTTTAGGTCTTGAGACTTCCAGTAAGAAATAAAGTGGCAGTGGAAAGTGGATTGTGCCAGTGCCAAGTGCATGTATGCCAATAAGTATTACAACATTGATGCCACAGTTTTATGAAACACAGATGGTACTGTTTATATATGCATAGCCAGAAAATCAGGAAGAGTATTACTAGGTCAACAGCAGTGAACTTCCTATTTAAAAATGGCAAGTACATCTAAAGAAAACAATATTAATACAAGCACAATATGTGGTATTTCTAAAAATTAACAGTAAAAAAAAATGCAGCAAGCTGTGAAGCTGCAAGTAAACATGCCAGCGCTAGGGAACTGAAGACTAGTGAAGAACCAGTTCAGATGAGGACTGCGCTGGACCCCTGGACAGGCAAGTGACCTTTTAATAAAAGTCAGCAGCTACCTTAATTGTAGCTGCTGATTTTTACATTTTTTTCAAACAGGGCAAAGAAATGCTTTAATGTAGTAGTCACTGTTTTTCTTTAAAACAAAGAATATTTTCAAAAGCACAGCAAGTCTAAAAAATTGCCACAGGCCATGAGTAATGAGAAAGCCCAACTAAAGCAAGGTATACACAAATAAATAGTCTATTTTCATTCAACTAGCAGGTTGAATTAAAAAAAAAATCTGACAAATTCATGCATCCAGACAAGCGATGTCAATGCAGGGATCTCACCCGCAGTGCTATTGTATTCTGACAGTGGGGACTCCCTCCCCCATCCCGTCAGGATACAAAGATCAGCGCTGTCAGCCATTGGCTGCATGCGCTTTTCGAATGTAGGTTTGCTGGCAGGACCGGCAGACCAGCTTCTGTTGAACAGACATGGGTACAAGTTCCTTCTGGTCCGGCCAAATTTTAGTACATGTATACCCAACTTTAAATCCTGGAATTGAAAACCACTATTGTCGCTCAGGTGACTGATAAGCTGTACTGTATGTCAAATGTTAATTATATTAAGGCTTTTTGACGTTTGCATCATCCTTTTTTGCCTTCAATTGTTTATCTGAAGCCAATTAACCATCAATTACTTGATATCATACTATATGTACAAAACTATAAACACTAGGGGTGCACTGAATGCAGGATGCACTTAACTGAAAACCGAAACCGAAAATGAGAGTTTAAAAAAAAATATATATATTTTTATACATAATTGTATTATACTTGACTTTTTAATTAATATCAATTTAAATGAATATGAATTTATTGTTGGCCATTATTGGCACCTTTAGTGCAAGAAAACTCAAGAAAAATGCAGTCCGCAGTCTTTGACCATCTCTTGTATCATGTCCTCAGTCTCTAACCATCTCCTGTAGTATGTCTGCAATCTCTTACTTAAACACACTGCTAAGGCTGGGTTCACACCTATGTGAATTGGATGCGGAATTCTTCCGCATCCAATTCGCATAGCAAGAGAATGTGACTGGCTCTCTATGGAGACGGTTCACATATCTCTAGGGCAGCTGCGGAGTGCACTGCACAGAAACGCTGTGCGTCTTTGGCTCAGTTTCAGGGCTGAATTCAGGCAAAGATTCGGCCCTGATTCGTCCTCATTCCTGTGCGATCCGCAGCCGCTTCCAGGGTGAACCAAGCCTAATAGTATTGGCAAAATCTCCATTCGGTGCACATCTAGCAGACATGATACAGGAGGTGGTCAGAGACTGCAGACATGATACAAGAGATCAATGCAGCCTCACCAATGTCCATCAAATGCAGCCTCACCAGTGCCCGTCAGATGCAGCCTCACCAGTGCCCGTCAGATGGCGGAACATTATTACTGTGGCCACCTGGACAATTCAGCTACGTGACACAAGGAGATTGCCGCTCTGTGTGAGGAGGGAGGAGAGGTGGAGGGGGGAAGGAGAGGAGGAGGAGGGAAGCGAGGACTAGGACTGAGCCTGTGCCGCCAGGATGACACCTCTGCAATGTGCGGCACTCGGGGTGGACCCCGCCCCCCTTTCGGTGCCATTATCCGCACCTTTTCTTCTTTTGGCCGATGCCAAAAAGAGTTTTTGTCCGATATGTTTTGGCGCACCACTAATAAACACTCCAGTTAGGTTCTGTATTTACAGAATCAAATTCACCTAGCCCAATTGGACCTAATATGCTCAGCCCAGTCCATGGTATTGTGCTTTTAACATGTTACTATGAAATTTGATAAAACTGTCTTCCCCTACACAATTTAAGCAATTATTTAAATATTTGATTATTCAAGGTGCACGTTGTCTATTCACGGAATAGATTCACAATTTCATTTTTTCATTTTGTAGGATTCATTTTGATTGTATGATATATATTTTTTGTGATAAGGTTTGCAATACTATTATTTTGTGCACGGTATTACCTTTTGGTTTGAGGGCAGCACTGCACTATTAATGTCATTATTCGCTGTTTAATATAACCTCTCCTAACCAGGACCGTCACACAATCGACTTTCTTTCAAAGTTCCAGGAAGTTAGGGCTTCATTCTTAATGTTTGAACCACCCATAATCTTTTTTTTTTTTTGGATGAACCATGATCACATCTACTCGGTCCTTTTCAAAATTTTCAAGGAAAAATTCAAAGGTTACTTTAAAAAAAAAAATCTATAAAAGCATATCCTAAATTTATATTTGCAAATTAAACCCTACAAAATTCCCTTCTGTCAGCTAGAATATTAGAAACTGGTCTGGATTTTCCAAACTTTAGCAGTTATTATTTATAAGCACATCTATTGCATTTTGCTTCATGGCTGACTCATTGGGCATACAACAGAGTGGATTAAAAAGGTTATGGTTGTCTCCTGTCGACCCCATTCATTCTTTTGAGAATTTTCTCCCAGAAGATCTTTGTCAATGCCCACTTTCTCCACTGTGTTCAGTCTCCCACTCTATATAGGGAGGTTGTAAAGATAATTTTCACTTAGGGCCTCCTATTCACACCCTATAAGTAGGCAACCTTGATTTCTACAGAAGGTCTTCCGGATGACCAACCTGGTGGATTCTCTTTAAAATTTTGAACCTGGGGAAAAGTATCATGAAGGTCCACCATTCTTTGCGGGGATATTAGCAAGTTGGACAACATGAAGTGGGGTGGCAGTAGAGACCGAAATTCCAGGTTTGTAGCCTCTATATACAATGCTCCGCACCCAAATGTCTAGGAACCTGACTGGTCGCAAAGGTCAACATACGTTCCTCCACTCTGACTGGTGAGAGCAGGCCTCACTGCAAGGAGGACTTGTTCATGGACTTAGAGGGTTTAGGTGCCGGGAACATATGACAGATCTGGCTTCCAGGCTTTGCCTTGGACTTGGAAGAATCAAAGGACCTCTTTTAGACTCTGAGGTGGAGAGCTTACAAGTCCAAGGCTTAGCATACTTGTGTTGGGGAAAAAGGGTGGTCTTTCCTCCAGTGACATAAGTTTGTCCAGGTATTCGCCCAAGGTTCCATTTAAACAAGAACATGCACAATAATTTTATTTTGGTATAGGGAAAGCTTTTCTTTCTTTGCCTACCTCAGACTCGGATTCATCATAAGAGGCTGCCCGCCGGTATCGCACTTTGTTACCATTGCGGGAGTCTGGACTTCCTTCCTTCTCTTCCATCTTGGCTTTTGTTTTCCCTTTCTTCATCAGAAAGTTGTCCACCACCCAGAACATTAATGCCTGTTGAACAGAAACAAAGAGTAAAAATGTACCCAACAACCAACAGAACTAAACCAAAATAATAAAATGGGTTGCATAAGTAAAAGTATAATCAGAATATGGAAGTCTAACTTAAATTTTTGTTAATGTGTTCTGTTCCCCAGGGAACAAGGTATATGCAGTACTTTGTCCAATCCACAAGATAGATTTAAAGACTTATTTATTTATTTTACTGGCAATATCGGCGATCTGTGATTTTTAGCCGGACTATGACATTGCTGCGGACAAATCTGACACTGAGTGACACTTTTTGGGGACCAGTGACACCAATACAGTGATCAGTGCTATAAAAAATGCACTGATTACTGTATAAATGGCACTGGCAGGGAAGGGGTTAACACCAGGGGCGATCAAAGGGTTAAATGTTCCCTGCTTACTAACTGTATGGGGCAGTGTCACAATGAAGGAAAAGAGATTTTTGCTTTAACTTTTATACACTAATTTTGTTGCACTTTATGT
>JBBGZY010000638.1:507500-521580 GCA_037952925.1 Lithobates clamitans
TAGTAAGTGCAAAATAAAGTGCATCTCTAGTCTAGGTCTCCAAACTTTCTAAACAAAGGACCAGTGTACTGCCCTTCGGACTTTAGGGGGGGAGGGGGTGTGCGGACTGTGGCCAGTAAAAGTAGAAAATGCCCCAGCATCAGTGGGAGTAAACAGTGCCTCAGGCTTGGTGTTCAGTGGGAGTAAGAAAAAAAAAATGCATAGCGCTTGTGGTCAGTAGGTGGACTAATAGTGCCCCATCATTTGTGTCAGTGGAAGGCAGAGTTCCCCACCATTGTGTCAATGGGGGGAATAATTCCCTATCTTTGGTGTCAGTGGGTGGAATTGTGCCCCATTTTTGGTGTCAGTGGAAGGAAGAATGCCTTATTGTTAGAGAGTGGGGAAGGGTTAGACTTTCTGACAAGTTTTCATTGCTGTGTGTGACCCCACTAGGGAGATTCATCATTCATGACCAATGTCACCAAAAGAGAAAATGTGGGTAAATCCAAAGTGTGAGAGTTGCCTCAAAACAAGAGGTGAGGGGAAACCTGTCTGAAGCGTGGTATACAGATCAGTGCATCAACACAAGCGATGTTGATGCAGGGATCTCTACCAATGTTCTACTATATTCTAACAGGGTGACCAAGCGCTGAGCAGATTGGAGGGAAGGGTCACACCCCCTTCCACACAACACACAGCGCTGAGGCTGTCAATCAGCTGGAGGTCCCTCCAGTATCACCATTTTTCTCTTGGTGTCAGGAAAACTTGTCAGAAGTGATTCATGATGATAGTTGGGAAATGAAGCAGCAGACACAAATGACACTTAGTGCTCTTAATTGAGACAAGTACACACTATAGAGGGATATGCTTTGTTCATAGTTCAAATCTGAGGTTTACAACCACTTTAACATAAAAATTCTAACTTCAACCTCTTCCCCCCTCCTTATATATTTCCCCCTTGTTACTTTTGTCTTGGTTATAGAGGGGGAAGAAGGAAAAAAAAAGGTTGTACATCGTGTTGCATTGCACATTTAACTTCTTTTATTCTAAGGCTGGTATGGTTACCATAGGTGCAGTGGCTGAATATTACACTTCCTAAGCATACCCCGTCTGTTTCCGGGCTGTACCAGCTTACGTATGTTCTGCACCTCAGGAGTGTTGCATATTTCTAGAGTGCATTCTAAGTTAACACCTTTTTTGGTTCTCTCTCTGGTTTGAAAACATATGTGATCTGTTGGAAAAAACGTCTATACATATATGTATATGTTGACATGCACATTACAATGTATGTATTCTTTATTATATTTGCAGAAAGTCTTATATCTCTCAATAGCAAGATTTCGCAACAGAAATTTGTGACCCCCCCCCCCCCCCCTCAATTGTAACAATTACATCCCCAATAGATTTTGCCATTCTGTGATTCATCTCACTCAAAACTGATGTCCACTGGCCTTTATTTCATGTTATCTGTTATAACATTGTAGTTATACACTAGCTATGCTTCAATTTAATGTTCTATAACTGCTAAACACTAACAGTTGTAAAAAAGAACCTGCATCTTCACAAATATCTTCAAAAGAAAATATGTTCACAAATACCAAAGCCAAGCACAGCCACTGAGCTCTGGGCAATGTCCCTTCCTCCCATTTTACAGAATCAAGCATTATCAGTGCTATAAAGTGGGTCACAGATCTCTTCATTTCCTGAAGGGAAACATAAGAAATTGCTGAGTTTAATTTTAAATCAGCCACGGGCCAGTATCCTTTTCAATGTTAACAGCTATACTGCATACAGAGAGACTGTTAACATAACATGTGCCTACTACACAACAGCTCACATTGTGCCAGGAAGCTGAACAAATCTTAGAGGAAGGAACGAGTGACTCAGACACCCAGAAAAACACCCCGAGAAGAACATTCCTACTTAAACTGGTCAGTATCCAATGCATTTAGAATGAAACATCGTTTTGACTGGTCTTCTGGGAAAAAAGTAACACAAAACTATACTATATAAATAGTTGATGAATATCTCTGCTATCTATAGTTCAAAAGATAATTTGATAATTTCCAGTTGTGGAAATGCTGTAAACATTGCTGTATGTTTGGTATTAAAATTGAATCATTCCTCTAAAGAGAACACAATACAATAGCTACTTTTGGCGATTGCACACATGCAAAAAAAAGAAAAAGGAGGAAAAAAACACGCACACGCACTGAACACCGATGTAGAATAAAGTTTGCCCTGAGCAACAATGGAAAGTACATTTTTCAATGAGCACAAATGCAAAGGAATAATATTTAATACTTATACTTTTATTTATTGTTATTTCTACACATATTTGAGGTTATAACTACAGCAACAACTATCGCTCCATGAGCTGTGGATCAAAAAGTTATTTCAGGGGTTCCCCGAGATCTGAAAACATTTTCGACTGTTTCACCAGGAAAGAGATGCTGAAAAAGACTGGACTAGTGTGCCCTTGTAATTGTGATGTGGTTTAAACATACAGGTTTTAATAATTCCACACCCAAATACAAATATGGACTTAATTGCCTTCTATTCTTATGCCCCGTACACACGGTCGGATTTTCCGATGGAAAATGTGTGATAGGACCTTGTTGTCGGAAATTCCGACCTTGTGTAGGCTCCATCACACATTTTCCATCGGATTTTCCGACACACAAGGTTTGAGAGCAGGATATAAAATTTTCCGACAACAAAATCCGTTGTCGGAAATTCCGATTGTGTGTACACAAATCCGACGGACAAAGTGCCACGCATGCTCAGAATAAATAAAGAGATGAAAGCTATTGGCCACTGCCCCGTTTATAGTCCCGACGTACGTGTTTTACATCACCGCGTTTAGAACGATCGGATTTTTCGACAACTTTGTGTGACCGTGTGTATGCAAGACAAGTTTGAGCCAACATCCGTCGGAAAAAAACCTAGGATTTTGTTGTCGGAATGTCTGAACAAAGTCCGACCGTGTGTATGGGGCATTAGACTTGAATTTTAAAATGAAGTAGAAGAGGGAAGTGTGTACCCGATTCTCAGCCTCCTTGCGTGCTCACTCAGACTCCACAGGAAAGACTTTGGCAGTAATGTGCAGGGAGCTGGAAGATCTGAACGTAGGTGCGGGTCCCTGCCCAACACAGACAAAAGAGGCCGCCCTCTCTGTGCTCCCTGCTGCCAGTACCGCAGCTGTGGCAGTGTGGGGAAGTATTCCATACCCGATCCAGCAAGTAAATCTAGGAGGATAGTGCAGTGCTAGCCCCTCCTTCTCACCACAAATGTCCAAGTAACAGCTGTCAGTCAGATGCCTGTGGGAGCGTCTGTGTGGGCAGCAATTTAAGCAATGGGTGGTCTATTATGTTTGTCCAGTAGTCCACATTGGGAGTGCGCTGTGGAGGGTGACTACATTTTCACATTAGGACTATGTAGAACAAGCACAGCCAATCTTTTAGAGGAAGTTGGAGCAGGGGAGAAGTATTTTTTTTGAATGTGCTGTCAAGTGCTATTATTAGAATGGATACAGATGGGTCCAAATAATAGGTACGGAGTAGGTATTTTTTCAAAATATTGGGTCCAATTTCACTTTAATTTCTGATGAAAACTGGTAACCCAGCTCAAATGAAAAAAATATGTACACATAATCTAGCAATTCATAAATGTAAAAAAATAATGTACCATATTCTCCAAAGCGTAAGGAGTCCCACTGTCTCCATTCCACTACACAGCTTACCACTCTCACACCCGCATAAATCAGTAGCATGCCCAGAGTGGCATCTAGAAGGAAATTTATTAAATACCTGCAACAGATAAAACGTGAAAAAAGTACAGGTTATGCAACATAATAAAAAATAAAAAATAAATAAATAAAAATGGATTTATACAGTAAAGTGTATGTTGACAACATCTGCATCTATTTGTTGCTTTCTGCATATAATGCATGTTTCTTACTATCAGTTCAATGGCTAGAAGAAAAGGCCAGTCTGCTTTGAAAGCATGCATTACGATCTTTTTAGTTAGTCAATAAATGGCATTACCATAAATCCAAATTTCTACTTTTATCAATGGCAAACATGGTACTCTGCTCATGATGTTAATGTTAACTGTAGCTTGTTGTTTATTTTGTTCATTTGCTCAGAAATACCCAGTGATCCTGCTAGTTCTCCCTGCTTCCTATCTGAATCTGACCATGCCCAGCACAAAAGGAGATCTGTGCTGGTATGGTCAGTTTGTATCCTTGAGATCAACGCTAGGAGTTACAGGACACCATGCCATTGTATGACATGTCTGTATCTTCCATTGTCAATTTTACAGCTAATCCCTCTGTCCAGCCCTGCTGTGTTGATTGAGAGCAGCTCCGGGCAGCATTCTTGCTGTCAAAAACTGCAGAGTACACAGACAAAGAATGTACTTTTCTGCTTTGTAATATATAAATGGTGCCCTTTCCTTTGCTATGCAGACACAAAAAGCATGTCACAGGAGAAAGCTATAGCCTCATGCAGTTAAAGCAGAGTTCCATCCAAGAGTAGAAGTTGTGCTTTAAGGACTCCTCACCCCCGTACACGCCACGTTTGGCATGTCATTTTTTTGGGGGTGGAGTGGGTACCTAATTTTGACAGGTACCCAGCTCCCACTTCCGCTCCGGCCGCCTAGGCGACTCGAGTGGAAGTTCTCCTCTTTCCCTCCCTGCAATCTTCTGGGACACATCACAGGTCCTAGAAGTTTGCCCGGCCATTGAGGAGGTGCAGTGCGACTTGTGCATGTGCAGTTCGTACCCAGCTGTGAAGGCACAACCTGTCATAGCCGGGTGCCCACACTTGTGATGCCGGAGCCGGGGAGAGGAGATGATGAGAACCGAGAGTTCGGGCGGCTGCATCGCTGGATCATGGGACAGGTGAGTGTGTGTTTATTAAAAGTCAGCAGCTACATTTTTTAAACACAAAAATGAGTTGACCTCCGCTTTGAGGCTGGTGGAGCTGTGTGTCCTAAGGGAAAGATGACAAGCAGGTGGTGGTAGAGATCCCAGGTAGTACCAAGGACCATTCAGGTGAAGGAGGACAGCAGAGTGAATTGACTGAGACATGCCTTCACACATACATGGGGGGAGAGGCCCACTTAGTGTTTTGAGCTGCACAGAATCTAAGCCTGGGCCTAAGCCATGTTCTACAGAGGATGGCTCTTGCCTACTAGGGGTATTGCCCTTGTGACAGGCATCCCTGAACTATTTTTCTGTCCTTAGCAATGGCATTATGGCAATCAGGTCTGTCACTATATCACACTGAGAAGTGTGCACACAGTACTCCCGTTTACTGGTATTCACAAACTGTTACCACTGTCCTAATCCATGCCTGAAGAAGGTACTATTCAGTCTCTTAATGCACGCTGAAAAATCCCTGGAGGAACAGAAAGGTAAAGCCACTGCCTAGAACAACAAGTTTTCACCAGAAGGGCTCCAGGCACACTGGGCTTTAAAAAAAACTGTTCTCTCGGGAGTAAAAAAATACTCATATAGTGCATTTTTTGTACAAAGTTTAGATGAGTTTAGGAGAGTTTTACGTTTTTTCTGCCTCCAAACGCCAATCAGAAACGTGAACCGGAAGGGTTTTTTGTTTCCGCCTCTAAACCTTAAACTAAAAATATGCCTCTTAATGTCCTAATGTGCATGGTCACCTAGGATAACATTGAGCTGCTTCTACAGGCAGAACACAAAACTTCCGTAGAAGCAATGTTTTTTTAAGCGAGTGTGCATGGAGCCAAACTTTTCTAGCGATGAACAGATAGTAGAATGTACCAGATAGGCTGCCCTAAAAAACAGACATTTCAGTTTTGCTCCAGTTTTTAATGTGCCCATCTTTTTTTCTTTCCCATTAAATCTCCACATATGAATTACCAGAATACTTACAGTGTACATGGATCCTCCCTGGTGAGATCTGATAAGTAGACATTAGCAAAGTGGATGAACAGCATTCCTATAGCCTGCTTGGATGTATCCAGGAACCTGCAGAAAGGAAAAAATATGTGAAGAAAGAATAGCTTAGTGATAGTTTCTATACTTTGAAAAAAAAGACAATTTGGGTGCATACTCTAACACTGTACTATTACAGTGGTCATAAGCAGATCATTACTTTCACCAAATTCTTTAAATGCTAGAGACAGGGTACAGCATTAGGAAGCAAAGAGTGAAAGAGAGACTAGGCACAAGTCTTCAACCAGGTTTGTGTGTACCCTGTATAGTTTCACTTCCAAAAGGTTGAATGGTTGTCAAAATGACAGTAATTGTTCCTCATCTCAGTAGACAGCGATTCTTAACGTAGACCTGTGCAAAAAGAAATATAGGATGCGTTCTTGCAGACTTGTTTTAAGGGTAGAAACTCTTGGGCTCTCATTCTGAGAGGTGGCTTAACTACCCATTGAATCACTTACCTGGAACAAGCACATGGGACTATTCCCACTATGCTGGGTGCACAATTGTTCCAGGAGACTGACTCACTAGGTAAAGTGTTAGAATGACAGCCTTAAAGCACACACCTTAAAAAACAAGTCAGAATGCCATTATTATTATTTCAGGTACTTATATAGTGCCGTCAATTTACGCAGCGTTTTACATATACATTCACATCAGTCCCTACCCTCAAGGAGCTTACAACCTAAGGCCCCTAACACACATATACTAGGGCCAATTTAGACAGGATCTGAATAACCTACCAGCATGTCTTTAGAATGTGGGAGGAAACCGGAGGAAACCCACGCAAGCACAGGGAGAACATGCAAATTCCAGATGGTGTCGTGGGCGGGATTTGAACCAGTGACCCCTTTTTGCTGCTAGGTGATAGTGCTAACCACTACACCACTGTGCTGCCTAATTCCAATGAAAATGTTTGCTAAACTAGAAAATTCGATCAAATCGGAGATCACGAACATTAGGATGGATATGGGCCATTTATTGAGGAGAGTAGAAGAAGCAGAGAAATTAACAGGAAAACAGGCCCAAGAAATTTTAGATCTAAAAACACAAATGAGAAAAATGCAAACTGACTACCGAGACATATTATACAAGCTGGAAGAACAAGAAAATCAAAATTGTCGCCAAAATCTTAGGATCAGAGCTTTACCGGAACAGCATGGGAAGGATTGGTGACTCAAATGAAAAAAAATTTTCAATCCAATCCTAGACAGAAGGATAGAGGATGACCTAAAGATTGACCGCGTGCACAGAGTTAGGAAACCACCAGGCCTGAGAGAAGAAATACCCAGGGATGTCATTAAATTCCACCTATACAAGGACAAAGCCAAGATATGGAGCTGTAACCACACCCCGAGTATGAAAGGGGTTAAAGTCGTTTAGGACATTCCATACTCAAACACAAAGGCAGCTACCGAACACTCCAACCAGCCGAACAAGAACCCCATACGAATAATTCCCCCCCCCCCCCCCAAATACGAGACAAGGCTCTGTCTTGAGGGTCAAACAGGAATCAACTCCTTTATTTTCACACATGGACACAACAGATAAAATAACTCAGAGACTCTTCCCCCTTACCCTTGGAAAACCGGGTGGGCCAAACTGTCCAATGACAATAGACACACAGGTCAGGTGTGTCCAACATCTCATCAGCACACATCTTATCAGCAAGGAGAGCTGTTGGAGGAATCCCCCCTCCCTCCATAGAAATACACATCCTGTGATCCAAGGCAGACAGACACAATAGAACATTGGAATACAGCCCCACCCCAAACTAGCACAGCAAACACTACACGACAGCATGAGACAACACACAATATATACACAACATTGTGAAGCAGTCACTATTTATATGACACATACAGGGTTCCCAGAGTTTTGTGTTTTGGGGGGACATGGACTTGAATTCAAAATAACATTAGTTCAGGGTAGAGTTGCCACCTCATCCCTTTAAACCCAAACACATATGAATTACACGGGTTCTGTGGCTAATTGAATGCAGGTAAGACACCAAGTGAGTTTAATTACCACCTTAATCAGCCACAGAACCTGTGTAATTAATATGTGTTCGGGTTTAAAGGGATGAGGTGGCAACCCTAGTTCAGGGTCCCCAGGCATACACCTCACAAAGAGTATTGTTCCCTTAAAATCCAGGGCCCATAGTCGAAAGGCAAGAGGCCTGCATTCAGTCCTCTCCAAAAGCCTCTGTCACAGGAGCAAACTCAGAGAAGTCTCCCCAGTGCAGAACTACAAATATTTTCTGATTTATCCGCAGGAACCTTGGCATGGAGGCATCAATTAAAACCTCTTCTGGAACAAATGAGGATGGGTAATATCAAAGATAGCTGGGGTTTCCCAGCATCATTATTGTGCAGAAAGAAGGAAGAACAGTCAGATTAAAGTTCCTGGACGATCTCCAAGACTTTTGCAAAAATCTAGACATCCCAGTCCAAAAGATCCCTAGATAGTAGAAAAAAAGATCTATTATAGCGGCAGATGGACACAGGCAGTAAGCGTAATAGGTTCCTTTTTAAAATAATGAAATGAAGATCATGAGGAAAAAGGCTTAGGGTCGAGGTTCAACGTATATAAAAAGGAAGTGGTGGGGAGGCTGAAGGTTCATGGGGGGGGATTGGACCACCTCTGTGCGCCCGCTCCTGCCCCTCCTCCCCCCCTGGGGATGGGGGGAGGGAGGGGCTTGGCCACGGGAAGCCGCGGTCGGAGCCGCACCCTAGGAGAAATAGTGCGCAGGGTGGGATCGGTTGGGATTCTCAACTGCAGACTTGTGGCCAAACTATGGCCGGGAGGAGGGGGAGGGGGGAGGGAGGGAAGAGATATATCTTGCAGAGACAAATAAAATATACTTTTAGAAGGCAAGTTTTGGTATTGATGCTTTGTCCCTCACTGGATCAATACAAATGACAGAATTAAATTTCCTGTCATATAATTTTAAAGGCCTCAATTCCCCTGTTAAGAGACACAAAATATTAAAAGAACTCCAGCAGTATCGAGCAGATGTGGTGTTTTTGCAGGAGACCCATCTAGCCCAGGAAACGAACATCAAAACTATACTCTAAAGACTTCCCGACCTGGTTCTAAGGGGATTCATCTACTAGGAGGGCCAAGGGGGTGGCAATTGGGTTTGCAAAAATGACAACGTTTTCTTTGGTTAATAGAATGACAGACCCCGAGGGTCGATCTCTTTTTGAAAGGTAGTTTGGCGATAGGACATTTACCCTGGCAAATGTATATTGCCCTAATAAAAACCTGACTAGATTTCTATAACATGTACTGGGTAGGTTAATGGACTTTAAGACAGGGGAGGTTATCCTAGCGGGGGACTTTAACTTTTTTTACTTTTGTTTGGACCCTTCTTTAGTACGTTCCAGGCACAGGGGACGAATAAAGCTTTAATAAATATGATTTGATTTAAGCTGCACCAATGTCAAATTATGGACGTTTGGAGGGTGCAGCAAGCTAAAATACATGATTATACTTTCTTCTCCCCTGTGCACGGGACGTACTCAAGATTGGATTACATAATGGTAGACCATAGACTGTTGGATCTGGTAAGGGAAACTAAGATAGAAATAACTACGCTATCTGACCACTGCCCGGTTTCATTGAGGTTGAGGATCCCAGGGCTCCAAAGACAACTGTTTACATGGCGTTTAAATGAAAATCTCCTAAAAGACAACAAGGTAGTAGAAATAGTACAGAAAGAAATAGAATTATACTTTTCGGTAAACGATACAGGGGAAATCTCGGGTGCCACTCTTTGGGAGGCCCAAAAAGCATAGGGGAGTCCTCATATCCATTGGTGCAGGGGGAAAAAAGGAGAGATTAGAAGAAAATGAATAGCCTCACTGAAGAAATTCATAGATTAGAACAAGAACATAAAAAACATAAGGGTCACCATCAGGAACTCTTCCATCAATTGGTAAATAGGAGAGAGGAACTTTTAATAGATTAGTAAGAGATAAGTATCTTTGGGGTAATAAAACAAGTAAACCTCTAGCTAGGTTGCTGAAAAAGAAAAGAGAAATCAACTTTATTGACAAAATCCAAAATAAAAATGGGGGAGTGGTCTATACAACTAAAGAGATAGTGAAAGAATTTAGGAATTACTATGAAGCCCTATATCATTGAGACAAAAGGGACAACAGGAACAGGAAAAAAAGGGGAAAGTCGAAGAATTTTTAAACAACGCAGGACTGCCTTGTCTGCCCGAGAGTGACAGATCCGACATGGATAGACCCATTACAGAGGAGGAAATCTATACTGCATTAAAGGACTCTGCCCCGGGAAAAAGCCTGGGACCAGACGGGTTTACGTCCTATTATCTTAAAAAAATCAAAAAGATTTTAGTTCCGAAGTTGTGCCACTACTGGAATCTTTTAGGCGTGAATTGTGAAATGGGAAGGGAGGCATTGTCTGCTTCAATAACGGTTATATTAAAGGAGGGTAAGGACAGCACGCTTTGCTCTAGCTACAGGCCAATTGCCTTATTGAATGCAGACACTAAACTATATGCTAAGGTACTGGCAATGTGACCAGGAGAGAACCTCAGCACGGAGCCAATTAAAAGAGGGGTTGTGCCTCTGTAACCAAGGATAACAAATAACCAGCGGAAACTTAGGTGAGGAAATCACTTGGAATTGGATTATCTCATGGTGAAGAACTCCTGCCGCTATGGACAATGGAACATGAATCACATGGGCAGGCTGAATCACATGGGCAGGCTGTAGAGGTCTCCCATCAAGAGCCCCAATGGCAAGTGGAGTGTCACGCAGCTGCAGCCAAATAAAGTGCTTCGATACAAAGGCAGCATCAATGAACAGGCCTGCAGCCCCAGAGTCGATTAGAGCCTGTATCTCGACTTTGTTTGGCTATGAAACAGGAAGTAAAGGGAAATCTCCGCAATGGGACACAGATGGTGAAAAAATAAATCTGACAGGGGTTACAACCTTCCTATGCTCTATCCAAAATAGTTCTACTTTAACCACTTCACGCCAGCAGTACGTCATATGACATCATGGACCTTCAGTGGTGATATCTGAATGATGCCTGCAGCTACAGGCATCATCCAGTTATCATTTTTTTTACGCCTGCAATTCTGTGCACCATAAGAACAATCATAGCGGCAGTTCAGCCGCTTGATCGTTCTTACAGGCGGCGGGAGGGGACGTGTGTTGTGCCGCCCTCCAGTCTCACCCGTGCGATCGGCGATCCGGAGAATGAATCAGTTGCCGTCGGAAGTTAGCCATAGAGATTCCTGGTGACTAAATGGTCCCCAGTCCTCTCTATGACCCTCAGAGGCCCAGGCGTGAAGTTATGACGTCGCGTCCGGGCTGGCGGATGTAAATAGTGGCCCAGCCACACAACCCATCTACTCACTATCTATTCGACTCCTTTGAGTCTAACCTTACCAAGCAAGTTCCCTAAATTGGGGAATAAAAGGATATCCTCCCCAGGATTGAACGTGCCTAGCCCAGGCTATATTATTATTATTCAAAAAAAAAAAAACACCACACCGTATCAGTTAAAAAAAAAATCCTCTATTCGGACATATTATATAAACAGTTATAGCCCATATATCCTTAATGGAAAAAAAATAAATAAATAGATATATATATAAAAAATAAATTAATAGATAAATTCTATATCCATTACAAAATTTAGTGGGAGAGGGGAAAAAAAAAAAAAAAAACATGAACCCCCAGAATAGTTCCCCTATCCCACCCAGTAAGTTAAAGAACCTCAACCGGATCAACTATCTAGTGTGATGTACCAAATAGTGCACATATAGGAACAACATTTTCATTTTTCTTACCATAACCCCTACCCCAATATATATCAAACCTTGTACGAATACCTTAAGTGAAAAAAAAAAAAAAAAAGGAAAGAAATCCCCCGCTCCCCACGCCCTCCCCACGCCAAATACCAGTCAACCCTAGTGTATCCCTGGTGCCTGGTGAATTATAGTGGAATATTGCCAAATATAAAAGAAAAACATGAAAGCAATTATGCCCCCATTACTTTAGTGCCCAGGAAAAAAAACAAAAAAACATGAACCCCCAAAATGGTCCCCCTAACCCACCCAGTGAGTTAAAAAACCCTCAACCGAATCAGCTATCTGAAGTGATATACAAAATAGTGCACATATAGGAACAACATTTTCATTTTTCTTGCCTTAACCCCTACCCCCATATACATCAAACCATGTACAAATACCTTAGGTGAGAAAAAAAAAGGGAAAAAAAGGGGGGGGGGGTGGGGGGGACTCCCAACCCCCAGGAAAAAAATTTTTTTTCATTTTTCTTCACTTTATCCCTGCCCCAGTATACACCAAAATGTATTCCAATACCTTAAGTGGGAAAAAAAAAAAACTCCACCGACCAAACATGATAAAGATAATGTGCATTTAAAAAACTCTAAAAAGCTATCAGGAACATATTTTGACTTATAACAAATAGTCCATCTCAATCATTTGCAAAAAAAAAAAAAAAAAAAAAAAGATACCCTACCCTAGTGAATTAATGTGCCTTAATTCTCTCTAATATTGGACATGAATATAACCGTCTTATTTTCTAAATCCACAATACTTCAAATAAAAAAAAAAAAAAAATGTATCCAAAAATATAATTTAACTTATAACACATGATCCGCCTCAATCACCTACTAATTACTAAAATGGGAGAGGAAAAAAAAAAAAAAAAAAAAAAAGATCCCCACCAACCCAACCTAATGAAATAATGTACAATTTTACTCTAAAAAATTATCAGAAACATATTTTGACTTATAACATATAGTCCATCTCAATCATCTACTAAATAAAAAAATAAATAAATAAAAATAAAGGGGGGGGGGGGGGACTCCCAACCCCCATGCCCAGAAAAAAAAAAACATTTTCACTTCATCCCTGCCCCAGTATACACCAAAACGTATTCCAATACCTCAAGTGGAAAAAAAAAAAAAAACCAACAAGGACCCCCCCCCTCCCATCCACCACTAAAGCTTTCTATCTTCCTCTATATTGTCTCCAATCCAATCCCTGATATGAATGTGGCCAGTCTGGCAAATGAATCAGGGGTAATTGCAGAAGTCTAGAAAATTCAGGGAGATCCTTAATGTCCCGAAAAATAACCCTTTGGCCGCCTTGATGAGCAATGACCTGGAAAGGAAAACCCCATCTAAATAGGATTTCCCTTTCCCTCAACACATCCAACAATGGTTTCACTGCTTTTCTTCTTATTAGCGTGTATTTTGACAGGTCCTGCAAAAATATAATCTGCGCACCCTCGTATTCAAAATCCCGGTGCCGCCGTGCCGCTATCATAATTTTTTCCTTAACCTGAAAAAAATGTATTCTACAAATCACATCTCTAGGTTTTCCTGAATCATTGACTTTAGGGCCTCTCTAGGTTTTCCTGAATCATTGACTTTAGGGCCTCACCACATTTTTTTTTGGGGGGGGGGGGGGTTGTAGCGGAAACCATCTTTTTATAGAGGGTTCCAGCTCCCACTTCCTCCCGTGGCGCCGGAAGTATGTTCTCTCCCCCCTCTCTCTCGGCAATCATCTGGGACACGCAACAGGTCCCAGATGATTGCCCGGCCATTCACAGCATGCAGCGCGGCTCGCGCAGTGCCAATGCCGGCACCGCAGAGAGGAGGGGGAGACTAGCGGGGCTTCGTTCCCCCGCATTGCTGGACCCTGGGACAGATAAGTGTCCGATTATTAAAAGTCAGCAGCTGCAGTATTTGTAGCTGCTGACTTTTAATTTTTTTTTTTTTTTTTTTTAGTAGGAACTCAACTTTAAGCCGTCCAGCCCAGATGATCTCTGCCTTCGCCTTGGTCAACATCACAGAGACTTTCTCCTGCGCTCTTGTTAAAGACTTGCTTGGCTGACATTCCTTCTGGCTCCATCCTGCTTGCTGTTTCACTACGCTGATTGCTGGCTTCCTGACTTTCTGGCTTGTCCGACTATCCTTTCACCGAACTTTGGTTATGTTTTGACTACATTTGTTCTATTTACTTTTATTATTAAACAAGTGTGATTTAACTGTACTTCTGTCTCGGTCTAATTCATGGTTTCTGACAGGCAGCAGCATTCATGTAGACTGAAGAGG